>CM076582.1:288754302-289250969 GCA_034641835.2 Pinus albicaulis
TTATGGTGATTTAATGAGAAAAAATCAAAACCCTACCTCTTTACATTTCTTGCCAAAAATAGTTGCATAGGGTTTGGAAATTACATGTTTCATTTCCAATTCCACTCCTATCCATTTTTCACTCCCTCACTCCTGCATTCCCTCAATCATTTTCTCCCTCTCTTTACATTCTCATCTACCCATTCCACATTTCCCATATCCCTAATCAACTAGCCCTAAATCCCTAATCCCACTATCCCAAATCCTAGTTAAATATACCCAAACCATAATTTCCATCCAAAACCCTAGATATCATCCCCTAAACCCTTTCATTCCCTAAAATCCTACAACTAGCATCAAACCCTCCCCTCATCAGTCCCACTCATCCATGGCACTCAAAAACATGAAGGCAAAGTTAAAGAGGGCATTAAAACGCCGCAAAAGGCATGATAGACTCCAAATTTTGGCCGAAGCTTCTTGGGCCCAGCATAGTGCTTGATGGTGGACATTCGGCCCGAATTTCAAGAAATTTGGGAAATTTTTTGTCAATTTTGATTTTTTTGGCCTTAACACAGATTTTTCCACCCAACGCGTAGCGCCACTTGGCGCGCGCTTATAATTGGCAGCTCCTCTTGAAGAAAAATTTGCATTTCTAGATTTTTCATGAAAAATTATGCATTCCTACCCATTACCTAGGGATTTTGACAAGTTTTGGGTTGCCGGAAGGGTCAAAAACACTTTAAAAATGACCTTTCTACCCCTTTTTGGACACACGGGAAGAAGTGTTGGGAAAACTAATTTTTGGAGGGGAAAATGGAAAAAAAAATTAGAAATTTCACTTGGGTTGGAAAGTAGACAGGCAGGGCTTTCCAACGAGCTATCCCACGCTCAATTTGGACTCCAGGAAGGCCCTCAAAATCAGCCTCAACGTGGTGGTATGCATAGAGATTTCAGGCGCGACGCATTGGGAAATTTGGCCTAATTTTCACTCAGCAGTTCAGATTTTCGCCTAGTTTTGGCCAGTTTGGATTTTTTATCTTCATATATGAAAATATTGATGTAACTGGATGTAATTTCATAACTTCGATGTAATTTTGGCACATTTTTACTCATCCAAGTAGATTCATTCACCAAAAAGTGAAATGTAACTGAATGAATCAGTTTCCTATCTTATAGAGGCAAGCTGTTCCACTGCCTATTTTCCAGTTCTTAGTTTAGATCTTGTTGAAACAGCTCCTAAACTATTGAGCTCAACCCATAGAGGCATGGGGATGAGTTATGCTTGTCTATATCTTGTATTTTTTTAGTCATTAGCATAGGTTGGACACTTGGGATTGCTTGGAGCTTCATTGTACATTTCATCTCTGCATTTTGGCAAAGGAATAGACCAGGGTTTGTAGCACTCTTTGGGATCCATGTGGCTCTATGTTTTGATGGTGTGTTTCTCTCTGTGATTGTAAGTTTACTAATGTTTCATGTGTATCATTTCCCTTCTCATTTCTTCTTAAGTTAAACAAACAAGTAATAAAGGTGGAATTCATTAGATTTGCAGTGCTCTACCTTGAGGTTTGTTTAATTTTCCATGTTTTCAACTGTCTGAAGAGAATTCTTGAAAGCCTCTTGCCCTCTTCAACTCCTCCCCATTCTAAGCTATCCATTTCATTCAAATTTGAAGCATCAAAACATTTTCCTTTCTTGCCCCATTCAGCCCTCTGCAAAACTGATCATTTCTCAGACCCAAAATCTGCCTTTCCCTTTGATTCCAACAAAAACCCTTAAAATCAAATCAAACCCTTTTACATATATAACTAGCCTAAAATCAGCCTTTATTTCAAGTCATCTCAAGCCTCATTGATTATTTTTGCTGAGATTGACACGAAGAGAGCCCTCTCCTGATTTGGTAGGGCCAGCTACCAAATTAAGCATGGTTTGATGTTACCCTAGACTCTACCTTCCTTCAGCCTGAGGTAGATTTAGGCCATAACATAGTGGCGACCATACTGGGGAAAAGAAAAGTTTTTTGTTTTCTTTATAAACTACAGATGGAGACTAAAGTTAGCCAGGTAGCCTTTGAAACGCTCTTGCTTTGCATTAGCGAAAGTAGATCAATGCTGCTTCAGTCAATCTCCGGTCTAGTTTATGAAATGAACATCTAGTTTCCTCAGTAAAATGTAATCAAGTTCAGATCTTATTGTTGATGGTGGAAAACGATCAGACATTGGAAGGCTGAAATCATTCACCTGGCGACTCTAAATCAGTTTCGAGATCAAATCCAAGGACTCCACTAGAGGATGAACCTGATCAATAGAGACATGAAAGGACAATATGGAAAGATCAGGTATTCAAGTTGGAATTTCATCCAAGACATTTTGTTCTTTGTCATAAATTATTTCTTCTCTTTTCCCGAGAATATCAAGAAGGCTTTGCAAAGTATATTGTATTTGAGAAAAGATCCTCGGCCTGCATTTGATTCCTTCCCTTTGAATATTGTAAATACCAAATATTTGCATGCTTTTGAGCTTGATCAAGTCCTTTCTTCCGAATCTTGTGATGACCATATTCAAAATAATGAGCCTCAAGAGACCAAGACTGATTCTATACCTTCTGTACATATCCCTATACCTTGTAAAATTCCAGATCGATACAAGCCTCTGATTTTACCTCCTATACTCCATGCTTTCCCTACAAATTATTATCTTTACTTCCAGAGGTTTGATGGTGAATGTGACAATATTACTGCTGAGAGACATTTTCTAAATTCTGAGTCTTTTCTTGACCTTTTTGAAGTTGATGAAGAGGATGTTAGTATTAGGCTTTTTTCTCTTTCTTTTCAAGGCCAAGTGAAGAGTTGGTTCAAAACCCTGCCTGATGCGAGCATCTCAGATTTCCAGCAGTTCGTCAAAGTTTTCCTCGACAGGTGGGTGGTTAGACAGAACCATTTCTTGATTATAGAAGAGTATAACCAGCTGAAAAGACTGCCAGGGGAGACAGTACAACATTTTTCTGCCAGATTTAACCAAGTTTATTATTCGATGCCAGTAGATATAAGACCTCCTCCTGGATCTGCTCTCTTTCACTACCCGAGTGCCTTTGATCCAGAAATGGAGTTTCAGTTGAGAGAAAGGAATCTTGCAACACTTGAAGAGATGCAGAATAGTGCAGTAGATGTAGAGGCTCATTTGTGGATCTGAAGGGCAAAGTTGAAAGAAGAAGAGATGAAAAACATAGATCCAGAGAAATCGACATCTCTAGAGGTAAAGCTTGACATGTTGGTAAGTGCAGTGGAAGAGATGATGCAAAATATCATCACAAGGAATGAGTATAATGTTCAAGCCCATGGCTTGCTGATTGAAGAAGAACAAGTTGTTGATCCAAAACATTTTGTTTCTTATCCCATTTGTCATAGATCTGATAATGATTGTTTTGTAGATCATCTTGGAGAAGAGAGATTTGTTGATATGACATGTATGTTTGATGATATGTTTTATACTAATGATTTGCCTCAGTTTGATCAGTATGATGATGATTATGTTCTCCAAACATAAGCTAATCTTGCAGACAAATCAGTAGCTAGTTTGTGGAAGGAGGCAGCTCACTTTCAGCAGCTCGAGTACAGTGATCAACCGATGCATATCAACTATGACAGTGATGAGGAAAGTGCAAAATTTTTTGAAGTAAGTGAAGGATCTTTGCCTTTTTGTTTTGATTCGTTTTAGTTCATCAGAGACAACTTCCATGCAATCAGAAATCAACTGTCAACAAGTCTTGATTTGGACCATTTTGAGGGCAATAAAAACCTTGTTCAAGACTTCCCATATCCAAATTTGCAGCCCCCAAATGCCATTGATTTTCAAGTTGCAGATGAAGACATGGAAGCTGGCACATATGATCAAATGATACAAGATGATTCCATACCATTTTGTTTTGAATCATTTCAGTTTTTGAAGGGTAAATTGCATAGTAAATCTTCAAATGAGCAACTTGTAGAAAATCATGTAATCTCATCAGAAACAATAGAAAATGGGTTGCAGCAGTCTTTTCATGTTTTTCACGATCCAATAGCTGATGTTTTGGATGATTTTTGCAGTCAAAGTCTTTCTCCATTGACTATTTGTGAGCTTGAAACATGTTCTGAGACAAACTTGATCCGGCAGCCGGTCTCTTTGTCATTTTTAGCAGGAGTCTCGTCACAAAGCTCAAAAAAAAGTTTTCATTCGTGGTATGAGGAGAAAAGAAGTAATCCATTGGATGAGCTAAGTCTCAGTGTGCATGAATTTCAAGATCCTTATGCAGTGTTTTTGGAGGCGGATAGAGAATCCATAGTATTCGACGGATCTGTTCACAAGTTTTCATGGGAGTTGCCTCTCAGTAGTTCTCTCTTGTTGTTCATAAGCGAGCACTTGCAGAGAATCCAAACAACAGCCGGAATGCTTACATGGTTGCATTGGTTGTTTCATTTCACTTGATCAGGTGATGAATGGAACAACTAGAGTAGGCTATATTGAATAAGCTTCATATTGAGAATATTTCTAGTTTGTCGGTTGTGTTTAAGTATCGAGTCAGTTTTTAGTTGAGTGAGAGTCAATTTTTGTCATCAAGTCATAAGTTTTCAGTCATGCATTTCAGCTTGATTTTTTGACTCCATTGCCCAATGGATGAAGGCACTGTTTGCTTTCCAAAGATCTGTAGTTCTTGGCACCTCCAAGGAGCTACCATCCCCATTGGAGCCAATGTTAGTTTCAGCCTTTTCAGCCTTCCTCCAGTGATAAAACTTGCTCTTACAAAGTGATTTTAAGATGTCAAGGTCAAATTTTGTCATTTCAGTGAGTCTTCAAGAAAAATTTGGTCACTAGGTATTAGGTCTAGGGTTTGCTTTTACTCCTGTCAAAGTTTTTCAAATGTCAGTCCATATCACCATTCAGCTAAGTGTACCATCATTCAGTTTTCATCATCATGTCAAGTTCCAATGGGTCATTTTACACCTTGTTCATGCTTCAGTTGTGCCTAGGTAAGGTTCATTTCCCTCTCCTAGGGTTTTGAAGGTAATTTCTCTTGGATGGTCAAATCATCAACCAAACTTGTATCCTGATGTTCATACACTTTCCCCTATCCTTAATGTACCTTATTAAACACTTCCCATCACTGAGATCCCCCAAATTCCTCATTTTTGCACAAACCCTAGTTTCTTGCTACAACTTGGCAATTTTCTAGGCTAGGCATGTGTTTTTCCCTTTTGGACCCCTTCCCCTCACTAAATCCCTGAAATTCCACTTTCTCCTGCTTCCTAACATCCCTCCCTACTTCCCAAAATTTTCTCAAGAATTTATAAGCCCCTTATCCCCTTCATTTCGCTTCATTTCGACAAATCCCTTGTTCCACACATCGGGATAGGTTTTACTCCAATGATATTTCTGAGAAATAAAAGATGAATTTTGGAAAAATGAGAGATTTTTTTGTCCAAAATAGGCCAAGGAAGAAAAACCTCCTTCAATTTTTACACAGGTGTCATGGTTTTAGAGAAATGTCAAAAATATAGTTGCCTCAGGAGAATTGATGCACCTCTGAAGTGACCTTGGGAAAATCAATATTTCTCCTAGGTTGGTTGGTAAAATGACTTTAATGATGATTCAAATGATAACTAGACACAAATTAATTTCTAGTGAGCTATCATGAGCTCAATTTGGAGTTGAGGAAGACCTTCAAAAGTTGACTGCAACAGCACTCTGCCTTGAGGCAGCCTCATTTTGCACATTTTGACCAGTCTTGGGAGATTTCATTTTTGACAGGGTAAATGAACTCCAAAGTGAAAAATTCTAGTTGGGTTGGAAATTAAACTCAATAATATTTCCAACGAGCTATCCCACGTCCAATTTGGACACCGGAAAGGCCTCCAAAATCCTCCTGCAAAAAGGCGCTACGCATTGAGATGGCGCTACGCATTGGGCAGTGGTTTGCAGTGTAATTTTGTAACTGGCGCTATGAATTGGGCTAAAAAGCTTGAAATCCATTAAAATATTCCACCAAAGCTCTCAAATTGCTAAATTCTTCTTTTCCCAAATAAGTTAACATCCCTCCATGACCAATGAATGAATTTCTCTTGGTGCTTATGGTGATTTAATGAGAAAAAATCAAAACCCTACCTCTTTACATTTCTTGCCAAAAGCAGTTGCATAGGGTTTGGAAATTGCATGTTTCATTTCCAGTTCCACTCCTAGCCATTTATCACTCCCTAACTCATGCATTCCCTCAATCATTTTCTCCCTCTCTTTACATTCTCATCTACCCATTCCACATTTCCCATATCCCTAATCAACTAGCCCTAAATCCCTAATCCCACTATCCCAAATCCTAGTTAAATATCCCCAAAATCTAATTTCCATCCCAAACCCTAGATATCATCCCCTAAACCCTTTCATTCCCTAAAATCCTACAACTAGCATCAAACCATCCCCTCATCAGTCCCACTCATCCATGGCGCTCAAAAATATGAAGGCAAAGTTAAAGAGGGCATTAAAACGTCGCAAAAGGCATGATAGACTCCAAATTTTGGCTGAAGCTTCTTTGGCCCAGCACATTGCTTGATGGTGGAAATTCAGCCCAAATTTCAAGAAATTTGGGAAATTTTTTGTCAATTTTTATTTTTTTTGGCCTTAACACAGATTTTTCCACCCGACGCGTAACGCCACTTGGCGCGCACTTGTAATTGGCAGCTCCTCTTGAAGAAAACTTTGCATTTCTGGATTTTTCATGAAAATTGTGCATGCCTACCCATTACCTAAGTATTTTGACAAGTTTTGGGTTGCCGGAAGGGTCAAAAACACCCTAAAAATGACCTTTCTGCCCCTTTTTGGACACATAGGAAGAAGTGTTGGGAAAACTCATTTTTGGAGGGGAAAATGGAAACCAAATTTAGAAATTTCACTTGGGTTGGAAATTATATAGGCAGGGCTTTCCAACGAGCTATCTTGTGCTCAATTTGGACTCCAGGAAGGCCCTCAAAATCAGCCTCAAAGTGGCGCTATGCATAGAGATTTCAGGCGTGGCGCATTGGGAAATTTGGCCTAATTTTCACTCAGCAGTTCAGATTTTCGCCTAGTTTTGGCCAGTTTGACTTTGTTATATTCATATATGAAACTCTTGATGTAATTTGATGTAATTTCATAACTTTGATGTAATTTTGGCACATTTTTACTCATCCAAGTAGATTCATTCACCAAAAAGTGAAATGTAACTAAATGAATCAGTTTCCTATCTTATAGAGGCAAGTTGTTCCACTACCTATTTTCCAGTTCTTAGTTTAGATATTGTTGAAATATCTCCTAAACTAGTGAGATCGATCCCTAAAGGCATGGGGATGAGTTATTCTTGTCTATATCTTGTGGTTTTTCAGTCATTATCATAGGTTGGACACTTGGGATTGCTTGGAGCTTCATTGTACATTTCATCTCTGCATTTTGGCAAAGGAATAGACCAAGGTTTGAAGCACTCTTTGGGATCCATGTGGCTCTATGTTTTGATGGTGTGTTTCTCTCTGTGATTGTAAGTTTACTGATGTTTCATGTGTATCATTTCCCTTCTCATTTCTTCTTAAGTTAAACAAACAAGTAATAAAGGTGGAATTCATTAGATTTGCAGTGCTCTACCTTGAGGTTTGTTTAATTTTCCATGTTTTCAACTGTCTAAAGAGGATTCTTGAAATCCTCTTGCCCTCTTCAACTCCTCCCCAATCTAAGCTATCCATTTCATTCAAATTTGAAGCATCAAAACATTTTCCTTTCTTGCCCCATTCAGCCCTCTGCAAAACTGATCATTTCCCGGACCCAAAATCTGCCTTTCCCTTTGATTCCAACAAAAACCCTTAAAATCAAATCAAACCCTTTTACATATATACCTAGCCTAAAATCAACCTTTATTTCAAGTCATCTCAAGCCTCATTGATTATTTTTGCTGAGATTGACTCGGAGAGAGCCCTCTCCTGATCTGGTAGGGCTAGCTACCAGATTAAGCATGGTTTGATGTTACCCTAGACTCTGCCTTCCTTCAGCCTGAGGTAGATTTAGGCCATAACACTTTGGAATTGGTTCCAAGACCTCATGACAAAAATTTAATTGGAACAAAGTTGATATTCAAAAAAAAAAAAAATGAAAATGGAGATGTTATTAGAAACAAAGCTAGACTTGTTTGTAAAGGGTATGTTCAACAAGAAGGTATAGAATGTGAGAAAACATTTGTACCAGTAGCCAGACTTGAAGCTATAATAATGTTTCTTGAATTTTCAAGTTTTCAACAATTAAAGGTTTATAAAATGGATGTAAAATCTGCTTTTCTTAATGGTGATCTGGAAGAAGAAGTTTATATAGAATAACCAGAAGGATTCATTTTGGTAAATGATGAAAATTTTGTTTGCAAACTTAAAAAGGCCTTATATGGTCTAAAAAAATCACCATGGGCATGGTACTATCATCTTGAAAATTATCTTGAACAATAAGGTTTCATAAAAGGATCTTCAGACAGTAAACTATACACAAAAATTGAGAATGATAAATTGTTAATTATTGTTATTTATGTTGATGACATCATTTTTTGGAGTAATGATGAATCCATGCGTCGGAAATTTTCTTCTATTATGCAATAGGAATTTGAAATTTCTTTACTTGGTGAACTAACATATTTTCTTGGCTTACAAGTACAACAAACAAAAGATGGCATCTTTATCTCACAAGAAAAATATCTCAAATAGATCCTAAAGAAGTATGGGATGGAAGACTACAAACTTGTGAGTACTCCACTGGTGACCAAATGTAACCTCAGTTCTCATGACGATTCTCCCATGGTAAACCAACTAGAGTATAGATCTGTGATTTGAAGTTTGCTTTATCTAATTGGGACTAGAACAAATATCATGTACGTAATTGGGATTGTTGGACGATTCCAAGCCAATCCAAAGGAGTCACATCTTCAGGCCGTAAAAATAATATTCAAATATCTACAAGGAACTCAAGGATTGTTCTATGGTATTGCAAGAATGTTGATCTTACTCTTCATGCTTACACAGATGCAGACTAGGATGGAAATTTTGATGGTCGGAAAAGCACTAGTGGAGGTGCATTTTATATGGGCCCCCGATTAGTATCCTGGTTTAGCAAGAAACAAAGTTTCATTGCCTTATCTACAATAGAAGTAGAATATGTAGTTGTTGCATCATGTTGCACACAACTTCTTTGGATGATGCAGAAATTACAAGATATTCAAATTAAATATTCTCCTCCTATCTCCATCCTATGTGATAATACAAGTGCCATCAGTATCTCGAAAAATCCTGTGATGCATTCCAAAACCAAACACATTCCTATCAAGTATCATTTTTTACGAGAACAAGTGCTTGAGAAAAAGGTTAAATTGGAGTATGTTCCTTCTAAATAACAATTTTCTGACAGATTTACTAAACCTCTTCCCAGAAAAGCATTTGAATATCAAAAACTGAAGCTGGGAGTTGACTTTGCCTCACTGATCTGATCTGTTCAATTTCATAATATTAAATCTGGTACGCAGCTTGCATGAAGCCTAGTCATGTATATACGCAAGTTTCTATCTATACAGTCACGTATGGAGCTTGTTGTCATACAATATATGGGGAAAATTTCATAACAGTATTTTGTCATATATGGTTTGGCTCTGTTGCTCAGGAGTTGATAGGATCTATCTGCTATTCAAATTACATTTCCTTTCCTTGATATTTTCTGCTTAATGAATATGCTTTGATGAATTGGTTGTTGAAAATGTTCAAGATGCACAGGTTTAGGGGGAGAATTAGCCTTGCTCAGAATAATGCATTGTTGGCATTATATTGGTTTCTAAATTATAATCTCTCTCTCGATATCCTTTGGTCTTGGTTATAAAAATTCATATATGTAATTTGATGTAAGGGTCATGTTGATACCTATGACGTGAATATTGTCATATTCAGTCATGTATGGACTTTATGTAAGCCCACTTGGATTGGGTGCTTGAGTCAAATATGTAACCCCACTTGGTTAGGAGATTGATGTAAGTATGAATCCTTGGTGGTAGGAAAGGTCATACTTAGTTGAGTCATAAATTCATGCATTCTATTGAAAATCTGAAGACTCGAAATGTGCTTAGGGGGAGCATGGTCAAATCTACAGAGCTCTGCCTTCTACAAGGAAAGAAAAACCTTGTTTCGACATTGTTTCACCCTTTCCCCTTACTGTCAAAGGGGGAGAGTACCTTGGTGTTTGAATAATTCTTATTTCTTATGTTGATGTATCTATCAGTTATCTACAGGTTGTGGTGATCAAACACCAACATAGTTGTCATCAAGTCCAATGGGGGAGATTGTTGGCATTATGATTCATTATGATTGCATGTGTTGTACTTTATGGAAAATCACTTGTAAAATATGAAGTATATGGATTCTGGAGAAGAACAGTGGTTTAGCAGAAGATGGATAAAGTACATATTTAAGGAACTATACGCGAGTTCATTCAGGAAAAATCATGTATACACGTAGAAAATAAGAAGAAAAGTAGTGTATGTCTTTGCACACTAAATTTATGATATTAGGGGTCCTTGCCATGGTTTTAGCCCATAGTATTGAGTGCAGTGTCGTCTATTTGATTCCATCCAAGAATACCATCGACACTCATGGTATTAGCTAAGTCTCAAAATATATAAGGAGAAGAAGATCATAGTGCAAAGATGTGCAAGTATATGAATATTAAATGAATACTTCACTCTGAAGTATATCTGCATGGAATGGGTTCCAGTTAATTGATAGATATGAAATAATGATGCACCTATGGATACAATGATGGATCAGGATCTCTAGACCTGAAATGACTATGGATTTGCATGATTTGTTTATAAGATGTCTAGATATGTGATCTGGCACATGTTTGCTGAAGTGAAGGGGATGATCTAAGTAAGTCTGTTGATCTGAAATTTTATGTATTCTTGAATATTTACAGATCTATATGTTGGTTTGTCATGGTGAAAGCGTGTATACACGCGGGTTTGTTTCATCAAAAGCGTGTATGGAAGTTAGGGTTTTTTTGAAGATTGATGAAGAGAATGTCTAATCATTTCTGCTATATTTATGTTGTCTTTCAATGAAGTCTTCACGTAGATATGCATTGTTTGAATAATTTATATGATTTTAGTTGATTATGTATAAATATGATCAATGACTAGGTGATTGAATATGATGGATGTTGATGACTGAATAAGGGTTCTGAAATCTGACAAGGTATGCCTGAATGTCTCAGATTTGTTCTGAGTGTGATCAGATTCCTAAAATTCAGTATACAAAGATCTATATGCAGGTTCATCCACAAGAAAGCACGTACATATGGAGGTTGCAGTAAGTGAAGTAGCGTATACTTTTTGTTTTATGAATGATCAGAGTGGAGATTGATTCTGCATGTTAATTCAGAAGTCTCGATTTATTACTATGATTTGGTTATAGTGATCTCACTGTTTTGTTTAAAGATTGGTTTATGACATTGGTGTTGATCTACAAATTGAGATGTGTTGAAGCTGTTGGATCCAGTGTGAAAATTAATGAAACGTGGTTTGCAGTGGTTCTGAGGGTTGAAGCCTTCAGTGTGGAAGTTGAAGCTTCCTTCCAGTAGAGGCTGGTGATGAGTTCAGGGGGTTGTATCTCCCATCTAGTAGTGACTGGTAAATGAGATAAGGGGGTTGGAGCTCACTTACAGTAGCAGCTGGAGAACAAGAGAAGGTTTCAGCCTTCTACAGGTGGGTGCCTGCATAGTTACATGAGTCTGCATCAGTACAATATTGTAATCAGTTTTCTATACAATAAATATTGAAGACAGAGACGAAAAAAATGGCGGTTTTCTCCCAACTTGGGTTTCCACCTTAAATCTTGGTGTTCATATGTGATGTGCTTGTGCGATAATTTATTTTGTTATTACTGCACCTGTTTACTGCTTAAATATATGATGCATAACTGATGAACTAGGCTAAGAAATGATTCTGAATATTTATCTAAACATTAAAGTCACTTGGGTATACACAAGTTTCTCTTAAGATAGCCGCGTACATATGCTAGTTGGGCTAATAAAAGTCGTGTATAGAAATCAGTAAAATAAAAGTAAAAGATTGTGATTCTTGTAAATATTGATTCACCGCCGCGGCCCCCCCCCCCTATCAATATTTTTCCCAACAAAGTTGAGTAGGGTGGCTCACTTTGTAGTTGTTAAATCTACAAATTGAGCTAGTGAGGTGACTCAAATTTCATTAAGGGGATTGTGAGATTGCATTTATTTCCCAAGAATTTTATCTCGAAGAAAGATTCCAAGTTCACTTCAAAGTCCCAGAGAGAAATATTTGCAAGATTGGGAACTGATCTGGAATTTAGCACAACGTATCATCCTCAGACATATGGGAAAACAGAAATAACTAACATGTTTCTTGAGTACATGTTGAGGATCGATTTAATGCAACAACCAAGGATATGGGAAGAATATATTCCACTAGTGGAATTTTCTTATAAGAATGGGTATAAAGAATTGTTGAAAATAAGTTGATTCGAAGCACTTTATGGGAGGAGTTATAATACTCTTATCAACTAGAATGATCCAATAAATGGGGTCCTTATTGGGCCTGATATGTTGAAGGACATGGAACAAGAAATTAAAGCTATTAAACATAATTTAAAAGTGGTCCAGGACGGGGAAAAAATATATGCAGACCATCATAGAATGCACAAGGAGTTACAAGTTTGGGAAAAGGTTTTCTTGCGAGTTAGACCCAAGAAAAAATCTTTGAAATTTGGGTCATGTGCAAATTTGGCACCATGGTTTTGTGGTCTATTTGAAGTGATCAAAAGAATAGGGCCAATGTCCTACAGGTTTTCCTTACCTCCATCAATAAGAGTTCATGATGTATTTCATGTTTCATTACTTAAAAGATATGTACAAGATGTTAATCATGTAATTGATTGGTATGTGTTACATGTAGAACCTGAGTGAGAACCAAAATGTCTATGCATCTTTGATCATAGGCAAGTGATGCTTCGTAATCACGAAATAAAGAAATTCAAATTGTATTGAAGGCACTTTGGACCTGAGGAAATCATGTGGGAAGTGACTGACCAAATGCATACACCATACCCTTTCTTATTTTTCAAGTAAATTGAATATAAATACATTGTAAATTTTGTACAAAGTTGTGTATTTAAAGCTCCATATCAACAATGATTGGTCTAAAGCATGTTTTGTTGTATATGGTTATTGAACACCAAGGAGAGTGTTCCCCCCAAGGGGGAGGGGACTATTACATCCTATGGTTAATATTTATCTCATTATAAAAAATTATAATTATTTAAAAGGTTGAGAGAAGGGACATAGATTATAGATTGCTTGAGGAAGGAGATTGCTTGAGGAATGGGTTGTTTTAAATATTTTTCCTGGTTGGCTGAGTGGCTTTAAAAGTGGTTACTGAAAAATAAATTTAATTGAAATAAGAGGAAATGCCCATGTTTCCTTTAGCTCTAACATCAAGCAAGAAGAGGATAAAGTATTAAAGAAAACATGGGTTGCACTATCCTAGGAAGCCGACTGACGTGGAGCTAGAAAAATATACACAATTAGTTTTCTTTGGGCATATTTTTATAGGCGATCATGCATAGGAGGAAATACACGTACACAACAGAGATAAAAAAACACACTCTCTAATTCTCATAGATGAAGACTATGGAAGGAAACACAAAGAGTAGAGCACTATATAAAATTCCTCCAAGGGGTGGAGGTGAGAGCACAAAGAAGGCAATGATCAAAGCTCACAATAATCAAGATTTAAAATGATTAAAACAATTATAGAACCCTCACAGAGGCTTATTCGCTGAAATAATTATAGAGATTAGTGGCTTATCTGGAAGGCTAAAGAACCCACTAGAAGCTCATGGATTGATGAACCTACTAGACTGGGAAGAGGCCCTCAAGTGCTTATGAGGGTTGATGAACTACTAGGAGTTGCATTGGGGATGAATCTTTGGTTCTTGACTCATTGATGAACCACTTGGTGAGGTGATGTCTTTACCCATCAGGATATTATCCATTGATGAACCTTCCTTTGATGTGGGCTCTCTTCTCTTGAAAGTGAGCTCAAAATTCTTTGTATCGTGATATCATGACATGAATGTCATCATGTATGTAAAATGTGGAAAAGCTAAGTGAAGACCGATGTATATGGTGGATAAATGTAATGTGGCCTTGTGGAATTGCGTTTCAACTGAAATTCCTCTCATAAGAACTCCACCTCAAGCATTGGAATCTGTCTCGGGGGTCATAGCTATAAGTAACCGTATTTGTAGCCTGTCTATGGTTGGGTGGAGAGTTAGAATCCCACTCTCAGTTTCCATATCTTTTATAATATAAGTAATGTCTTGTTTTTATTTATTTATCATGTCTCTCTTTATTTCATCACAATAATTTTCTATAAATGCAGAGGAGTGTTGTTTCTGTTGGAAATTGGGTTCAACACTCCCCATGTGTTTCCCGACATAGACTAACTGCCTCTCATGGATCCTAAATCCGGCGATTGTAGTGGAGACTAATGCCTACGGGTTTTGGTTTAACGGCAATCATGATTCCAACAATTGGTATCAGAGTGACAGGTCTCGAGTTTGAAACTCACCCGGCTTGTGTTGGGGGGGAGATTGTTGGACATTGGGTTCAACACTCCCCGTGTGTTTCCCGACATGGACTAACTGCCTCTCGTGGATCCTAACTCCAGTGATTGTAGCAGAGACTAATTCCTATGGGTTTTGGTCTAATGACAATCCTGATTCCAACAGTTTCCTGTATGAATAAGGATTGTAAATTCCAACATGGAAATGCTCCTAAATGTTTTCCTTATGAAATGGTTTATTTCTGTAATCATTCTAAGCCCGTGGAATGGTCTAAATGACCTATGTGCGAAGAGGTAGATAACCTCTATTAATTAAATTAGTTGATTGTATGAAACGATGAGGCTGGTGTACCTTGGTTTATAAATTGCATACTTAGGAGAATTATAATTTGTGTGTGTGTGTGTGTGTAAGCACATGTATATGTTTTTTAGGCTGGGTTAGGTCGAGTTCAAGAGAAATAGTGATGGTTATCTATAATACACCAAGTGTTAAGGGAAGAGTTACTTAAAAATCACCAGATTCAAGCTTCGTGCAAAATAGATCGAGTGGGAGCCGAGCCTTAGTGCTTTTAGGGCCTGGGCACTACGCCGCACTAGATTATGTATATTAGAACCACCATGGTTGAGCTTGAGGACTAAGGGTTAGCTGCAAACCATCCATATTTTACATATGTCGCGAGATGGAGATTAGGGCCTAGAGGAGCCAAGAGGTTTGAACCTCATAAACCAAGTGATCATGCGTAGTGACCAAGTGCGTAAATAAGGGAGATCAGGATTGTTGGATGATCTAGATTTATGTAGGAATGAAATGAAATACATACATAAACAAATTCATAGAGCTACAATGAAAACACAACTTTAATTCATTAGTAAGAAAGTATTGAAAATTGTTACATGTAGAATGGAAATAAACTATTCCAGACGATGGTAGCTTATATTTGAGAAGATATGTGATAGCTACATGCCTTCTGAAATGTATTACAATGAGGCTCAAAGGCATATTTATTATTGATAAATAATGGAAAACCCTAAACATCTAAAAAACTAACCCTAGGATATGAAGCACCAAAAGCCTGTGGGCCCCGTTGGGGTAAATTGGTACATCAACTTCCTAGGGTTGTAACTTTGGCATACGATCTCCGTTTTATGCATATAATACCTCATTAGAAATATCTATCTGAGGAATACAACTTTAAACTACAAATTACCATAGTATGCCACAAGTTTTCCCGTTTTCAAAAAAATGTTGTTTAGGGTCTCAAAATGGCCTCAAAAATAGTAAAATATGCTACAATTAAGGAAACTAAAAGAAAGTGTGGCAGTGGTCTAAGTGGGATAGGCGGGTGGCCACCAATATCCACCTAGATCATCAAAAGATGAGATTTTCTAATAGTTGGATGAATCATGGAAAAATGTTCCTGGAAGTCCTAGGGGGAGATCCAAGAGGGAAATCCTAGGATCAAATCCCTGAGATGATGTAGTAGTTGGGGCTATTATTAACCCTCAGTGGAGACTATAATTATAATTTTCGAGACACGAGGGCTTCATAGAGGTTGGCATCACCCCAAAGTTTAAGATTGATGATGTCACCCCATACCCTGATCCCCAGGGATTATGGGACGAAGCATAAGGTATAATTCTTGAGGTTTTGTGCAATGAGGTGATGTGGCATGTGGGCCCATTTCAGGATGGTGTTAGAGTGTTGAGTGGTGTGATGTTGTATGCTTACAGGTTAAAGGGGAGGCCAAGTTCCATAGTGTAATGTGTTACACCATGTAGGCTGAATGGAATGTGCCTGGTAGTTCTTAAAGGGGAATAGGGTTGAGACTCACTGGGGTACTTTGCAGAGGGTGACATGGCCATGGAGGGCTCACACCCACATACACCCAACATAAATATATATATTATATGTATACACACTGTCATGGTTGGTCTATGTGGACCATATGAACTACGATTAGTTCATTATTAGGTATGAGCGAGTCAACAACTACCACATGGTAGGATGTGGCTTGTAATTGATAACCACATGGATGCCATGTGGCAAAGGTCTCAATGAGATGAGTGCAATGATGCCATTCATTTCTCGTTTTGAGAAATTCAGGAAAGGTCGAAAAATTTAGACCCCATTTTTATAATGTGATAATGGGAGTTGGCTCTTTGTAGTAAATACCTTCGTCTACCCTTAGTTGGGGCTAGGGATAGTAGGGGGTATGTTACATTCACAATTTTTTTTTTATAAATATAAAAAGAGAAACATATACATCCTAAGCTATCTCTCTTTCCATTATGGTATACGACTTGGGAAACAATACCAACGGTGGAAGAGAAGGGCTTTGGTCTAGAAAAAAACATGAAGTTTGTAATATCGCAAGCTTATCACAAGTATAGAATTGTTATCATTGTTCTTAAAATAATACATATAACTAGCATGAACAAAATTGTATAGATGTTTCATGTATGTAATGTAAATAATAAACATATATCTCAGTGGAAAATACAACCAAATAAAGAAACTGAAATCCATGATGCAAGTCAAGTTGATGTGGAAAAATTAATGCGAGATGTTGGCCCCTTTCCTTTAGAGAGAAGAGCTTCACTGTGGGAAATCCAAAGGGTCATGTCTCAGTGCTCTAGGGACATGCCATGGTTCTTTGATTGGATTTCATTTAATTATAAATAGATTTCTATTTTTCATTCATGCCTCTCCAACAACTCTTGTTGAGGAGGGCCTTAATGTGTTAATAGAGCTTAAAGGTACACAAATATTGATTTTAACTACCCTGATTGTGTCCTAGTGTTATAAGGAAAATTCACGTATGCAGGAAAAAATGAACTCCCTAGATCTAGTGGTCTAATCTAGAAACAAAAAAGGGAAAAATTATCTATGTTTTCCTTAGAGAGATTAGAATACGGAAAAAATACCTACCTAGAATCTGTAGTAGTCCTCCTCTTCTCCTTTATTGTAAGCTCCAACTCTAGCTTTAGGTGCTATAAATGGAACCCGCAACAATGACTAAAACAAACAAGATAGCTACAATATCCACATAGCATAAAATAATGTCTCTCATCAATGAGTCAAATGGCATTGAAATACATAACCATAAATATGACACAAGTATAGGAAAACATAGTGCATTTCTCATTATTAAATGAAAGAGAGAGTTACAATCATTTATATATGCTTGAATTTGTAGATGTCTCATCAATTGCCTTGTCCTTCCTTGCCACAAATAAAACCTGCAAACTAAACCCTAATGCATAAATGTATGATGATTCCTTAATCTCAAAGTAGCAGCATGAGGGCACTAGTAATATCCGAAATACAACTCAGACTCTATGGGAGGCAGTAGATTTATAGGGTAATAGTTGTAGTTTATGATTTACCAATCTATGCTTGAGATCTAGATATGAAGGAATATAAGCTATAAGGATAAGAGATAAGACCTATAGAGTAGGAGTTCAATATCTCTATCAATGATAAATGGTTAAAACAACTTCATAAGCTTATATAAGGAGAAGATTCAATTTTTTTTTTCTACGAAATTGTAGAAACACCACACTTGAAAAATAGAGAAACCTTCGTTGGTCTGTGCAGGTGTTTAGTTATGAAAATTATAACCAATGCAAGTGGAAAAATATGTAGGGTTCACTGGGGTAAAAACACTATTTTTTAGCTGTCTGACCCATAAATTCATACTTTTTGGAGAGCTGATGCTTAGGGATTTGTAAAGAGATAATGGAAAAGTGTGTAAGGACATTGATTGATCTGGTTTTTGGGAAATTTCAGTGGATGTGGAAAAATGACCTCTAACACCTGGATTAGAAAACCATAGAAGCCATAATACCTGCATCAATGTACTCAAAATGATCTTCTATGGCTTTGGGGACAACATGATCTAGTTCTGACTATATTGGATAAAGAGTGTGAGAGCGAAATTGTTGAGCGATAGTGAAGGAATTTTTATGAACCCTTGCACTACCATCCACTCTAGTAGAGGATCCCTTGCAGCTCCTTGCCCTCTGATGAGGAAAGTTGATTAGGAGAGGTGGCGAAATGAAACTAGATACAACAAATATGTGTGAGCCAAGAGGAGGAGAAAGAGACTAGGTTGGCAGAAAGGGAGGAGATCAAGTTTAACATGGAAGAGAGGGGGGCCAGAAGGATGCATTAAGACTACAAGGAGGGGTAGGCGGGAAATATTTAAGCCACACACGGGGAAGTTAAACAACAAGAGGCATCACAAGGGGAGAGAAATTGCTACAAATAAGATAAAGGGTCCACAATGGAGAGGAAAAAGGAAGCCATAGGGTGGCCAAATTTTTATGGAGAGGTGAGAAAGATGTATACATTAACAAAACAACCCAGAAAATGCTTGAAAAGCTAGAGCACAAGACATAAAATGGGATACTTAGAGCCAAGCACCCTAGAGTTCACTTAACCACCAAGATATGTATTGCCCCATATCCTTTATGCTACTAATAGGGTCCTGTTGTACTATTCAACAACCCCCCACCCCCCCCCCCCATTTATTATTATAATAATTAATATTGTAATAATAAATGGGGACCCTTCAATTTTTTTTCCAAAATACTTATCAAGTAAGAGTTTTCCTTTCGATACTATTAAGGTATTGAGATAAGTCACTTAGGACCAAGCATTTATCGCTTTATCGCAAAGCACAAAATCCAAAGTAATAAAGATTAGTCATAAGTCAGAATTCTTGAAATGAGATAAGTAAAACCCTTTTATAAAGACCAAATGTAGTGTTGAGTTATTTCTAACTTAAAATGCCTTTAAATATTCCCTAAGTCTATAAAGCGTTTGTCTTAATAAAACAATATTTCACACAAGGAAAATATGCTTAAAACATCAATAAATATACCGCAAATCGCAAGTTGCAAAACATAAATGATTTTCGAATTAACAATCCCCGACCTTGAGATACTGTGACATTGCGATATACCAACCTTGTAACATTGCGATATTGCGACTTTGCGTTATTGTGATATTGTGAGATATTGCAATTTTGTGACTTTGCTATATTACGATATTGCGACTCTGCCACATTGCGATATTGCGATTTATCGCAATCGCAGGATCAATATCACACATAATTCATACCAGTTTGAAATATCATTCGGGATTTGCAATGCAATATTTTGATATGACTTAAAAATAATCACACGTAATCCTTAATGCTTAATTAATAAATATTAGCCACATTTACTCTTTTAAAGGCTCGAGAAGATTTATATCTGTATTACTCGTGTTTGCAATAAAAGTTCTGTCCTTATAGAATTTACCGAGTTAATTGAGTTTTCGCTTTCATTTTCACTCTATGTTTCATTATGCTTTCTCCATTGCTCAATTTCAGGAAACAACACTCATAAATGATTAAGAAAGGAAAAAATACAGTCGAGGCTACTGCGTTTGAAGACTCAGACATGCATCCACTCATTACTCATACTACATGCAATAAATATGGTGGGACCACTGTTGGGCCTTGAAATTTTCATTCACTTTCATTACATTTTCACTTACATTTCCATATTATCACCTTCACCCCACCTCCATTTCATTACATTTACCTTACCATTACCACTATCGGGTTACATTTGTGTTTTTCCAAACTTTATTAATTCCTAGTATTTTTAAGTGAATTTGTGGTTAAAAATTAGAAAATAATATGCACATACTTATACCTAACAAGTGGAATGAGTTTGTTGCCATGTGTAGGTCAAAATGAAGCTTCCAAAAGACCCTTATGTGGCCTCCTAAGGCCAAACTCGAATTTGGATGGAGAATATCATGGGATCATAAGGATATGTGTCTCATTTCCTATTTCTATTGTAACTATAAGAATACATGTGCCTTATCACTTCATATTTGGATTGTAACTCTAGAGATATAGGGAGAGAATCATGGACTTTCATTAATGAGATAGCTTCTAATTTCTTTGTATAAATTGGAGTTATGCTCAAGCTTTGAATACAAAATTAGATTTTGGCACCTTACTCATGAATTTTCCTTCATTTTGATTTGGTTTTGTGTACATATGGAGCATCTCGATTTACCATCTCTCATACTTTTAGATCAATTGCCTAAAATGTGTGAGATTTACTTGCTTTTATAGATTAAATTTTATGTGCTTTCTTAGTATTAGTTTTAGAATAACTGTGTAATCATTGTTCTTCTAAAATATTTCGTGAGGATAGATCTTTCTATTTTCAAATTGAACTAATTTTGAAGCAATAAGAATTCACAGTTATATAGTTTCTTTTACTGTTTTGTCATTTGCTTTCCTAGATTATAAATATCAATTAATTGTATCAATGGATGTTCTTATAGGTCATTTCAAGATGATAATTCTAAAATAAATGATTGAATGTCTAATTCATACAGTTATTGAGTCTTTCCTCTACACATTTTACTTGATTTTTAGGAACTTAGAAAATAAGGTATAATTGATTTCTTACACAACATCTCAAGAGGTTAATACTTCATATTGAATGTTGGAGTAAATCAAAACATACATTAATTAACTTTTCATGCTTTTAAAATTTGTTTTAGATTCTCATTTAGTTGCATCACTAATATTCCTAAAGGTCATTCCAAGAAGTTTATTATATCATATTTCAAGACTGAATGATTGAATGTTTAATTAATGCAATTACTGAGTTATCTTCTGCATATTTACTTGATTTTATAGATCATTATGTATAGTTGGTTACTTAACATCATCTCAAGAAGGCGAAACTTCATATTGAATGCTGGAGTAACTAAATATACATTATTTGTTTTCCTTTGCATGTTTTGAAATGCTTTCTTAGATTTAAATTTCAATTCCTGCAAGTGTGATTGCGCGTGCTATATTTTCTTTTGAATTTGCTTTCTTTATTTTTGTTACTTGATTTCATAGGTTAGTTGAATTTCATTTTCATTATTTGATTTCATATATTAGATGAATTTGTTTTCGTTATTTTGTATTTAGATTGGTCTAAACTGAAAGATAATTTCTAGCGCATACAGTGCACGCATGCTTCACAAGCTTACGAAACCCCCGGGTTGACAAATTAAATGATAGGTAATTATTTTGCCCCAACAACTACATCATGGGAAGCAAAGTATAATTTAATAGAATATGAAAATCCAACGGTACGGAAAATCAAAGCAAGAGACAACGCTAAAATCTCATTTGAGGCTTCTTATTTTGAAGAAGCATGTTATTTCGTACATAGGATAGCTGTAAGGCCCAAAATCATGCCATACACGGAAATGGTGAAGCGGATTATTGACAATGTGGATATTTCAGATAGGACATTCAGAAATTCAAGGTAGGAATTCATGGGGTCATTTACCTTAGAATTTATGCAAAATGTATCACCTTCCATAACCTTAGAAGCCCTATGACAAAGCTTTCCTTGAGAAGTTCACAAAATAAAATGAAGAACCGATAGATTTTATGCGGACTTGGAGGTCTAGCTCCAACAAGTTCAAGTGAGAGAAATCTGGTATTTACCTAATTGCACCTTTATCAGCCCCACATATTTATGTAGTTGCGATGATGTGTAGGCTATTTGGAAAGGCTGAAAATACCAAGTTTTCCATGGAATGGGTTTCATTGATTGATGTGGCTGTTAATGCCACAATTATGAATTGGAGTAATATTTTGTTAGACAATTTGGCTATGGTCATTAGACAATATAGGCACAACAAAGTTGTCTCCACTTGGGTTATCCCTCCCTTTTTTATGAGTGCATATGTAATGGATGATATTTTTTTTTGTTCAAAATTTCCAAACATGGGTTGGATTTGGAATACGAAAGACCCTACTCCCATCCATGTTTATCATAAAATTTTGCGAGAATCGCAGTTTCAACCCCATTTTTACAAAATTTGGCAAAGCATTATGTTGCCAATTTATCAAACCATTTTTGATGTAAAATACCCCAGGCTTTTAGAGGAAGAAAAGATAGACATCTTGCCGGTGGGAGGATGGTTTGGTGAAGAATCATTTATTTATATCAGAGTTTTTGGGAGTTTTGCAGCTCCACATGTTCTTCCATATTATGTTCTTGATAAGCTATTGGCAAGAGAAATTTCCTATCAGATAGTAGGGGAAGGTATTAGCAAAACCCTCAAAGATATGAAGAAAACTATCTGGCCAATTTTCCCAGTGCAATGTGGTTCTTTCTCATTATTTTATTTTGGACACACAGTAAAAGAGATACATAATATTTTATGCTTGAATATGGATACTATGCTAGGTAGACAATATGACCCTAAAAAAGTCTCCCAAGACTTTACTACTATGGTAAAAATCAGACAATTCATTCATGAGAAAGATGAATTTGATGATCTCTTTGAAAAGGTCGAAACATTCTCACATGTCTTACATTTAACATCAATAAAACTGACCCCAACCGACCTCAATCATTTTCAGATATACAATAATAAAATATTGACAAGGGTCCCTTTGGACCTATTACAAATTGAAAAAATAAGAGAACCTACTCCTAGCGTAAGCCTGGAGGAAAATTCCGATCACAATTCTGATCAAGAATCTCTAGAGAATTCAATTCAAGTTTCAGAAGATTCTGAATATCAATCTCAGAATCATGAAGAAAAACCCAAGGAATATCTTGAGAAGAATACAGAGAAAAATGATGGAGAAACCACCAAAGAGACCTAGGCTGAGGAACAATTGGAGATTGAGTCTACACAGGTTCAAGCATATATGATCATAGTCAATGATCTGGATAAATAATGGGAGAAATTTAGACAAATATCCAAGTACATAATATAGAGACAGGTATTGAAGGAACTTCTATATTTCAGACCCCTAAACTTACTCTATAAGTTACAAATCTAGAAACTGATTTTGAAATCATCCCGACCTACCCAGCTTCACAAATTGTTTTAAGAATTGAATAGATACCCCTGTTGGATATATTCTATAGCCTGGCACATAAAGCAGTAGGAAGGAGGAAAAGGAAGAAAAGTAAACTCAACTCATCAACATCAACTCCAGAAAACGAATCAATGGAAGTAGTATGGAAAGACACCCCCATTGATCCATTAGAAAATATTACAAGGCTATCACAATTTTCACGTGCTTATGCAACAACAAAAATGGATAAAGAAGTAGAGGTTAGTAGTTTGCATAGATAAAGATGAAATAATTCAGGTGTTGGAGCAACAACTTGAACAGGAAAAATAGAACACCAATAAGCAAGCAGAGCTACAAATGGCACAACTTCAAAAATATTTTGAGAAAATGAGGTTACAACACCAAGAAAGCATCACATAGAAGGACTCACAGATTCAAAAAATGCAGAATGAAGTGTATCAACTCAGCAATCATCCTCAAACAAAGGAATTCATTAACGATACACTTGAATTAAACACTCAATTGTCAAAACAACAAGAAATATTATTCCAAAAAATCTCAATGATAAAACCATATTGTGAAACAAGTGATACATTAGCCAGTCAAGTGGTTGATCAGAGATTAGAATATGAAGAGGTCGATAAAAAGATTTCAGAGTTTATTTCTTGGCAAGAATCTGAAGAAGGAAGAAAAGCTGACCTACCAAAGATTAAAGAATCCCATAAAGCTGATATTTTATTCCCATATTGGGATATGCAATTGAAGCAAGCAGAAAGGGCAACATCTAGATCAAATGGTATAGCAAGCAATATAATTGAAGTTGTTAATGAAAATATTCATAATATCAATCTTATCAAAGAATGAAAGCCAAGAGTTTTCCCATACATCAAACAGTTAGAGAGACAGTAGAAAGAGACTACCGAAAATTAAATTGAGGTAGTCAAATAACTATCTAAACTTGATCTAGAAACTTATTGGCAGTTTCTAGTGAAACCATACAGTCAATGGATGACTTTGTGTTGTTTAATGAATTCCAGTCAAAATATGATGCCACCACTCTCTGATGTAGTATTTACAGGAAAAATACAATCTATAAGTTGTCCAACCACCCTGGGTGAAGCCAACGATGGATATTTGTGAACTCAAAAGCTCAATGGCTAAGAAGGACCGTTCAACATGAGAAAGCACATCATCAATTTTTAGTTTTTATCTTTTTATTTTTCGTATTCTGAGGAAGGTTGTTTGAAACCCCCTCAGATTTTTATGTGATAATCTATTTTTGATACATATGTAGTATTATTTAAACCTCTCTCATGCATTTAGAGATGGGTCTAGGATTTTCTCAAAAATGTTTTGCAAAAGCTTGCACTTCTATACTTTTATGACTGTTTTGATGAAATATATGGAACAAGATCTATATTTTCTTTGAGATTGAAGCATACTCTACTAAATTTTCATTTTTGTCCTCTTAGAGTATATTATCTGAAAAGAAGCAGATCAACATTGATGATTTCATGAGTAGGCCCTTTCATATCTGGTACTTCTATATTTATAATTGAGTTTTGTTTATGAATTATCAATAATCTTTCGTATATTGTATTATGTATGAGATTTGAGTTACATTTTTTCATTAAATCACTTTTATATGATGTTGAAGTTGTAATTATTTATTGAGTAAATTATCAATCAATATATTCGACATAGTTTTCACAATTATTTTTCCTAACTATTTAGTCAAAATAATTATCTTTAACAGTTTCATCTCTTATAGAAATTTAATGATATTTATTACCTTTTTCTTTAGTATATCTTTGTAGATTACATGATTTAAATTTATTCCTGGGTATAGATTAAGATAAATATTAGATTAAATAGATGCATGTGTTTTTTATTTAAATTGATCATTTATTTTAGTTAAAAATCATTTTCCATTTCACTTTATATCAAAACCACATCATCATCATATGAATCTTTGCTGGGAAACTGGTCCCATTATCCCCAGTCACTATACCAAATGGAAAAGGAGTTGCTTCCAAGGTCTGAATTGGGTGGTTATCCCCCATGTTGTTGCCACGAAATTCCAGAGCTTCAACATTTTGGCACTAGAAGGAAGGCCTGAACTATGAATGGCAAAGAAAATTGATCATAAATATAAAAAAAATGCATCCTAATAGTCGCTCTCCCTCTAGATCTCCTTGAAATTATGGATCCTCATCTAGAACTACAATTTTAAGATCAGAAGTCGAACAAACCTCTCCTAAATCTCCTAGTAAATCTCAAAAATTAATTTCTTCAAACTACAAACCTGAATCACCAGAAGTTCAGAATTTGATAGAGAAGTTAGAGAAAATATCTATTTCAGTTAAAAATCTTGTAATATCTCAGTCACCTGAAGGAATTATTTCATCTGTTTTGCAACCACGATGAATCTTGACTCGTTCTCTAAGTGAGAAGATTGGAATTCCTCCTTTGGAATTTCCCATTACTTATTTCCGAAAGAATACCAAGAAATATAAATCATAGATATCTACCAGCAAGATTTTATCCAATTATCCACCTCAAATCCATTCATTCCCTCCACTCATTTCAATAGCTCCCATTCTAACAATTGTTGCTATTTCTTCTAGTCCAGGCAGCCAACATGCCTCTTCTTCAACTCAAACCCCACTCATATCCTCATCCATCCCTACTCCTATCATCATGGCAGTACAACAACCACCTCCGCGAGTACAACCATGGAATAATCTAGGTGTTGTAGCAATGGCAGGTCCTCTTCACCCTCTTCCTAAACATCCTGAAAGATGGTTGCCCAAATTTAATCCCGATGATGGCCTACCAGCAGAAGAACATCTCCATAACTATATTATGGCCATAAATTTAAATGAAGTTACTGAAGAAGACTGCGTAGTCATATTATTTCCATATACTCTTATAGGATTTGCAGGATCTTGGTACTTTTCCTTAACTGCTCACTCCATAACTAGTTGGGATATGTTCGAAAAAAAATTCTTAGCTAAGTTTGGAGATGATAGAACCATTGCATCGCTCGTCAATGAATTGTCCAATCTAAAGGCTAAAACGGGAGAAAAGATCAAATATTTCAACTCTAGGTTCAATAAACTACTTAATAAAATTCCAACTGTGTCACCTCCTAGCGTTGATGTTCAAATTGAGTGGTACATATCTTCTCTTCCCTCTAATATAGCCTTTTTTGTTGATAGAGCGTAACTAGACACATTAGAAGAAAACATGAAGGAAGCTTTATCTGTAGAGAAACACATAGTTGTTCTTTAAAAGAAAAGCTCTCAAGAAGACAAAAAATCTAATAAAGTTACTTTCAAAGATTACTCTAAAAAGAAAGTCCCAAAATATCCTTTTGATCTTGAAGGCCTTCATAAGGTGCTAAAAAACATGTCTAACGAAATGGTTGAAATGAAGAAACAAGTTGTTGAATCCTCTACTACAAAAAATCCTTCCAGATCTTTTAGGAGAAATCAGTCTTCTAGTTCTCAACCACCAAATACAATATCTGATGTTGAGTCTGACTTAGAAGAAGAGGAAGAAGAAACTGAAGACGAAGAAATTGGAGATGAAGAAATAGTCGAACTAAATGGGATGTGAGACTTTATCCTTCCAAGTGAATAAGAACAAGAAGCTTTTCCCATTAGCACTAGAAGCAAAGGACCTGCTAATACAACTCAGTCGAATCAAAAGCAAAAGACTCCAACTCCTCCTGCTAAAGAAAAATCAATTAGTAAAAAAATTTCTCCCAAAACTTCACAACCAAACCCATCTCCATCAAATATTCCATCTACATCAAAGACCCTGGTAGTCACTGATACCATGGAATATAATATTGTGGAATATATGAAGAAAACTAGGGCAAATATTTCACTACATGAACTTAGAAAATTGAAACAACAACAGAAAATGCTACTTAGAGAATTGAATGCAGTTTATGTGTCACCCTTACTTGTTGTTGTTGTATCTTAGGATACTAAAGGCATGGGAAAACCCCAAAATTCTTCAAATAAAGTCGATCCTACATATTTCATAATGATCAATGACAAATCTAATTCGCATACAACTCCTTTCCTCTTAACTTACGCAATTTTCAATAAAAACCTTCATAATTGTTTGATTGACTCAAAAGCCTCTTGTAATATAATGCCAGCAGCAGTCTATACTAATTTAAGTATCACTCCTCAAAATTATTCCATCCACATAGTACATCTTGAGATAACTAAATCAGATCTCTTAGGGGAAATAAATTCAGTCAGCGTTCGACTTTCATCAGATCCCAAAGTCTGTCAAATAATAGATATATTGGTCGTTGATATTCCTGAATTTTATGGTCTAATTCTAAGCAGATACTGGGCTGAGAAACTCCATAGATATTTTGCTATAGATTGGTCCCACATGTGGATCCCTTACAATGGGAAGCCAAATCAAATTTGAGTTGACCGAGAGAAACACCTGAAACATACAGTGACTGAATTTGAAGGTGATAACATGCCAATACCATTCAATAACAACATTTTTGGGAATTATTCGGCTGAATCATTTTTATGGAATTTTGATGTGAAAAAGTATCCCTTTATGGATAATTTTGTCATATCACAAATTGAAAATTTCTCACAAACAGATGCTTCCAAGTGAAAAAAAATTGTAAATAAACCAATAGTTAAAACTTTATTTTAGACTTTGTAGTTTGATGGTTCCAAATCTAACAAGGATGCAGGAGCTGGTTGCATTTTGATTAGCCCAGAAGGAGAAAAGACCATGTTAGCTTGCAGATTAGAATTCAAGTGTACAAATAATACCGCAGAATATGAGCCATTAGTTCAAGGATTATACAAAGCAATTGACCTCAACACCAAATATCTGCAGGTCTTTGGAGACTCGGAAATTATCATTAGACATGTAAGAAATACTACTCATTTCATTTCTGTACATCTTAAACATTACAAATCATTTGTCCAAGATCTTACATCTCATTTTTTGGCATTTAATATTTCTCCTGTACCTAGACTGCAAAATTCTAGTGTCGATCTGTTAGCTAATGTTGCATCAAAACTCATACCATCTAAGGATTTTAGTCCTGATAGATTTTCTATTGAATTAATTTTTAGGCCATCTATTCCTGAAAATTTCACTAATTGGTGAGTCTTCAATGATGATTATGATATTGTAGTTTTTCTAACATCAGAAGGTTCATACGATGACCAAATCATAGATGAAAATGAGCATGACATTCAGTTAAAGCATAATGTTGATGAAAATCTGATACCCAAAGTTGTAATAAAATTAGAAGATCTTTATGATCTCAAAGACATATTCAAAAAAGGTAACTAATTCCAAAACCCAAAGTTTGACTCTGAAATTTGAATTAGTGAACCTTGGAACTGATGACAAGCCTCATAATATCAATCTAGGTCTTGGTCTATCCTCTGATGAAAGATTATCATTCATTTGATTGTTAAAGAAATACAAAAGTATATTTTCTTGGGATTATTTTGATCTCAAAACTTATGATACCTCTATCATACAACACACCATACCTATGATTTCTAATGATAAACCAGTGCAACAGAAACTAGGGAGAATTCATCCTAACCTTGAGAATAAAATCAAATCAGAGTTGAATAAACTCCTTGAGGCCAAAATCATATTTCATGTTAGGCATTCAGAATGGGTGTCCAATTTATTTCTTGTTAGGAAAAAGAATGGTGATATTCGTATATGCATATATTTTAGAAATTTGAATAAAGCATGTTAGAAAGACAACTTTCCATTGCCAACCATGGAAAAAGTACTATAGTCAGTAGCTGGTTCTGAGCTTATGTATTTTCTTGATGGATTTTCGGCATATAACCAAATCCTAGTTCATCCTGATGATAGATTGAAAACCACGTTTAGAACTAAATGGGGAACATATTCTTATCAAAAAATTCATTTCGGTTTGATTAATGTAGGTGACACATTTCAAAGAGCTATGGATATAGCCTTTAAAGGAATCATTAACAAATCAGTCGTTATTTACTTAGATGATATCACTGTCTATTCCAAGAAGATAAGCAGTCATTTAAATTACCTTAAGTAGATCCTTGAACAATGTATGAAATATGGGATCTTGCTTAATCTGAAAAAGTCTTATTTTTCCTTAAGAAAAGGTACGCTTTTAGGATTTTTCATATCAAAAAAAGGTATTTATATCAATCCAGAAATGATTAAGGAAATTGAGAAAATACCTTTACCCCATAATAAGAAATCAATGCAGTCTTTCCTTGGTCAAATAAATTTTGTAAAGAGATTTCTCCCTCACTTTTCACAAATATTTTTACCTTTACAACCTATGATTAAGAAAAATTTGGTTTTTAAATGGTGTCACAATGAAAGAGAAGCATTTCATCTAATCAAACAACATATTATTAATGCTCCATCCTTGAAAACCCCCATTTTTTCCAATAATTTTGTTTTATACACATTTGCGTCAGAAACATCATATGCTGGCATTTTGACACAGCTCAATGATCAACATATAGAAGCACCCATCTCATTCTTGAGCTCAAATATATAAGGTGTCATATTAAATTACTCCGCTTTGGAAAAAACATGCATATTCTATGTTCAAGTCAATAAAAAATTTCAAACCATTTCTCCTTAAAACTCATACTAAAATCATAGTTCCATTTTCAGAAGTAAGGGAATTACTGATGCAAAGAGAAGTAGGAGAAAAGTGGGCCAACTGGGTAACTGCACTGCAAAAATATGATGTTGAAATTAGACCAGCTAAAATTGTTAGAGGTTAAGGTTTTTGCAGAATGTTAACTCGATCATCCAACTTACCAGAAGAAGAAAATTCAGGTGATGATATTCAAATATCTTAGGTAAGCCTCAATGATATTGAATCTCAATATGTTGATCTCATTTTTTATTTAAAAAATGGATATGGCCCTATGCAGCTCAATTACAAAACAAAAAGAGCTTTGAGATTGAAAGCAAAGTAATACCAAATTGTCAATGATGTTTTATTCAAAAAAAAAAATTATGACTTTATTTTGCTAAGGTGCCTTGAAAAATCTGAGGCAGAAAAGGTTTTTCAAGAACTCCATGATGGACTAGCTTGTGGACATTTTGGAGGAGACACAACAACACATAAAATCCCGCATGATGGCTATTACTGGCCAACCTTTTTTAAAGACGCACATGAATATGTAAGGAAGTGAAAAACCTGTCAAAATGCTACTGGAAGACAAAGGAAACCTGCATTTCCATTACAACCAGTCAATATTGAACAACCATTTGAGAAATTGGGACTGGAAATAATAGGTGAGATCATTCCTCACTCTTCAAAGAAACATTGATACATCCTTACAGCAACTGATTACTTTACTAAATGAGTGGAAGAAATTCCACTAAATGTAACCAATTCTAAGAACATTATCGATTTTATTGTGTTGAAAATGCAACAAGATGATGGAGCTTAGTGAAAAGAAGTCGCCTTCACTAAGTGGGCCCGCAGGCTATTTTTGGCGCAAAGTCTATTTTTAGACTATGTCTATTTTTAGACATATGGATCATGGTCTATGAGTTGCAGGATGTTATTTATGGATGATTGGTCGAGTTGGTAAAAATAGATGGACCTCTATTTTTAGACATTGGGCGGTTTCTATTTTTAGACTTTCGAGCTAAAAATAGAACAGTCAAATATTATTAACCCTTAATAATATTTAGACTATAAACATTATCTTATCCTCTTGGAGCACTTCAGTTTGATGCTTGGATGTGGTACATGTAGCTGACAGAAGGAAATACGCTTTTCCTAAGGGTTAGTTGAGCTATTGCATGGTTGACTTCAATTAGAACTCATGTGGCAGAGTTTGGTGGAGTTGATGAGACAGTTGGTGGAGTTGTGTTCGGTTTAACTTAGTTGAACTAGTTGTATTTAGTCTAAATGATAAATACACTAGTGATGAGTGGTGTGAATTAATTATTAATTAATTCACTAATTATTAACTCATAAATCAACTAAATAATACATCAGTTAACTGCAATGCATGGACAGTTCAATGGAGACCAATGTTAGAGGTGGGTGAAAGGGTGAGTGTGACTATCAGTTGTGACTATAGTTGTGAATGAGATTTGCACACACATTGATGGAGATTGCCAATGAGGATTGCGCAGTAGAAGCTAGTGGGATTCGAACTTGGATCTCATCATTATTCATCTTGGATTGCGCAGTAGAGGCAGGCAGACTTGTGGAGGAGATTTGAACTCGTGACTTGTTCATCTCAGAGCTAGTTTTTGTGTGTAGCATGTGAGATAGTGCTGAGAGCTGTGAGGAGCTTTGTGCTATGTATTGTTACATGTTCTCTATCATTATAATATACAGATAGTTGGGGGTTTTGAGCTGTATGCTTTCCCCATTACATACTGTGTTATACGTGTGCTTGATTATTGTTTTAATGTGCGCATGCGACTGCTTCTAATTCTGCAAATTGATGATCAATTGTAGAAGAGGTTATGTATTATGCATGAAGCTTAAATAGTGTGTAATCAGGATAATCTCGGTGAATAATTCAGCTATTATTCAAATTTCTACATATTTATCAATTTATCATTACGATATTTGGTCTACCAACTACCCTGATGTTTGACAATGAATCTTATTTCACAGGCAATGCTATGATATAATTTTCTCTTAAAAGAGGTTTCAAACTTAAGTATTCTTCTAAATATTATCCCCAAGGAAATGTCTTAGCAGAATCAACTAATAAAAACCTCATTAGGATCATTAAACGAACTATTGATCAGAGTCAAAGAAACTAGCATAAATCTTTAACATTTTCTCTTTGGGTAGATCGGATAACACATAAAGCGTCAATAGGCACTTCTCCATTTAATCTGGTCTATGGGAAAGAAGTTTTTCTTCCTACAAATATAGCTATTCCCTCTTTAGCCCTGGTTCAATTTACTGAAGAAACTTCTTCTTCTTATCTACAATTAAGACAATCACAAATTCTCAAACTTGAAGAAGAGAGAGAGAAATCCAAAATTACACATGCCCATCATCAATAGTTAGTTAAATATTCCTTTGATGCAAACTTTTTTAGCACAAAATCATTTCAACTTGGAGACCTTGTATTAAAATGGGATAAAACACATGAGGAAAAATGTAAGCATACCAAATTCCAAAGAATGCGACTTGGACCATTCAGATTGCAGAACAAATTGGCCCATCAACATTTCTATTGCAAGATTTATCAGGCAAGAAATATTCTCTGCCTGTGAATGGGAAGATTTTGAAAAAATATTTTTCATAGGAGATAACATCTTCTATCCCCCGTACATTATTTCCTTTACTTTTCCTAGGAAAATAAAAGTCAAATAATATAATTGTTGGCCTTGTAATAAAAGTTCTTGAAATATTTTGATTTTTTGCTTTTATAAATAGAGATTGTTAAGCAAATAATTAAGACATTTGAAAATTAACTAAGTTTTGTCTCTTTGAATTTTCTTTTTTCTACATAAATTATTTATTCTTTGAGAAACTCCAAGTTCATAAAAAAGAAATTTTTCTACTATCAGTCAAGAAAAATATCTTTAACCAAGTAAAAGAATCTTTGCAGATAAGCATATTTAACTGTATAATTGTCGTCCAAAACTCTTAAAGAGGCAATGATTCTCCCTATCCAGTAAACTTTTATCCTTTTAGAGTTTAATCCTAAATAATGTACTAAAACTTAAAATATAAGATGTCTCATCAAGAGCATGCTTACCATATTCATAGGGAAATAATAAGACTACAAATACTATATACCAAAACAGGGTAATGGCTTGAGATTATTTTAATCAAAAGACAAGCGGTCTCATCACAAGCTAGCTTGTTCAATTGAATTACAACCAGTGAATGGCATTGTCACTATTTGGGCACCACACCAAGACAATGGATTTTACGTAATAAAAAGAAAAATTTTGCCAAAAAAAAAAAGCTATTTTAGAAAAAAATGAGAATAAGTATATAATTGTGGATTTATCTCTAAAAATTCCACTCTTATCTAGATGGGACACAGAATCATTGTTGGTTAAAAGGTAACACTGTCGAGGCTATGGATGCCTGCTAGTAGTAGAGGCTCTACCTGTGACAAATTACTATACTTAAAAGCTAATATACCAAATAATGTTACTTTGTCTTTAAATTAAGTAATGACTGATATAGGTAAATGGATTTTCATATTTAAGAGGATATCAAATGAATTGTAATTAGGTGAGTTTGTTTTATTATTCAGAGAAACATTAATTATCTTAAATTTTAATCAATTTCTGTTTTCTGAACTATTTTTATTTTGAAAGTTTTAGAAATTTCAAAATTATCATAGATAACAGGTTCTTCTAGTGAATCACCAATTTTTGTACTATTCAAAAGCACCCCCATTTATTATTATAATAATTAATATTGTAATAATAAATGGGGACCCTTCAAAAAAAATTCCAAGAGACTTAGAAAGTAATATTTTTCCTTTAGATAATATTAATGTATTGAGCTAAGTCACTTAGGACCAAGCATTTATTGCTTTATCGCAAAGCGCAGAATCCAAAGTAACAAAGATTAGTCATAAGTCAAAATCTGCGAAAGGTGATATGTAAAACCCTTTTATAAAGACCAAATGTAGTGTTGAATTTTTTCTAACTTAAAACTCCTTTAAATAGTCCTTAAGTCTATAAAGTGTTTGTCTTAATACAACAATCTTTCACATAAGGAAAAGCCGCTTAAATTGTCAATAAATATACCACACATTGCAAATCAAAAACATAAACGTTTTTCGAATTAACATATCTCCGACCTTGCAATAGTGCGACATTGCAATATACCAACCTTGTAACATTTCGATATTTCGACTTCACGTTATTGTGATATTACGAGATATTGTAATTTTGTGACTTTGCTATATTACGTTATTGCGACTCTGCCACATTGCAATATTGCAATTTATCACAATCACAGGATCAGTATCGCATTTAAGTCATACCAGTTTGAAATATCATTCGGGATTTGTGATGTGATGTTTTGATAAGACTTAAAAATAATCACGTGTAGGCCTTAATGCATAATTAATAAATATCAGCCGGATTTACTCTTTTAAAGGCTCGAGAAGATTTATATCTGTATTACTCGTGTTTGAAATAAAAGTTCTGTCTTTATAGAAGTTACTGAGTTAACTAAGTTTCTACTTTCATTTTCTCTCTACGTTTCATTTTTCTTTATCCATTGCTCAATTTCAAGAAACAACACTCGAAAATGACTAAGAAAGGAAAAAAGACAATCGAGGCTACTGCATTTAAAGACTCAGACATGCATCCACTCTTTACTGATACTACATGCAACAAATATGGTGGGACTACATCATGGGAAGCAATGTATAATTTACTGGAAGATGAAAATCCAACAGTACTGGAAATCAAAGCAACAACTGGCTCTAAAATCTCATCTGAGGCTTCTTATTGTGAAGCATCATGTTCTTTCCTACACAGGATAGCTGCAAGGGCCAAAATAACACCCTACACAGATATGGTGAAGTGGATTATTGACAATGTGGACATTTCAGACAAGACATTAAAAAATTCAAGGCAGGAAGTCATGGGATCATTTATCTCAAAAAATTTAGGCAGAATGGATCACCTACCAGAACCTCAGAAACCCTATGTCAAAGCTTTCCTTGAGTAGTTTACAAAATAAAATGAAGACCCAATATATGTTATGCAGACTTGGAGGTCTGGCTCCAACAAGTTCAAGTGGGAGAAATCTGGTATGTACCCAATTGCACCTTTATCAGCTCCACATAGTTATGTAGCTATGATGATGTGTAGGCTATTTGGAAAGGCTCACAGTACCAAATTTTCCATGGAATGAGTTCCATTGATTGATGCAGTTGTTAATGTCAAAATTATGAATTAGAGTAATATTTTGTCAGACAATTTGGCTATGGCCATTAGACAATGCAGGCACAACAGAGTTGTCTCCACTAGGGTTATCCCTCCCTTTTTTATTAGTGCATATGTAATGGATGATATTTGTTTTTTTTCACGATTTCCAAACATGGGATGGAGTTGTACTCTGAAAGACCCTACTCCCATCCATGTTTATCATAAATTTTTCTGGGAATCGCAGTTTCACCCCCATTTTTACAAAATTTGTCAAAGCATTATGTTGCCAATTTATCAAAAAAAATTTGATGTAAAATCCCCCAAATTTTCAAAGGAAGAAAATATAGACATATTTCTGGTGGCAGGATGGTTTGGTGAAGAATCATTTACTTATATCAGAGTTTTTGGGAGTATTGAAACTCCACATGTTCTTCCATATTATGTTCCTGATAACCTATTGGCAAGAGAAATATCCTATCAAACAATAGGGGAAGGTATTACCAAAACCCTCAAAGATATGAATAAATAAACTTTATTATCTTTTTCTTTAAGATGTCTTTGTAGATCGCATGATTTAAATTTATTCCTGAGTATAGATTAAGATAAATATTAGATTAAATAGATTCGTGTGTTTTTTATTTAAATAGATCATTTATTTTAGTTAAAAATAATTTTCCATTTCACTTTATATAAAACCCACATCATCATCATATGAATCCTTGCTGGGAACTGGTCCCCTTATTCCCAGTCAAAGCCACTATACCAAACAGAAAAGAAGTTACTTCCAAGGTCCATACCAAGCGATTATCCCCCATGTTGTTACAATGGAATTCCAGGGCTTCAACAGGTCCTTGAATGATGTCATCCACTGTGAGCTTGTCAAACTACTAATCTAAATAGAGAGAGCCTGAGCAGGAGATGCTTCATCTAAGGATTTCTTTTGGATCATCCTCCACTTGCTAGTGAGGATGGAAATTAAAGTAGAAAGGTTTATTTTCCTCGAGAGAAAAAATGAAGATGAAATCAAGTGGAAAGCACAATCTTACTAGTTTTTATAGAGTGGAGAAAAAAGTGAGGGAAACTAGGTTAGAGGGACCTTGTTTGACCCCCAAATTAAGAACAAAAACAACATCTGAAAGGAGAAACTAGAAGCGATGAAACCAAGGTAGTAGCATGGAAAAATAAATCCATAGGGAGGAGTGGGATAAATACAAAAGTTTATCGTCCATGGTGGTGTCAATCGAGGGATATCCTTGCAATGAAATCACATTAATGAGTTTTTATGTTGTTGATTTCATGGCAGAAGGTGGAAACATCTAAGGGGAGGGAAGATCAGCCTCCTCCCTCTACTGAGTGGGGTGATGATGATGTAGTCATCCCATTCCCCCATTTACTACATCGACAATCACTAGATCCAAGATTTTGTAATACACGGTTATATGGTTGGGTCAATATTTTTTAATATAGAGATAACGATTATCAATAAGTTTTTTACTTTCCCACTAGCTCACACGTTAGAAATTCAAAGTGATGATGTTGGTACCTTGCACAAATATCTCCCATATTCTCTAATTTCTAGATGGATGATAGTAATAACCACCAATTAATATTAATATAAATGAATTTATGATAAAGACACTACGATATTTGATTATGATATTTCCATAAACTTTTTTATTAAAGAAAGGTTTTAGTCTGAGGCTTATACCAAATTCACCATTACCGACTACAATTTTTAATTTCATTCACAGCAATTTCACCTTAGACATTATTTCATGTTTCTATTGAAGCTTATATTTTTATAAATTATTTAAAATTCTCTTTCAACCAAAATATTAAATGATAGATTATAACTCTTTCAAAGGTTTTATCATATTTATTTCATGAAACTTTAAATTCTAAAGGTGGTTTCCCTCTTTCTAAGACTAGTAGAGAGGTATTCATTTAATTGGTTTTCACCTTTAGTTCTTAGAGGGTACAAGTGAGTAGGAGGAGGTGACGGAGCTCTGAAACCCTAGCCATGGCAGAGACTTGGGGTTTACAGACTGATATCAGCGGTTGGGTATTGGGCTTTTGTCCTATTCCTCATCATCGGGCGTAGCAGATGCAATTTCTTTGCATTATTGATGTCTTCTAAAGGTTTTTTATGGTTTTTACAGGTTTTTAGGGGGTTCTATCCATAGCATTGACACTTATATACTCCCTACTGCTCACCGTGACCTCTGGGCCCATTTATCCAAAAAAAATTTCAACTTCTTTGCCACTGACATTCCCAGCAGCGCATGGGTTGGGGTCCATTGTGCATCCACATTGTTTTTGGTGTTTTGTCTCTCTCTATGCTTTGTTTTCGGCGGTCACTCTCTCTAATTCATGATTTGGTTTATGCCTTAGAATATATCCCCAGCTCATCATTATTTACCTTACCTGGAGCCTGCTCATCCTTATTTATTGAGTCGGTTACTCTCCTAACTACCCACTGTACTAGTATGTGGTCTGTGGCCTATCGTGAAGATGTATGAAGATGAGGTGGACTACTCCTCTGACCCATTAGAAGGAGTCCAGATATTCACGCGGTCCTAGCATGAAGGTAGGATTGGGGTTTCAGAATATGTGGGGGACATGGAGGCTATGGACTTGGGTGAGTCAGCAATACCATTGTCCATGCTGGCAGAAACCCTCCTGGTTTCTTCAACCGCTTGCACGGAACTATTACTTAAACGGATGGCCTCGCCAGTTTTCACTATTCCCTCGCCATATGTCCTTCGGCAGTGGGAACAACAAGCATAGGAATCGTCAAACATTCCCCCGTCCTCTAGCACACCTCCGAGACATGGATTCAGATCCCTCACATGGGCTAAGGATCTAGCTTTCAAATAGCTCAATATTTGTAGGGAGGACCATACATTTCATCAACACACCGACCAGGCAGGGCTTTTTCCTACCGTAGCTTTAGGGTGTTTTGAGGGAATCCCCCTTACCGTGCCTCATATAGACGACCCCAAATATTCTGACTCAAATCAACCAGTGGATCTATGCAGCGCTAAACATTGTAGGGCTCTGAGTCGCGGAAGAAAAAAAAAAAACTGCGATGCACCAAGAACAAGAACACGTGCGACCTCAGTTATGTTCAAGGTGTGGGAATGGCTTATTTGAAACACACGGAGCAGAAATTTCTAGTGGGTAGGGTTAGGGGTAGGAGCTACACCTTTTCCAGACTCAAATTTTGGGTTGAGGAGATATGGGGCAGTTCTATGGAACAATTACCGAGTGTATTGGCTATGAATCGAGGCCGGTTTGCCCTCATTTTTTCACAACCTGCATTGGTGGATTAGGTGCTCTCTAAATATTGGCACCTATAGGTGAATCTTGTGCTGCTAAAGCACTAGACTCCCTTATTTGACCCGGACAAGGAGAAATCAGGAGTGGGACCAATATGGTTTGTTTCCCAGGTCTCCCGATGTAGTTCTGGAATGAAGCTTCAGTCCACATTATTGGGGAGGACTTGGGGATATATCTGGATCATGATCATTCTTACCTTGAGACGGGAAATATATATGTGGCCTAAGTCCAAGTTCACTTGGAATCTATAGGGGGGCTCTATGATGGATACAACCTATACTTCAACGATATGGTAAGGTATCAGATGCTTGACTATGAAGGGGTTCCCTTTAGGTGTAGACATTATCACGAGGTCAGGAATTTGTATAATGAATGCCCTCTTATCATTGTTGTTGTGCCATTACCTAAGACATTGGTTCACATGGCCACACAGACAGATCCTGTGGTTTTGGTTACTCCCCCGGATGATGCGCGGCATGAACAACGTCCTGCGGCCTCGAAGGTTCATAGGAATTTCCCAATCACGTGATCACAAACCCAAAGTTGTGTGGCTCACTCTCTCCTGGAGGATTTGACGCCTATTCTGGGTATCCCTCTCGCTCCCCCCTCATCTAATATTTATGTTATTATTTCATCTCTTTCCACATTATCTGATGGTGCACACTCTATACACTCTATTCACTAAGATAATTGTAATTTGAGTCCCCTCTGATGTCCTGTTGCTTTTGCCCCTCCGACTATTTCACCTCCCGAACCTCTGACTGCGGTAGAGGAATCATCCTCGCAGCTGCCCTCTACCTCAGATAACCCCTCGTCGAGCCACATATATAATCTCAGGTCTACAACCTCTGCTGCTAATGCTCCTTCCTTTCACATTGGGGTGGATTCTGGAGGCCCTATCACCAGATCAACTAGAGGTTGCTCATCCTCTATTACCAAATCCATTAGGAGAGCCAGTCTCGAGGTGGTTGCGACACTCAATCATCCATTTTTCAGGTTCTTAGAGCAAAGAACACCCGTGATGAGGGTTTACCATGATATGCATCTCTCTGAATTGTAGGGGATTAGCCAGTCCCGATAAAAAATTGCCTCTCAAGAGGCTTTTAAAACTCTCTTGGATCGACGTTATCTTTTTACAAGAAACATTGGGCGATGGTTTATCTGTTACAAAGGTTTTATCTGCTCTACTCCCGGACTGGACTTTTCATACCATTGATGCTCGTGGCTGATCTAGGGGTATCGCCATGGGCATCAATAACAAATATATCCTTTCCCTTGGCTAGTGGGGTAGGTAGGGCATACTTGGTGCTAATATTATATCTAGAGATTCTAATCTCGCAATCACTCTGATTAATTTGTATGGACCTTGCCAACACTGTGAGGTTTTTTGGGACAAATGGATGAAAATTAATATCATGTAGCAGAATAATATTATTTTGGGGGGGACCTAAAATTCTCCATCGTTCTCTTGAAATCTTGGGGTTGGGGGGCCTCACCGGACTCCTTATCTGAGTATTTCACTAAGCACTTGGATGAGGTTGAACTTCTGGATTTGGCTATGCCAGAAAAGATGTCTACTTGGATAAAAATGCGCACTGGGGATTATGTGCTAGCACAGATACTTGACCGATTTCTTATTAAACTCCTTCTATTAGAGAACATTGACAAAGCTAGACAATGGGTGGGAACTGGTGGCTACTCAGATCACTCTCCCATATATCTCGAGATTTAAACAGGTGCTCAAAAACCCAAGGCTCCATTTAAGTTCAATACTGGTTGGCTGGCTGAGCCTGACTTCCAAACCTTGGTCAGTAAGGAATGGAAGCACTGTGCACACTATCCGGAGCAGGACCCCACTAGGGTTCTATATGAAAATCTTAACCGTATTAAATCCCTCACTATTAGCTAGGCCAGAAAGAAGAAATTGTTGGAGGATAAGAAAGTTAAAAGCACTGAACAAGAGATTGGTCACCTGACTGGATTAGATTACTTGAGTTTCTGAATTGTAGAAACAAAATATTGCCTTATAGCCCTAGAAATCACAAAAGCCAATATTCTTAGAAAGAGGGAAGAGGAGTGGCGACTCAAGAGCAGGGCCATCTGGCTAAAGGCTAGGGATGATAACACCAAGTTTTTTCAACAATGTGCAAAAGGTAGAAGGATTATAAACACTATTTGGGAACTCACTGATCAAAATCGAAGAGTGGCCAACACTCATGAACAACTTGCTGACATGGGCATTCAGCATTTCGCTAAACAATAGAGAGCACCAGTAAATTAAAACTTACCTGTTGTCATGCATATTGCACGCAAACTACACATTTTTGTGGATGAGGAGCAGCTGGAGGAATTAAATGCGCCAGTCATGTTGGGTGAGATCGAAGGAGTATTGAGATGGTTTAAGAATGACAAAAGCCCTAGACCTGATGGTTGGACCATTGAATTTTACCTTAATTTCTTTGAACTCATTAGAAAGTACCTACTTCATGTTATTGAATACAACAAGACTTCTAAGCGGATATACGATGGCTTTAACACTACCTTCATCACTCTGATCCCCAAAGTGTACAAGCCCTCCACCTTCACCTGCTCAAAATATATTGCTCCTTACACTGCATTGGATTGGATAAGGGGTACCGTCCTACCTACTCCGGGATCTTTGATTATTTGGAAAGCCATCACTAGATCCATCCATTTGATTAAGAAAGGTCTGGCTTGGCACATTAGATTAGGCACTAGGTTTAGAATCGGTGAGGATGCTTGGTCGGGCTATGGACAAGATTTCAAATTACCTATGGATATCAAACTACACTAGGCCTGGGTCGGTACTTTATATTTATCTCAGATTGTGGATCCCATTAATACCACATGGGCCTCACAAGCCTGGACGTCTGCGCATACACTGGATATTCCTATAGCTATTTGGTTGATCTAGAATCAATACATTCGAGTTCTCCATGCCACCAACATTCGACTTATTGACAAGGAAGACGAACTACTTTGGGGGCTCTTCCCCAGTGGTAGATACATACCTAAAATCGGCTACACTATTCTTTGCGTGGCACTGGAACCTCTTTATAATCATTGGTGGTGGAAACCTATTTGGAAACTGCAGGCATCCTCTAAAGAGAGATTCCTTATGTGGTGTATTCTTACCAACTGCATCCCCACTGAGGAAAATCTCACTAGACGTGTGTTTCATGCACCTTCTTGGTGTTGTTTCTACCTCACACAGGCTGAGAATGTAAACCACCTCTTCCTGCAATGTCTGGCCATTAAACATATTTTGCGCACAACATTATCCGAATTGGGGTGCTCACTTGACTAGTTTGGTCCCACGGTCTGTTCGGCATGGACCAACTGGTGGCAGGCTGCTAGTCATTCCAAAGATTGTAACATTCCTCTACTCATGGCCTAGGGGATATGGATCACCAGGAATCATTTCATATTTCTGGATAAACTTGTCGATTGGGATTTCTCCCGTAGAAATATCATCTCCTTATACCATCTCATACCTGACGATGCTCAACCTGCTCCTACAAGGACCATATTGCCTAAAACTATCGACCACACCTTCCCGTGTGATTATTTTGATGGGGCATCCAATCATAATGGATGTCGGGGGGGGAGGGGGGGGGTGCGGTATTGCGCTTTCCTGAAACTCATTTTTTCCACCTCAAAATGGGACTAGGTCTAGGTACTAATAACTATGCAGAACTCAATAGCCTCCAACTGCTCTTACTCTCTTCTCGTGAACAAGGTTGCAACAGGCATCAGATCTTTGGAGATTCTAAGCTATTTATAAATTGTTTCAATTTATAGGCTCATTGTCACACCCACACCCTTTCTGCACTTCTGGATGAGGTTCTTATGTTAAAATCACTATTTGACTCTATCTATGTCACTCACATTTACAGGCAGAGGAATCATGTGGCAAATCAACATCCAAGGAAGCATCACAGTTAGAGTGGGGACGGTGTCATATATCGGCGCATGATGCTGCACAGGAGTACCAATACTATCACTGTCCATTCATTGATGATATGGAGGCACATGACGCAGTCATCCAATGACTACAATTTTTTATTTTGCATATTTTTGGGGGCAACACTTGCACAGTGAGGCTATGAATGATTTTACATACTGTTTTTATTTATTTTGCGGTAGCTATATATATATATATATATATATATATGTATGTATGTATGTATGTATGTATGTATGTATGTATGTATGTATGTATGTATGTATGTATGTATGTATGTATGTATGTATGTATGTATGTATGTATGTATGTATGTATGTATGTATGTATGTATGTATATATGTATGTATGTATATTTTTGTACATGTTCTACTTTAGATTAGAAGAAAAAAAACTCTAATACTTGACATGTTATTGACTCTTTGGAGTATGTACTATTATTTGAACTTGCATATTTTGATATGCTGCTCGATGCAACATGTAATTTTTCTTAACTATAATGAATAATTAGGACTTTTTTCCTGGGAAAAAAGACTAGTAGATGATCAAGAAATTGGACATCCCACTATTTGAGTATCAAAATAGAAATTAATGGAAAATTTTCACATACTCAAGAAAGTAAAAATCTGTGCTCAAATGACTAAACAATAGAATTTTTCTTAGGTGTTTATGAAGTGCTAAAGGAGGATTTTTTTTATCGCGTTTCACTTGACCTAGAGGACCTCTGAATGTTGCACAGAGCCTCAGCTTTACACCGTTTTCATGGCCCTCCCAGAGCCTAATCTGGACGGGGCTCCTTTCATCAAATCTTTAGAAGCAATCTCACACCAACTACCAGATGATGCTGCAAATTCTTTTGCCTCCTGGATTTCCTCTATGGGCCCTCAGATAAATCACCCTGCAATCTCTAAGTTCTTTAAAATACTAGAAGAAATTCCAGAGATTAATATGCCTCCCAATCTCCCGTGCAGAGTAGCTCTCTCTGTGTCAAAAAAATGACTTGTTAGTCAATTTACAGGCTTATGGCCTTCACCCAAAACTGTTCAGAAATGGGTGGAGAGAAATTGGTCCCAAGTGACTCGGGGAAAGATAGCCATTAGATTATATGGCAGAGGATATTTTTATTTTCACTTCAAATCCAAAGACGACATAAATTTAATCTTTAGAAGCGGCCCTTATTTTATGTATACTAGAGGAATATATCTGAATAAATGGACACTAAAATTTGATGCAGAGCTGGATGTCACAAACGCAGTCCCGATTTCGGTCAGGCTACCACATCTTCCATTTCATTTTTGGGGAGATGACTCTGTAAGAGAAATAGGAAACATAGTCAGAAAATACATCGAAAAGAGTGAACCAAAAGACAACATGGAGGCATGCGCAAGGATCTGCATTGAAGTCGACTTATGAGAAGGACTACTGGGAGCCATTAAGCTCAAAATCGACAACTGGATGCATATTCAGCAGTTGGACTATGATAAAATACCTTTCAAGTGCAAGGTATGTCATGAATATAGGAATTTTTCTAACAGATGTAACAAAACATATGAACAAGACAAGAAAACTGAAGAAACCCAAGAACAAAAATGGGAACAAGTAAAAAATAAATATACAACAAACAAAACTCCACACCCCCCCCCCTCCTTCTACTTCAGACCCCCCCCCTCCCCATCTTATAGATCCACAATTATCCCTTCCCCTCTCTTCCATGAATCCTCACCCATTCTGGGATCAAACCCTTTTGAACCTCTTGTCATGCCCTTGGACCCTCCTATTCCTTCCAATTCCCCTCCTTCACCCCTCCTATTATCTTTGACCATTTCTCTCCTCCCCCCAATTCCTATTCCCATTTGGGTCTCTTCCCATACGATCCCCCACTCCTGGGTGCTCCCCCCCTTCTTCTGATCAGATACTAACAAGAAATCAGTTAAAGGATTCCTTAGTCTCCGCTGATAACTCCAAGAAAGTTGGAAGGAAGTCAAACAAAGAGCTCAAAGATAAGGCAGCAGTGAAGGAACTCACCCTAGGAACTCAACAACCAATGGAAAGCTACCTTGAGAAAGGAAACAAGAGCTAAGAAAATCCCATCAAATTCATCGAGGGAAAGGTCCCTCATCTTCAATCCCCAATAAATAATGAAAATAGTCTTTTGGAATTGTAGAGGATTAGGACATCCCTCTAAATTAAATATCATCAGATATCTCATCAAAAAGGAAAAAATGGACATCCTTATGATATAGGAGACAAAAACCAACATTCAAGAAATGGAGAGAATCATAACAAAAATAAAAAAACTACAAAGTAATAACTTTGTCAGCCAATGGTGCTTTCGGAGGGATATGCACACTCTAGCGAAAGAAAAGTGGGATATGCAGAAAAAAAAATGGAAGCACACGGGATAAAAACAAATCTGAAGAGTAAAGTCTCGGAAATGAAAATCAACATATAAAACATTTACTCCCCAAATACTACAAAGACAAGAAAACTTGTTGGATAACTTTAAAAGCTACAACTCTGGTACAACACGAGGAAAATCTAATTCTCGGAGGAGACTTAAATTTAATTCTTAAATCAGAATAAAAAAGAGGTGGAATTTTTCATCCAGACCCTTCAAGGGATATACTCGAAGAGATCATAGATATATGTAAACTTCTGGATATTCCCCCCAAAAATGGTAAATTTACTTGGGACAATAAAATAGTGGGTAAGGACAACATAAAAACAAGGTTGGACAAAATCCTCATTAGGGACAATATAGTGGCCAGCTTCAGCAAAGTTACCTCCAAGATCATCCCATCAGCTGCCTCGGATCACAAACCTCCAGTTATCAAGCTTGGATCAATAGAAAACTACGGGCCCCTTCCTTTTAAGTATAATCAACTTTGGAGCAGCCACGAAGAGGCAAAGAAAGAAGTCATAAAAATATGGAAATAGAAAATAATGGATCACCCAACTTCATTTGGCAATCAAAGCTAAATAAATTCAAAGAAAGCCTGAAATAATTGGTCAAACAAATTTATAAGGAACCACATAAATAAAAGGAAGAGCTGCAACAAGAACTAGCAAAAATTTAAGAGAATATGGAAAAAAATGGAAAACACAACAGAATCAGATTAGGGAGAAAGAGACCCATTGGAAGATATACATAAATAATAGGCAAGAAGAAGAAACTTGGAGGTTAAGATCCAGAAAGCTATGGATCCAAGCAAGGGACAAAAACACTACCTTTTTCCACAATTTAGAAAATACCATAATGATAAGGAACAACATAGAAAAAATCACAGGAGAAGGAGGGCTAGAGATCAAAGGTCAAGAAGATATTAAAAAAGAAGTGTTCAAACACTTCAAAACTCTTCTAACAGTAGTGGACAACCATGCAGATGCGGAGGAGTTTTTAATGCATATCCTGAAAATTATAGATGAGGAAATAAACAAAGATTTATCCAAAGAAGTAACAGAAAAGAAGTCATGGCAGCAATATGGAGTCTCCATCCGGAAAAGGCTCCAGGTCCGGATGGTTTCCCCATATCCTTCTACTGCGCCTTCTGGAAATTAATAAATAGGTATTTGTTAAAGATGATAAGATATGTCATAAAAAAGAAAAAATTGGGAGGCTTCACAAACTTCACTTTCCTTGCCCTCATCCCAAAAGACCCTCGCCCCTCCTCCCTTAGTAGTTTCCGCCCCATATCTCTTTGCAATGCCTCATATAAAATCATTTCCAAAATTTTGGCGGGAAGACTCAAGCCACTCCTCCATTATCTCATCTCTGAAAACCAAGGAGGCTTTGTCCCAAATCAACAAATTGTCGACAACATGATCCCTTTCCAAGAGGCCCTCCACTATAGCATTTCTCACAAAGAACAAGGCTTTATTTTTTAAATGGACATGGCCTATGCTTTTGACAGAGTCAATATATCCTATCTTTCAGTTGTTTTAAAAATATTTGTCTTTTCAAATTATTTTATTGACGCTATCAAAGCTTGCATTATTGGCCCTTGGATCGCCCCTCTTGTTAACAGAATACCATGCAACTACTTCGAGAGCTCAAGAGGGATTAGGCAGGGATGCGCCATGTCTCCATTCATCTATATCCTTGTGGTTGATTCGTTGAGTAGAAAGCTGGAGCACTGCCGAACAAATTCCTCCTTGACCAGTTTGGCTATTAGTAGGGGAGACAAAAGTATTAATCACTCTCTATTTGCAAATGATACTCTTCTCATGGGGGGAGCATCATGTGTTGTTTATAGAATATTTAAATCAATTCTTGACAACTTTATGGAAGCTTCAGGAGGGTTAGTAAATTATGGAAAAATTTGTGTCTATGGTTGGAACACAACTCCTAGAATTTTTCAAAGAATGTCTCAAATTCTTGAGATTTCCTTTCAATCTAACTAGAGCCACTTTAAATATCTTGGGCTTCGCATCACCAAGAAAAATTTAAAGAACGATATCTGGAACAATTATGCGGAAAATATGAAAAGCAAGATACATTCTTGGGGCATGATCTGGTTAAATCAGGCAAGAAGAATCTCCCTCATAAAATCAATCCTCTCAGCTCTCTCCCTCTACCACTTTGCTCTAATCTCAACTCCAGCCAACATCCACAAGAAAATATAAACCATAATTAGAAGATTCTGATGGCTTGAATAATTTCAACTCGTCAATTGGAATCATGTCACTGCTCACTACAAGAATGGAAGCCTTTCGATAAGAAACCCTGAGCTTATGAATTTGGCCCTTGGGTCCAAGATCGCTTAGTAGTTTCTTACTAGGGATAGAATCTAGTGGAAACATGCCTTAGAAAAAAAATACCTAAATGCCCCAATGATCTCCTTCTTGGAAAGAAATCATCCTTTAATACCATGTTCCCAAATTTGGAAGGTCATCTCCAAGGAAATTCCTCGAATAAAAAACAACATCACTATAAGGCCTGGAAATGGGAAAAAAATTAACTTATGGATTGATAGCATCATGGTAAAATATCCTCTCATAAATGTTCCAAAAATCTACGGCCTAAAGAATTGGATGATAACAAAAGGTCTCACTAAGTTGGGGAAAATATCAAAGTGGGATGAAGATGGTACTTGGAAACAATGGAAAAAACCCAACTTGCCAATTGACTTAACAAAGCAGTGGAACACCATGACCTCTCTCCTAAATGGAGCTACTCCCTTAGCTAAAAATATTCATGATGCACATATATGGATCCCCACAGGTGGAGATTATATAGTCATGTTTGGTTATGTCATGTTTCAAGACCAGGAAAGGCAACAAGATTGGCAATTTTGGAAATGTGCCTAGAAAGTAGAAACTCTTCCAAAGATTAAAATATTTTTATGGACTCTTCTCCACAGAAAAATTCTCACTGCTAAGAATTTTAAAAAAAAGAGGAATTCACGGGCCTTATCCATTCCCTCTATGTTTACAAGAGGAGGAAAGTATTCAACATCTTTTTCAAGATTGCAATTTCTCCAGAAAATTTTGGATGAGAATTGTGACTTCAATAGAAGAAAATCTGAACTAAAATATCCCTCTCAATCAATTCCTAATCAACTGGAAGCACAACTAACCCTACCCCCTCAAAAATAAAGCCACTGTGCAAATATTTTGGCTCAGCATACCTTATTTCCTTTGATGGCAGATCTGGCTGGCAAGGAACAACAAGGTCTTCAAAAATAAAAAACCAACTATGGAAACAGAGATCTCAAAGACCTGGGGACAAATATCTGAATTTTTCTCAACAAAAGGGACTACTGGAATTAACATGACACAATTACAGATAGAAGAAAGAATCTGGATTAGGTTCGCCTATAATAATCCTACCTTCAAAATGGTGACAAAATCCATTCAGGAAAATCCAAATTGGAAAGTCGGGAAAGAGTAAGAAAACTTTCAAAACTATATCAACTCGCTCAACCGGCCTTGCCTCTTTTTCGACGAGGCCTCAAAAATAAATCCAAGCAAATTCGGAGCAAGAGGTGTAATAATACATAGGGACAAAACTAGCCCCATCCAGTACAACTGGGGAATGGGCACTATGGAAAATAATATGGACTTCTTTTAGGAATAAAAATTTTAAAAGATAGAAACATGATGGACCCAATAATATTTGGGGACTCATCAATAACCATCTAAGAAATGGTCAGTGGGAACAGGCCAAAGAATGTAGCTCTTCGAAAAATCCTAAACAAAGTTAATCAATATGCCAGCCACGTAAGGGAGATTGAATATTACCACATACTTAGGAAAAATCATAAAATGGCCGACCCAGATGAAAATAAGGCAGTGGATAGAGCTATAGGACAAGCAAGCATCGATGGACATATCACAATCGTTCCCATCCCTTGAAAGCCAAGTTCATGCATAATTTCATTTATGAATATTGTTTTCTCAAAGGACAAAATTCCCATGCAATCAGTCTGTATATATTCCCTAATAGTACCATAATGACAAAGTTAAAAAATCAGATCGGGATCTGCCCTATCCTCATAAGATCTCATGTTACATATTCCATCGATTTCATGCTCAGAAATATATTCCTACTCCTATTTTCGGGCCCTTCTCTTCCTATTAATTCCTTCTACCGCGGCCTTCATCCTCCACCCGTGCTCATTGAATCTCATTTCATCAGTTCTCCCTCCCCTTCAGCCCTCGCTTCCACCTCCCCCGCACCAATATTAATGCTCTCATCCCTCTTTGTGGAGATCCTCCCATTTCTCATAGTTTTTTTTACGTCTCCCTTTCTTGGCACTGTCATAGCAACTTCTCTCTGTTAAGCCCATGTTCCTCTCTGAATTGGGCAACTGAATTTCACCTCCCATATTCTCCCTTCTCGTGCAACTCCTATTCAACATCTCTCAATAGAGACAACTCTTCTCACCGCCCTCTTCCGCCTTCCACCCCATTCTCTTTCTCCTCCTCTCTTGTGTATCTGTTTCGGATTCAAAGCCATTATTTCCTCTCTCATTCAACAGATAGCTCTGCTAATTCATTAAAAGCATTGGCTTCTAAGCTTCAGAATAAAGACATCAGAGATATTTCCACCCTACATCAGAGGAATATGGATACCAAAGGAGAGAGGAATAACCCTTGTGCCTTATGCAAAGCCCACAAAATCGTAATTGATCAGCTAAAGGATCAAATGAATAAGAACAACAATCACACCAGAGAAGAAATAGTGGTCCTCTGTCAACAATGAGCAAAAAACTGCAAGGAATTGATGGAAGTTAAAAATAGATGCAACCATCTGGAAGGAACTATCAACTATCTTCCGGACCTCCTTGCCAAAAAATCAGAGCGTGGTTCTAACTCCCTTGACCAAGGAAGTGGTCACAGGGAGAGTGAGAACACTATAAACAATTAAATCATCTGCTCCTACTAGATATATCTCAAGAAAGGATTTCATCCCTGATCAGATCAGCTCTTAGTAGAATAGGATCCTGTTTAGTCTAATATGAAAATGAAATGTATTTTTTTGCTTAACCAGTTTGTTAGGATCTATAGTTTAAATGCAATAGCCTCTATAGTTGAAAGTCATGTTAAAAGAAGCAGTAAGTGCAATGTAACATCATATCATCACTCCCTACAAACAGATCCTTTTTGTAAGCTCAGAGGAGTGAGCATGTAAAGAGGAAGATCCTCTTCCTTGTTTTTCTGATATAATATATCATAACTGAATTTGTATGAAAAAAAGGAGAATTTTTTTAAGACCGATTAAAGAATTTTTTCCCTTGCCATAATTTCAATTAAATTGAAAACTTATCAATCTCCTTTATATTCACACAATGAATCATATTTCGAGAACAAGTGAGGAAGGTGTTGTATCCTTGAGATACTTCTTCCCGAGGAAACTATGGCAAGGCAACAACAAAATTTTATTAAAGAAAGGTCGTCATTCAATTCAGCTTTTGTATAGTGGACTATAGGAAACCTTTCAAATGTCTAAGGAAGATAACTAAATTTGATTGATTGTGGTTATATAATAATAGAGAAAGAATTGTAACAAATATTATAGCATCAAATGAATACTGTAACATTTGTAACTGAGGAAAACACATAGGATTAATGTTATAGTCATTCAATAACAAAGTAATTGTTGTATTGGAGATGCTCTACAACCCACTATAAGGTATATGTGTAGGTGTTAGATGTGAGACATTATATATATATATATATATATATATATATATATATATATATATATATATATATATATATATATATATTATTGTGATTTTGTTTTTATTAATAAAATTATAATTTCATTTTTTTTATATTGTAATTTTGTTTTTATTAATAAAATCACCAACTTTTTTGTAGATAAAAGAAAATCGTGATATATGAACATATAAATAATAGTTATAAATTAGCATTCATTTTACCATATAAATTAAAATAGTTACCATGTTTAAAGTTAATTAATAAGCACATGAAAATTTAATATTTACAATATAACAAGATTCTTAACCATGAATATCCACCCCCATTTTATCATGGATATTATTAAATTCTTAATAATATTTATTAAAATACCATGGCTTATCAATACCACATACCGAGAAACCATAACTCATTTCAAAATAAAAATAAAAAAAGTTATAAATAATTTATTTTAATCTAGTTTTATAACAAATTTTAAACTAAAACTTAATAAACATAAAATATAACAAGATTCTTAACCATGGATATTCACCCCCATTTTACCATGGATATTATTAACTTGTAAATAGGATTTGTTAGAATACCATGGGCCAATACAATGGTTTATCAATACCACTTGGCCAAAATCCATAACTCATTTCAAAATCAAAATATTTTATTTTATAGCATTTTTTAGTAGATGTGTAGGTGTAATGTAAGTATGTAAACAATTCTAAATTTTAGTTTAACTATAAATTGCACCACATGTTGCAAAAGGAACGTCGTAAGGCAATAGCCATCGTGAAGGAATGATAGGAAAATTTTGCTTCCATGAAAGCAAGTCGTGGAGGTTTCAAAGATATTGATGATAAGAGTTATCAACCAGAAAATTTTGCTATAGATTTTGAAATAGGCAATTGGGGGTGAAAACATATATGTAAATCAACATAATATGTTCACATATATAAAAAAATTGTTATAGATATTGAAATAGGAAATTGAGGGTGAAAATCCTTTGGTGAATAGTAATCCTCTGAAACAAGCATGAAATGAGCGTGTAACTCAAATAAGATATTTTAAATACATTCAAGTACAATATCTCTAGCATAGATGTAAATAAAGAGAATTTTTATTGACAAAAATAGAGTTTACTCCAAGTTCATCTACATATCCAGCGCCAATTGCATGCTTATCAGAAATTGTATATGAAGAACAATAGTCTTTACAAGAAAGTGAATGGCATTTTAATATGGAGACATTTTTGGAAGGAGATATTGTTCTTTATGTTATGGTTTATTTTCTTAAATCCAAACTTGTTCTAGTATTTCTCTATATACATAAGAAAAAAATAAAAAGTATTTTCAGAAATTTAAGTTATAGTTTTATATTTTATAATTACAAATCTAGTTTCTTATTAAAATATTTTACACGTATAGGTTATTCTAAATTGATTAGGGTGGTGTTCTATGTGCGCTAAAATTCCCATGAGGTCCATCACTATGTATGGGGTTCATTGCAACCTTTGATATATTATGTGAGTTGTTGTGATTTTTTTCTTGTGGCTACAACTTAGTTTTGGTTTTCACCTAGTTATCATGATTCAAAACTTTGTTATCATCTTAAATCCTTATAGCATCAGATATATTATGTGAGCTAATGTTATGTTTTTTTTATCACAATGATTCAAAAATTAGTTATTATACCACAATATTGACTTTCCTGTTGTCCGTTTTGTTTATGAACCCTTTAAAAAAACCAGAGGAACATTTGATTTTACACTGTGATCTCCCTAGCATGGGTGGGGGTTTCAAAAATTGGAGAGTAAATTGAGTGGATATTGTTAGAAATTGTTGTATAAGATGAGAAATTTGGATGGTTTGTAGACAATATGGATGTCATAACAAATATCATTTTTGAATTTTTTAGTGTCTCTGGCCACCATGCGTCTAATAGGATCCATTTCAATTGAGAACGTCAATACATCACTGTGTGAATGATAACTTGTGACATCCCTAGACATTTTCTTTAATTGTGGATCAAGTTATAAACTAATAACTAGTGAAATCCCTAGCCATTTTCTTTGATTGTGGATCAAGATAAACTAGAATATACTCTCTCTTAGAAGACTCTACATTATATATTGGATGGAGGGAAAGGTTATGATAAAACTTGTACAATATACACTCTCTCTTCAGAAGACTCTACATTATATATTGGATAAATGGAAAGGTTATGGTAAAACTTGTACAAAAAAACCCTTAGGGTTGTCTCAACTAACTCTATTGTTAATCACATAGTGTTAATTTTGTGAAACTATAATCTACACTAAGGACTGAGTGGGTTAGTGAAAAACTTTGTTGTAGTGAAAAACTTTTTTTTAAATTTCAAAATAAAAAGTTGAGTAAGTTTGAAATCATATAATATGAAAATTGTTTATGACTATAAAGTAAAATACATGTAAGATTTTTTAGCTACAATTAGGTAATTATATAGTTTTTTTTTAATGGAAGAAATTTTATATTCATTAACAAAAAAAATCTGAAAGAGTATGTATCTAGTTACAAACTGTTATGTAGTTACAAACTATTAAAATTAAGTAATTAAAGGTAAATTTAGTGTTATTTAAGAAATGAGAATTATGAACATTCATCATTATTGCTCAACATAAATCATGTCCTGTGAAATAATTTGGAAATTTAAAAAAGATCGCATATTTTTAAAAAATTCATTATTAATTTAATTTTTTATATATTAAGAAATACTACTCACGAATAATAAAACACTTGTAACATAAATAATATATAACAAAAAAACCATGTATTTTTGGAATAATAAAATAGTTGTAACAATAATAATATAGAACAAGAAAAATTATGTATATTTGGACGTATGAAAATTTAGATACATATTAAGTAAAATTTTAAAAGAATAATGGTTATAAACATTTAAAGATAATTTTATTAAATAATTAGTTTAGATCTATATTATTGATTCTCTTTTCACTCTAAAAGAAAGAGGTTTGCATATCAAGAAATTTGATCCCTCTTGGCTCTTGGTAGATCCAGAGTCAGGCCATCTTAATTTCCCCTTTCGATAAACTACATTCCACATGAATACCATGGGTCAATACCATCAATTAATAATAAAATGTTAAAGTAATAAAAATAATAAAATTTAGTTTGTTATATTTTGATTTTGTTATTAACTTGTGAATAACATTTGTTACAATACCATGTCTTAACCATAACTTATTTCACAACAAAAATATTTTATAATGATATGACAAGATTTTTAACCATGCTTATTCACCCCCACTTTACCATGGATATTATTAAATTGTAAAAATTAGGCTTTGTTACAATACCATGGGCCAATACCATGTCTTATCAATACCACATGCCCAAAAAACATAACTTATTTAGCAATCAAAATATTTTATAACAATACTAAAATATTCATAACCATGGATATTCATCCCCACTTTACCATGGATATTATTAACTTGTAAATAGGCTTTGTTACAATACCATGGGCCAATACCATGGCTTATCAATACCACATACCAAAAAAAACATAACTCATTTCACAATCAAAATATTTTATAACAATATGACAAGATACTTAATCATGGATATTCGCCTCCACTTTTCCATTGATATTACGAACTTGTGAATAAGCTTTGTTATAATAGCATGGCATAATACCATGGCTTATAAATACCACATGCGAAAAAATCATAACTTATTTCACAGTCAAAATATTTTATAACAATAGGACAAGATTCTTAACCATTGTTACTCACCCCCAATTTACCATGGATATTGTTAACTTGTAAATAGGCTTTGTGATTACAAAAATATTCCCATATAAATTTCATTAAGGTTTTAGTAAAATTAAACAAGAGAATACTTTTATATTTAAAGATGTGAAATTTATATAATACAAATAGTATCAATAAGAACCAACATAGATCCATCTTAACTAAGGATAACAAGAAAAGTGAAGCGAAGAGAAGGGGAGGGGCAGAGAGGTAGGGAGATAGTGAAAAAGTTGGAGGGAGAGGAGAGAGAGAGAGAAAGATAAAGAGATATTGATGGAGGGAGATGAAGACAGGGAGGTGGGATAAAGAGGAATGGGGAGAGAGAGCAAGAGAGAGGGATAGAGAGATAGAGATGGATTTGGAAGGGAAGAGAGAGGGAGGAAAGAACAAAGACATAGAGAGATATAGGTGGAGAGAGAGAGAGAGGGTGACAAGGGAGAGATGCAGAGAGAGTGAAGGAGAGAGGAGAGGAGGGAAGAGAGAGAATATGAGGAGATATAGATAGTGAGAAAAGGGAAAGAGAGAGAGAGGGAGGCACAAATATGGAGGGGAGAGAGAGAGAGATGGGGGGAGAGACGAAGTGAGGTGGGAGAGAAATATGGAGAGAGAGTGAGGGAGAGAGGAGAGAAGGAGGGTAGAGATAGAGGTGGAGACGAAGAGGGAGGGAGAGAGAAAAAGATAGATATGGAGAGAGCGTGTGTATTTTTGGGAAGTGAGATAGAGAGAGGGAATGTTGGGGCCCTTGTTTTGAAATAAAACAGTTTTTGAGTTGTGGATAACAGGTGGCAGAACACAACCACAGTAGACAGAGAGCTGTCATGTTTGCGAAGAATCGAAGAGCAGGTGGCGCGATTGTTGTGGGGACAAGCATAGATGGCAGAAGGAAGTGATAGAGAACAAGCAGTGGAACGTCAGTGATCAAGGAGATGCAGCAAATGCCAGAACAGAAAAGAAGGGAGAACTATCAGTTGCGTTGGCATAAAATAAATAGGTAGCCAGCCAGCGGAGAAAGGAGGTTGGCACAGTAGGGATCAGGGAACAGCAGCCGTAGGAGAGCTCTGTTCATTCTGTTTGTTATGTTCTCTCTCTCTCTCTCTATTCATTCTGTTCTATCATAAGCGACACCATTGTAATTAGTTATGTCAGGATCGCTCTGAGGAGCACTATAACTATCTCTTATCGTTAATGTAAAAGCTTATGATCTAAGTTTGATGTTCTGAGTTCAATATTGTGTCTATGATTTAGTTGAAGGTGCGTGTTACTTTAATTTTTTTTTTTCCATCTTGAATGCATTGATGAGTACTGTCATTTACAGAGTATTTACACTCACTTGTAGCACGTAGTCTTGTGGGTTTTAGGATATGTTGTGTTTGACCGATGCCTAATCTAATCCTAACCTTAGTAAGGCTGCGACATGCCTCGAGTGAGACTCTCTGCTTTTCGGAGTAGGGTGAAAATGTCGGCATTGCGCTAGACTACTGTAGAAAACCTTGTTGGCCTCCATCCTGAACCTGGGTCTTGCCCAAGAGACCTTTTTTCCTTGCCAATAAATGGTTCCATTATCGGGACCTGAAATTTCATTCTGGAATTAGATCATGGTATCATGGATCTTCGAGAAAGAAATACGAAAATGGTGGGATAACCACCTAGATCAGTTCATAGCTCAGCAAGAAGAGGTGAGACAACAAAAGGAGAAATTTGTTAAGAATCGGGTTCTATTCTCTGAATCCACCAGTGATATCTACGAGATATTCTGGGGAAAGTTTCCCGAGGAGATCTACAACTAGTTGCAGAGACTACAGACCAAGACAGTCCAAAGAAGCTCATGGAAGGTCTGTCGCAAGTGGGTGCACATAGATCTGGTAGCACTCCATTAGTTAGATACCGATTTGACCCGAGCTGTAGATTTCTGGGTGAAATCTACCTTGGAAGGATACATAGTGGAGTTTGCAGCCGAATGCTACCAGTCTTTCTCGAAAGCAGAGGAAATATTCAGATCAGGGTTGCGCGGAGAGCTGTTGAAGGAGATCCCCCTATGGATAAAAGCTTGGATGGTGGACGAAGGATTAATGGAGTTCCAAAAATATGAGATGGAGACCTAAAACTCCAGTACTAGGGGAAGGAGTTGAGGTAAATATGATACAAGTACGTTGAAAAGGGGAATAGGGATATGGATGTCGAGACCTCCAGGAGGTTTAGGGAACGATGAGCACATCAGAGGGCGCAAATCGCTGAGAAGTGGAGAGAAAGGGTGATGAAGGAGTTGGAAAAAAAGGAAAGGAATAGAAAAGACAAGGAGAAGGAGCCTCGGATGACAAAGGAGATAGAAGGTCAGATGTGTTCCCAAGATATAGGGGGGACCATCAAGGAAGTGAAGCAGGTGTATAGGATCCCAGCCAAGCAGAGAAGGGAAAGGAGTACCACGGAGATGACGCGCGCCCCGAGGAGACGTCCGATGTGGAATTGCATGCTGCAATGGAGCAGTTATTCCGAGAGGGGCCGACACCCATAACCCCAAGTAACTCTATTCCCCAAATTTCAAGTAGCTCTAGTCCCGACCTTCCCCTAGTACTCTATCATCCACTAGGTGAAATTTTTGTTAAGTTACGGGAATTGAGTAAGTTGAATAGTATTCAACCTATAGCAGTAATACACACTAGCATTGGTGCTAGTAACACCATTTCACAACCGCGAGTCAGGGGTTTTGTCCTAGTAACCCCCACACAAGGAAGCATGGCAGGATCATTTACCCAGTACCGAGAGTTCTCTGGGAGGGGTAATGATGATGTGGAACAACATTGGTACCTCTGTGAGGCCATATGTAGGGCTCGGTAGACACCAGAGGTAGGTAAGTTGATAGAATTTCAAACTAGTCTCAGGGAGAGAGCTCTATGCTGGTTTATAAAGTGGTTTAAGGCTCATTAAAACCCAGCAATAGACCATGTAAAGAGGGATTTAGTTAAGGAATTCAAATTACCCCAAACAAATCAGCAGGGTTTGTCAGAAATGTGGGAGATCAAATAGCGAGAAGGGGAAACTGCATGGGATCTAATGAGGAGATTCAAGTATTCGATTGGAAAACTCAGTTATCCAATCGATCCAAACCATCAGAGAGATTGGTTTATCAAGGCACTTCTTCCATTAACAAGAACTTTGCTGACACAACAGAAGATCGAGACACTACAAGACGCATTAGAGCAAGCTATGAAGATAGAGGCCATGGTGGGATATCCGTAAGAATTCAATGGAGGAGCATCGGCTTAAGATCCTTCCATACTGGGGTTACAACATCAAATAACTATCTTAACAAAGAAACTGTAAGAAATTCAACTGATGCGGCCAGCAAGGCCAAATGTATGTTCTACGCACTATCTAATGGAAGGACATGTGGTAAACGAATGTCCTCAACTGTGGGGTCAAAATGTGGGAACGTCAGCAACAGGAGCACCGAGAGCTCAACCAGCAGGAGGGGTTGCGCAAATAAACACCTAGGGATTATATCCACCGCAACTACATGGGGTTCCCTGCGCAACAGAATTCAGTCGCGACTGAATATTGTGAAATATGCAAAAACATGGGTCATTCACCCTATCTATGCCTGATATTGAAAAAATACTCCAACATTCCGAACAACATATACTGTGAGTTATGTGCTTCTACCACACATAGCACATAAGAGTGTAGGGCTCTGGATGACTTGGCAGAACGATTGGATAGGCCTTCATATAGAGTGAATGCGGCTCCCAGAGGATGAGGGAGAGGCATGAGAGGAGGTCGAGCTGGAGGAAGAGGGCCAGCATGATGCTACAACTGTGACCAAGAAGGCCATGTGGATAGGGAATTTCCACTTCCTAGAAGACCCTGGTGCTCTCAGTGCAGGGTTAACACACATGGAATAGAAGACTGCCCAAAGCTCATTAAAAGAAGGGAAGAAAGATCCAAAAAAAGAGGAACAAATCTAGTAAATGCAGAGCCAAGAATAATAGAGGCTCAAGATATGCAGAATGTGTCCATAGTGACATGAGGAGGAAAAAGAACTGGGGAAGATGCACAGACGATGGAACTGATAAAATTGATAAGGAAAACATCTCCAAAGCCATTTTTCAGGCCAGAAAGACAAAAGCAATACTTTAAAGAAGGAGTGGAGACCTTCGCCCAGCTTGGGGGAAGAAAAGGCATTGAGTTACCCTAGGCCAGGGAAGATAACGAGAACCAAGTTAGTACAATTACTATGATTGAAGAATGGTTCTGTCTATTCTTAAAAAAAATTAACAACGCGCCAATGTTGGAACAGTTAAAGCAGAACCTGGAAAGGGTGGTGCAGGAGGCCGCTAGACCAGGGGAGTCAAGTAGTACCACTCAGAAATACATACGAAGAGTAAAGAGAAATAAGAGAATGATAGGAAAAGATTTTCGGGTGAATACTCAAGTCACAGGATTCCATATTAAAGACACCATGCTTGACCTAGGGTCAGATGTAAATATATTGCCAAGGAAGACATGGGAAGCATTGGGAAGACCAAGGTTGACATATTCACCAATTCAACTCCGAATGGCAAACCAGTACTGCATTGTGCCCATAGGCAGACTGGAGGAGGTTGAAGTCGATGTTGCGGAAGTAAATACATATGCGGACTTCGAGGTGATAGATATTATGGGGGATAAATATCCCTATCTAGCATTACTAGGGATCGACAGGGATTTTGAAAACTATGCAGTAATAGATTTAAATAAAGAACTAATGATCTTCGAAGATGGGGAGGTCAGGGTCACCCAGCCACTCGACCCATATCAAGGTCCCCAATACATAGAGTCTATTGACAATAGAGAAGATTCTCGGCTTCTCGATCATCTGTATCAAATGACTGTAGGAAAAAGAGAAGATTATATCAACCCGACAGCGGGGGGATCAGTGAGTTGGAGAAGTATTCAAAGCTTAGACTTAGGCTTGGAGATAGCCTGGGATTATTGGCAGCAAGGGGGATATGAGACCAATACAAGAAGATGCACCAACATCAGAAGAATCAATTGGATCGGGACTGAGGTAAGAGATTACCCAATGTTATCAAATATGAATGCTGTGAATACTTTTATTGCCAAAATAGAAGATAAGGTGCCAGTGGACCATAAGGTCCCGCTCATGGACATGGCCTTACAATCCACATCAATAATATGGTGGAGTAACCACCGCAACTCACTGTCACGATGGGACAAAGTTGCGGCAACATTGAAAGCCAGGTTCAAGGAAGAAGAAGAACCAAATTTCACTGGAAAATACCAAGGGGACTCAGACCCCAAAAAACACTTGAAAGAGTGTGAGGGTCAATGGATAAATTCAGGATAACCGGAAGAGCTGTGGGTCCACAAGTTTATACATTCACTAGATGTGATTCCACAAGCTTGGTACCTAACAGAAGAGAGGAAAAGAGTAACTAGCACTTGGAAAGCAGTTGCGGAGAAATTTACATAGTGCTTCTTATTTGAAGGAAAAACAGAACCAATCACCCAAGCATTACAGGCTATTAAAAAGGTATTGTTCTTCCTGGAGAATTAGGAGGAGGATGAGCAACTGCTCCCAAACCAAAGCATCAGATAGTCGATAGCATGTAAGAATATAAATAGTGAAATGGACGATGATGATCTAGAAGGTCTTAGACATCTGTATTTTGAGGAGATAGAAGGGGAGTAGAATATTAAGGAAGACCCGAAAATTGAAGGAATTCACCTGCTACCACTAAAAACCAAGAAAATGAACATTGGGACCGAAGAAAATCCCAAACTTGTGTCAATCGGTGATTATTAGGATGCCGAGATGACCAAGGAAATATTCAATCTACTACAAGAATATGAGGACTTGTTTCCATCATCCATAGTGGAATTGAAAGGAATAAAAGGGGACATGGGGGGAATGCATATAATTCTGAAGCTCGATGCAAGACTAGTCAAGCACAGACCCTATTGGCTAAATCCAAGGGTGAAGGAAAAAGTTAAAGTAGAAATCTACAAAATGCTAAAGGCAGGGTTGATATTCTCAATGGAAGAAGTAGAATGGATAAGTCCAATAGTCATACAAAGAAAAAAGGATAAGTCTGAAATCCAAGTCTGTGTTGACTATAGGAGCTTGAATAATGCCTATATACATGACCCATTCCCTACTTCGTTCAGTGATGAGGTCCTCAACAACGTTGCAGAGAATGAGGTATATTCCTTTACGGATGGATTTTCAGGATACCATCATGTACGGATAGCTGAAGAAGATAAGAAAAAGACAACTTTCACCACCGAATGGGGCTCCTTTGCATATCATGTAATGCCATTGGGATTGAAAAATGCGCCAGCAGTATTTTCACGCATTGTGATAGCAACATTCCATGACTACATCCACAAATTCCTGGAAGTCTATATGGACGACTAGACTGTCTACAACCTGTTGAAAGACCACGCAACACTATTGAGGATCATGTTTGACAGGTGTAGGCAACTCCAGATTTCACTGAACCTCAAGAAGTGCATTTTTGCAGTGTCTTTTGGAACACTTCTAGGACATGTAGTATGCAACCAAGGAGTTTGCGTGGATCTAGTAAAGGTAGCAGTTATAATTAACATGGAGGCACCGGAAACTGTGAAGAAGTTAAGGTCACTACTAGGCCACACAAGCTACTATAGGTGATTCATCTGCAACTATGCGAAGATAATAGCCCCATTAGAGAAGTTGTTGCAGAAGTCGGAACAGTTTAGTTGGAGAGAGAATTGCACGAAAACCCTGAATAATTTGAAGGAAAAATTGGCAACTGCGCCAATATTAGTTCACCCAGATTGGAGCAAGCAATTTCATGTCCACATTGATGCTTCGAGCATCGCACTTGGAGCGGTTCTAGCTCAACCAAGGGACACTTCAGTTGATCACCCAGTGTATTTTGCAAGTCGTAAACTATCAACAACAGAATGGAACTACACTACAACAGAGTGGGAAGCATAAGCAATGGTGTATTCCCTTCAAAAGTTCTGCCACTACCTGCTAGGAGGTATGTTCAAGTTTTTCACAGACCATTCATCTTTAAAGTACCTAGTAAACAAACCGGTGTTAGAGGGAAGAATCTGCAGATGGCTCTTACTCGTTCAGGAGTTCACCTTTGAGGTGATAGTCAAACCCGGGAGACTGAACGTGGGGCTAGACCACTTGTCAAGGTTGGAAAATAGGGAAAATGGAGGGTCCTTGGACGATCAACTACCTGATGATGATCTTTTTAGAGTAGAATCCATCCCAGAATACCTAGATCAGATAGCAACCTACCTGACAACAAGACAATGCCCAAAAGAATATATAGCATCCTAGAGAAGACACCTAGTAGTCTGAGTGACAGAGTATCAATTGATAGCGGGATACTTATATGAGATGGGGCTCGACCAAATCTTACGAAGATGCATCTTGGACCATGAGAGGGAATTTTTACTATGGGACTGCCACTATGGAGTTGCGAGATGGCATGTAGGAGCAAAACCGACGACGAGGAAAGTACTGCAAGTGGGGTTATGGTGGCCAATGGTACACATGGACAGTAAGGCATTTGCAAAAAAATGTGATGTATGCCAAAGGATGAGACGTCCATTGCACAAAGATGAGCTCCCACTTCACCAAGTAAAAGCACTGCAACCATTTGAGAAATGAGCAGTTGATTTTATAGGTCCAATTGCACCTGCCGCAAGACACTCACAGGCCAGGTATATCATAATGGCAACAAAATATTTGATAAGATGGGTAAATGAAATGCCAGTGAAGGGTTGCACAGCCAAAACAGTGGTTTGTTTCATATTTGAAAACATCATCAGCAGGTTTGGTTTCCCGAAAAGTCTAATAAGCGATCAAGGTACACATTTCATCAATGCTACCATTAAATCCCTTCTTGCAAACTTCATGGTACAACATCACAAAAGCAGTCCTTACCATCCACAAACCAATGGTATGGTAGAAGAATTTAATAATATCCTCGAAAAAGGCTTAATGAATATCTAAAACGCTCAACAAGATGACTGGGATGAATGTATACCAGCAACTTTGTGGGTGTACAGAACAACTGTCAAGAGACTAAATAACCATACACCATTCTAGCTGGTGTACGGGAAGGAAGCCATAATACCAGTAGATTTTGTCATACTGAGCCTTCTAATCGCAACCTCACTCCAACTATCAGAGGAAGACTCGTTAAAGGAGCGATTACAAGAAACTACAAGCGCTGGAAGAAGACAATTTTTTAGCATAATTCCACCAAACTGTCCAGAAAGAGAGACAAAAAGCTTAGCACGGCAACCATATCAAGTGCAAGACTTTTAGGGTCGGCGGAAAAGTTTTACTTTGTGACAGTAAGTACCAGAAGTTCCCAGGGAAACTGCAAATGCATTGGCTATGGCCATACCACGTAATAGAAATAAAATATTCAGGAGCAGTTCGGTTAGCACAACTGGATGGCCAGATACTACTAGGATGGGCAAACGGTGCACGCCTGAAACCCTATCACGAGTAAGTTCCAAATTTCATTTTCAATAACTCTCGCAACCGAGAGGAGTCAGTAGGGTAGATTAGGTTAGACTATATAGAGTCAATAACTCTTTCGCACCCGAGAAGAGATTAGATAGGATTCCCAATAAAGAAATATTAGAGCACAAGAAAAATTCAAAGTTTCGATGCAGAGACCGCAACACAACCAATTGTGGTCAGGGGGAGGGTAGTGTCCAACGTGTCATCCATGTCAGACGAAAAGAGTGTCGAACATCATTCCATCATCATGACTCATAGTACCCATGTTAGTCCATAGGATTATTGAGATTTGGGAAGTAATTTCCATAATTAGCATCGTCCATACTGCAATAAATTTTCCATAATAGGCCATAATCATTACCCATCGCGTCTGCCCAACTCCTGAAACCACAGTCAAAATTTTCAGAACCCACCTCATCTCAGTAACTATTCGCATGATTATAGCCAAGGGGGAAGGCAGGGAAAATTAATTAGCTATGGGGTCTTATCAACCTCATGCTTTCCAGTTACTTACATAACTGGCATGAAATGTAGCACGAGAATGCTGGAGAAATCTAAGTTAGAACTAGAAACAACAAAGGTAGCAAGAGAAACATCAGCAGAAGAAGTTCAGAGAAGGTATCCATAGGCAGGAATTTATAAGGAAAGAAAAGGATTAGCTCCACAAGTGTACTAGAGGAGAGCTAAAATGACCAAATTAGCGCCAACAGTTGTTGAGTAGGAGCTCGATGAAAGAGTCCAGAAGATGGAGTCCTTAGTGGGAAAATATGATAGCATGTCATTGATTGATACCGGCCTAACAGACTCTTTCCAATTTCCAGCGATGAAGAAACAGGTCTACATGGATAATTATGCCACAGAAGCGAGACAGGAAGCAGCTAGAGTACTTCCAGAGTTCAGAGGTGTTCAGAAATCCACCATAATGAACCTAAGAAATCTTCCAATGTTCGGCACTACAGGGGCTGTGATGTAGTGCACCAAGTTTCTACTGAGCAGAATCCACAATGGGTCATTGTGGCTGGGAAGAGAAATACCAATTCATGTGGAAGACATTCACAGGTTAACCGGGCTTTCGCAAGAAGGGAGAGACGTCTCCATGGAATTCCAAAATGTGTCCAAGAGAGAGAAGAAAGTAGGAGATGGTGACTACTATAGGAAATATGACACCAAGAGAGGGGGAAAAGGGGCCAAGATGGACTTGATCAACAAGCCAGCGGTCAAGTTTGCCTGCTATCTGATTGCAAGCAAAATGATGAGACATTACACAAAAGGGGAGTGAATGCTAGATACCATCTTAGTTGCAGAGAACTATATCAAGGGGGCACAACTAAACTGGTGTTCTTTTCTACTTAATGAATTATTTGAATCCTGTGAGGACAACTATAAGAGGGCCACTGGGTTTATCTACAGGTATCTTGTCATGGCGTTGGCAATGTTGAAATGGACATTTTTAGGAATCAGGAAACCTCTAGAAGTTGCAACAGGCCAACCATTAGCAATGAAGTTCACACCCTGGAAAGCATCAGGGGACCCCAACACCAAGGACGTGAACGAGGAAGCGTTCAAGTTCTGGTAGAGCCAGATGGTGGATGTCGCGATGAGTCAGCAGAGAATTCCAAGGAACTTGCTAGACAATTATTCTGCACAAGTATGGTTTGGGGTTAACCATAAGCAAACCTACATCATGCTAGCATGTGTTCCAGAATCGACCTTCAAGATGAATTCGCTGAAGTTTCAAATCGATGAGCAAGATTTCCACACAGAGGTATGTTCGTGGCTGGGAGTAGCAATGGAGGTCAGAAGCGAAGTCTATTTCTATTCATTTGACGGCATGTTGTCGGATCATTTTCCAGGAGAAACATCAGAGGAAGAGATGGCCAGAATGTCGCGACTACAGCTAACACCAATCATCAAAGAACTGAACACAAAGGTACAAAGCCTTAACCGGGTAGTTCAAACTCTAACAAGTGATTCCTCATTATTTCCCACATTTACAGAATTTCAAGCCTCAAATTCCACCTCATTTTCCATCACAGTCCCCATAGTCACAACCATACCACTCAATTTATTCAATTCACTAGCAGCGACAGCCATATTCCATGTCAAAAAGAGTAAGGCCTCAAAGCCACCCATAGCTACACCAAAAGCCAAGAAGGAAAAATTTACAATGTCTAGCCAGGTCGTTGATCTCATGGGGGAAGATCAAACGCAACCAATGGACACAGGGGCCCCAATCCAAGAAGAGTCATTGATAGAGACCCAGGTAACTCATGAGTTGCCTCTAATCAACCCCTATTCATTTTTAAATATTCGTATATCTCCACCTCGCACTCACCACTCAACGGCCCGCACCTCATACACCTCCAAAGATCATCCAGCCCGAATGCCCTCCACATCAGCGACCATATCTGACCCAGTCAGAGCAAAGGGTAAGACAAACAGAGACAACAAGGCAGAATTTAACTCTGGTAAAGCATTGGTACCTAAGTTTAACCAAAACCTGTTTGAACAGGTCACTTTCCATGACCTTTTAAGTCGTGGGGGCTCTTTTACTGCAAATACAACACCCTGGCTTGAAGAACTGAACCTGTTTCAGCAAGAAAACCTGATACTTCAGCAGATGCAGCCCACTCTAAGCATGGGTAACCCTAGTAATCCGCTTCCGCAACCAACACCGCCACAATCACCACATGAGCACTCAACCAAGTCCATTGCAAGCAGTCAACCGCCCCAAGAGAGACAGCTAAATCAAGGAACATTCGGCAACAGCCAAACAAGCTCTCCGGGAGCTAAGGCAACCTATCAAGCTTATGACCCAAACCATGTAGCAAATGGCCGCGGAGGACAACATTAAAATCAAAGACGTCTTTGGTAATCTTCCGCCCATTTTAGGGGAGACAGAAGCAGAACAAGTCACTACAGAGATAGACCTTCTCATGCAGGAATGGAAACATGCCATTGTGGGACTTCAGAGAACTCAAATTATCCGCGCTGGCAAAGGTCCCCGATTTGGCGCCCTTGTTTGGACAGGAAGAAGAAAAGGAGAAGACAGGACTGGCCATGGAGGCAAGCGGACCGAATGGAGACTGAGGCAGTAGAAAACAATTGACTCGGGACGAGTCAATAGGATGTGGTAAAATCCTGTTGGGGCCCTTGTTTTGAAATAAAATGATTTTTTAGTTGTGGATAATAGGTGGCAGAATGCAAACATGATAGACAAAGAGATGTCACGGTTACGAATAATTGAAGAGAAGGTGGCGCGGCTATTGCAGGGACAAGCACAGATGGTAGAAGGAAGCGACAGATAACAAGTAGTGGAACGCCAGTGATCAGGGAGATCCAGCAAATGCCAGAACGGAAAGGAAGCGAGAACTATCAATTGCGTTGGCAACAGAACAAATAGGCAGCTGGCCAGCGGAGAAAAGAGGTTGGCACAGTAGGGATCGAGGAGCAGGAGCCATAGCAGAGCTTTGTTCGTTCTGTTTTTTCTGTTCTCTCTCTCTCTGTTCATTTTGTTCTATCGTATGCGACACCATTGTAATCAGTTCTGTCAAGATCGCTCTGAGGAGCACTGTAAATATGTCTTATTGTCAATGCAAAAGCTTATGATTTTAGTTTGGTGTTCTGAGTTCAATACTATGTCTCTGATTTAGTTGAAGGTGCGGGTTACTTTAAATTTTCTTTTTCCATCCTGAATGCATTGATGAGTATTGTCATTTACAGAGTATTTACACTCACTTGTAGCATGTAGTCTTGTGGGTCTTAGGATATGTTGTGTTTGATTGATACCTAATCTGATCCTAACCTTATTAAGGTCGTGGCACGCCTTGGGTGAGACTCTCTGCTCTTCGGAGTAGGGTGAAGATGTCGGTGTTGTGCTAGACTACCACAGAAAACCTTGTTGGCCTCCATCCTGAACCTGGGTCTTGCCCAAGAGACCTTTTTCCTTGCCAACAAGGAATAAGAAAGAGACACATAAACACAAATATAGATATTATATAGTATTATTTAACCAACCTAGATCCATCTTAACCCCGATCTATCAAGCATCAAGAGCGATCAAATCTCTCGAGGTGCAAACCTTTCCTCAAGTTTTGAACTCAAAAAAGAGGTTTTCACCTTGAGAGATTGGATCCCTCTCGGCGCTTGATAGATCTGGGTTAAGATGGATCTAGGTTGGTTTAAATTAAATCTAAAATCAAGTAGTGGTGTAAATGTTTATAAACATTTACATATGGGCTCAATTAAAAAATAATAAAAGGTTAAAAGTAATTGCCTAAAGAGACACTCTCTAGCCTAGTATGTAGAGATGTTGTAATGTCCTATAAACATTTTGACTTGGTCAAATAAAATAAAATATAAAAATAATAAAAAATAATAATAATGATAATTATCAATAAAACATTTTGACTTGGTCAAATTACATAAAACTAAAACTAAAAATAAAATAAAATAAAAAATTAATGATTATAATTATAATTATAATTAGAATAAATAATAATAATAAAATCCGTTTTGTCAACTCTTGATGCAGGAGCATCGAGCAAAATTTTCATTATTTATTTGTGCGATTTAGGGAGTGATGTTTTTTGTAATTATTTTATAAATTATGCACATTTTTATTTAAATTAAGAGAAAAAAAAAATCTAAGTGTGAGATTTATTGTAAATATTCTCTTAATTAACTGAGAATATGAGTGGAGTTGGATTGGATAGATATTTTAGGGATTAGGAATTCCTTAAATGGAACTTAGTTGAGTCAAAGGAGGGATAAAGATATTTTAGGATTTGGTTCAGATATTTGTGGAGGAAATCATGGATTGAAATTAATCCACAATTATGTATAAATATGAGGTTTGTGGGAGGATGTAGAGAGGCACAAAGAATGGAATAGGATAGAAGAAAATGTAGAGAGGTAGTGTGCGGTGTGAAGAATGGTGAGGGCCAAGAAGGCAACAATTGTAATATTCGGCCAAAAGGGTTTGAATGTGTAATTTTTTGTTATTATTATAGGCAAGTATTTTGGTTTGTGTTTGACTCTCTCTTTATATATATTTTGAGATGAATTCAAAGTGGATTTTATTGAAGATTTTTATGAGGATTTTTATGTAAAGGAAATCCACACCCTTCTAGGCACTCTACTCTGATTTATGCAGATTCCATGTATCATTTGGCATCGAAGCCAAAAGATCTAATTAATCTGTGCAGCCGCGGATGAGAGATGAGTGCGTTGAAGCGATATGGATTTTCATATAGATGCAGAGGAGGAGCCATGAACAGGTGTGTTAATTGCAGGAATGTGTGCGCAACTGGAACTAACGTCGACGGTGAAATCAGGATGAAAGACAAAGTTGGAATCGGGCCAACATAGGAGGCAATCATATGCTTTAGTTCTGGAAAGGAATGCTCATTTCATTTTATGAATACAATAGTAGGTTTCTGTATAATGTAAGACCGACATAACACAAATCATGTGCAAACAGTCAGTGATCTCAGTGTTGAGTGGAGACCTCAGCATTATTTCAAATAATGAAATGAACCAGATGGAATTGCAATTTACGTTGAAAATGAAATTGCAGAAATGAGGTAAGGATTCACCTCAACTGTATATAGGTATGCGAGAGTGTTTTTACTTGGACGTGAAGTCTGAGTTTTGAAAATGGGGATTGTATGGAATGATAAACAAGTTGTATAAACATGAATGTGAATGCCGAGAACTGCATATAGCAGACAATGTAAATCATAGTTGTGATAATCAATGGATCTAGTGATGGTGGCCACGACATTCCACTGGTCAACCTCGACACCTGGGCGTGACAGCGGTGTGGTCATATAGAACCGGACACATCAGTCCTATTGTCGATTTAGTGGGTGCGAATTTGCTGGAGTTGTGGAACGTTGAGCAGTAGTAGCATTCTTCAGTGAAATCCTTCAAGTTCCTTTGATAAGGCTGAAGGCAACAATGGAGGTTTGCTACGTTTGCTGCGTCGTGGTAATGCTGTTGAGTTCAATTGCTACTAATTTTAGAGCATTGGAAATTTGATGTTACAGGGAAGCACCAGGTGAGGTGTTCGAGTCCAATGGAGAAGAGCAAGCTTACGAAGACAACCAGAAAGTCGCAGTTAACATAGGCGATTTTAGAGGATAATATGACGCTCACGAGTTTTTTTTTCATGGCTTCTTGATTTTCTTTGATGACTTCTGTGTCGGCGAGTTCAGCGTTGGTTCAAATGACACATTGAAAGACATATAAATGTGTTGAAATGATCCATTAAATAAGATCTCATGTCCCAAGTTTGTATTTCGTCCTCGGCATGTCAAATCTAACCTAGAGGCAGCCATTTATTCCATTCGAGAAAACCTGGTGAAAGTTCCAAATCGAGTAGCCTTGGTTGATCCTGAATTAGTTGATTGCTCAACAGTATAATATTGTAATAATAATCTATAAGAGATTAACTGTGTTTTTCTCATAAGGGGCGGGTGCAGATCCGATTCAAGGGTCGTATTCCGTAGTGGGAGTTAATATTATATAGTTCCAAATCCTTCAGTTCCACCCGTTCGAGATTGATATCGAAATCCTCCAGTCAGAGAGCCAATTCAAAGTGCCAATTTATAGGAAGGATCTCGTGCCATCAAGCGCAGTTCGAGTTCCATATCCAATTGTAGTTTGTTGCCCATAAAAAGATCGAGAGTAAGTATACGTGAGGGAACATTATTTTTTTCTGTTGAAAAATAAATTTTCAGGATCCAAACTAATTCAGGGTTTGAAGATGCGCCAATCAGTTTGAACGCATAGCTAAAACCGAAATCTCTATGATCTAAATGAAGAAAAGGTGAAGTTGTTGTAGAGAAGTCATCCACTACGTAAAACAAAATTGTGATTGTAGAAAAGTCATCCAGTGTCAAGTAAATAGAGCTTACTCCAAAGAATGGAAAATTATATTCAAATAAGAATGACATGTGCACAAGTTGGAAATGCATGAATATTTGAGGTGATTTCTGGTAGAGGATGCGATGGTGGTACTACGGATGTTTTCTCCAGTGATATATTCTCTTTGTTATTTTGATAATATTTTGCACTGCTATATATATTGATACTTCAGAAGAAGAGTTGTAGTGCAGAAGCTCAAGAACTATCGGTGGGCACACTATGAAGGTGGTAAGTCAAATGAGTTTTTATGTTATTTAAATAACGTAAAATGGATTTGTAATTCAAGTTGAAAAGGCCATATACACTTTCTGAGTGTTTCAGCAAAATTCATGAGTGGAGTGATAAGTATTTGAGTGTGTTCTTTTTATGTAGAGAAATCACATAAAGTTGAAAGGTCAAATTTAGATGTCAAGGTCAAATGAATAAATTTGTATAGCTTGAGTCAAGTAAAAAACCATCATTGAATTATTGTACAAGAGGGTGTATTTTTCATCCAACATGAAGAGTTGATGTCAACTCTGAAGTCAAAGAGTCTTAAATCAAATCAAAGGTTTGAATGTAATTGGGTGCATGATCGGCGGAGGTCGACACCCAAAGAGTTTGGTCATTATAACACATGAAATACTACAGTTGTTGTTTGTAGCATAGAGAAGATGACTATTGATATTAATTTCAGAAATTCTGAGAAAGACCACAACAAAAGAAAGATGAAGGAAAATGCCAAGGAAAATGGCATATGGAAGCAGTTGACTGATGAAGAGTATGAGAGGGAGAAAGCTGAGATATCAGTTCACCTTGAGTTATTGATGGAATTGTTGCAGAGAAATACAAAATACCAGAGACATGGTTGGAAATTGAGGAAGAAAGTGGAATGGCAGAGACTACAAGTGAAGAGGGATCAACAGGTAAACATACAGTTGATAGAAGAGTTGAGGAAGCTTGAGAAGATGATGAGTGTGCAATTGAGATGTGAAGAACTCAGATAGGCTGAGTTGAAAATGGAAGTTTCCATTTGTGGCCCAGAATAGGGTAAAATTCTAGGTGAAGAGATCAATGAGAAAGATCTCATGGACTATTGGAATAGTTAAGAAGAATTGGAAGATATGTTGACAAGATAAGTAGATGAGGCCATGAAGCCTTGTATTTTTAAATCTCATAGTTTGTGTATGTTTGCGGGATGTGCAGAAGAGAGTGGACAGTCTGGTGAAACTGTCACAAAGATGAATGAAGCTCTTGAGATGAAGTATGATGGAGAATTCCTTTTAGAGGAGGAAGGTACTGATTTGTTGTAGCAGAAATAATTCATAGATGAATTCTTGTTTGGTGTAGGACAGCTAGTTGAAGTTGTTATGGAGCAGAAGCATAATGAAAATGCCGAAGTGATATTCCAAGGAGGTAAACAAATGAATTTGTTTAATGAAACTGATGATAGAATTTTGCAATGTGATGATACAGAAAACATGATACCTCAGGAGGACTTCCAAAAGAAGAATGAAATTGAGAATGAAGATTGTGATGAAATTCTTGAAAGATTTCACATGGAAATAGAGTTCTTGGAACGATGGCTCAAGGAACCTGAAGGGGAGGTGAAACTTGTAGAACCTGATAAAGAATAAATTGCAGTTACCGTGCATGATAAGTATGAAATGTTTCTAACGTTTATAGGGTTAAGTGAATGTTTTAACTCTTCAAATAATAATGTGTTTGTAGGTACAGAAGACGACATTAATAAATATGATGTCGAAATCAGAGAAATTGAGAAGAAATTATTTGGAGATGAGATGAAAGATCAGGATCAGCAAGAAAGTTATGTCCTTAGAGACATAAAGGAAACAGAAGTATTAGTCCAGAAGGATAAAGATGAAAGCAGCCAACAATTCAAAACAGGATCTACTGAAATCCAGAAAGTCTATGATGAGAAATTGCTGCTTGAAGCATCAAAAGAGGCCGAAAGGTCTTGCATTTTTTAAACTAATATTTTGTTGATGAATGCAAGTACAACACCGGATGAGAAATTTTTTACTATAGGGGAAATCAATGACTATAGTTTTGGTCAAGAATAAGTTCTTGATTATTCTTCATTTCAAAAATTTGAACGTTCAGTGCAATTGGAGATGGAAGAATCAGAAAAAGAGGAATTACTCTGAGGAATTGGCAAAAGAAATTGTTGGAGAGGCCGATGGAATGCAGTTGACAAAATGAGTGATGTTGGTGATGCTGATGTAAAACCAGTTCGAGATTCTTTCAAAGTTTGGAGACCAGGAGAATGGGTATCAATGTTTCTACATGAGTCTGTAATTTCCAAAATAAATATGATGTGGTATGGAAAAGCGAGAGTTACATTCAATAGTATTATGAAAATACTATTCTGGACATTCTGTGAAAATTTACAAAATGGAGTTGATACTTTAAAATACCAGCGGCAAAACAGAGTTTGGAATCCTGGAGGGAGCAAGTCATTACGACTTATGGTTGTCGCATTATTACAGAAAAGTGACAAACCTCATAGGCAAGAGTCTATGGAAACTTCTCTACATGGGGAGTCTAATGCAGGAGCATCGAGCAAAATTTTCGTTATTTATTTGTGTGATTTAGGGGGTGATGTTTTTTGTAATTATCTTATAAATTATGCACATTTTTATTTAAATTAAGAGAAAAAAATCTGAGTGTGAGATTTATTGTAAATATTCTCTTAATTAATTGAGAATATGAGTGGAGTTGGATTGGAAAGATAGTTTAGGGATTAGGAATTCCTTAAATGGAACTTAGTTGAGTCAAAGGAGGGATAGAGATATTTTAGGATTTGGTTGAGATATTTGTGGAGGAAATCATGGATTGAAATTAATCCACAATTATGTATAAATATGAGGTTTGTGTGATGATGTAGAGAGGCACAAAGAATGGAATAGGATAGAAGAAAATGTAGAGAGGTAGTGTGCGGTTTGAAGAATGGTGAGGGCCAAGAAGGCAACAATTGTAATATTCAGCTAAAAGGGTTTGAATGTGCAATTTTCTGTTATTATTATAAGCAAGTATTTTGGTTTTTTTTTTACTCTCTCTTTATATTTATTTTGAGTTGAATTCAAAGTAGTTTTTATTGAATATTTTTATGAGGATTTTTATGTAAAGGAAATCCACACCCTTCTAGGTGCTTTACTCTGATTTATGCAGATTCCCTGCATCAAGCCTCACTAGCATAACCGGTTGAGGATGGGCCTCGTTAGCAAGGTGACCTAAGATCAAACCTCACGGGGGGTGGTTGTGCCCTGTGCTAGGGGGAGGACACATGCTAAAAAATCTTGTCAGTTTAGGGCTAGTGTGGCCCAGGCTAAGTGCGATTGCCGAGTGAGTTTGATGGATTAGATGCCTCTGGGTCGCGGCTCTTCAAGCCACAGGTCAAGCCTAGAGGATCACAAACAACTTGAAAAAAAAAAAAACAAAAGCATATCCATGTTAACTCTGTATCTACCAAGTGTTAGGGATCAAATCTCTTGATATTATATAAAATAAAATTTACATGGAAAGAGTATTTGTATCATATAATTATGTGCATGGTTCACAAAAAATACATCCCAGTTTATAGAGCTAATTCATCAAAATTTTCCAATTGGAAAACATGATTTTCCTGAGGAGATTATATCTTAGCAACAAAAAGAGGGGTTTTGTAGGTGAACACCTTACAAAATTGTCCAAAATAAAGCAAAACATTTACAACACATAATGCTACTAATTGATTATGAAAACTTTCATGATTGCTTGTCGACATGCATGTGTTTCCTAGGGTGTCACAAAGTCATCCCCCCCCCCCCCCCCCCACTTTTCCATTTTTATATTTTCTTGTATCAACCAATTTAAATAAAAAATATTAATAGACTTCATCTGCCATTAGGGAATTATAGTATTCCTAAATTTACCATTAATCTTTTATTCACCTATCTTCAATTTTCACCCCTCTTTAACATACTTGTCTGCTTCTCTATTGAAGTCTCTTAGGACATGGAAATATAATTTGGATGGTATATGTTTTGCAATTTTCATTGTTCTTTTCATGATGTTTTCCATAGGTTTATCCTTCCCGAGGGAGCCTTTGACTAGATAATGCAAGATTAGGAGATAATATCAAATAACCATAATTGTTTCCATTTGGTGTACTTTGGATACCAAAATTCCTTGGTAGAGACCATATATGTATGCTTGATATGAAAAAAACCCCATGAGTACATGAACACTTTGTCCTCCTCGGGGCCATATAGTACCCCTCCCCCTCATGCCTCCCCTGGGTTTCGTTTAGATGCCCCATCAAAATAGATAATTTAACCTTGTTGTGAGTTCTTCCATGCTCTTAATTCTACCTCTTTCAGTCTTAGCTTCTAGCTTTCATCTGTTTCAGGCTTATTCCATCTTGTGTTATGGGTAAATTTGTCCAAAACTATAAAATTTTTGAGCCAATCCCAATCCATTTGGTCTAATTTTTGTTGAGAAGAGTTATGGTCTATCTTTTGACCTCCAAACTCAACACACAATGATATTGCTTTCATTATTGTGCTGTGGGGAGGGGTATTTATTTTATTAAAGGTTTCATTATTTCTTGCTAACTATACTTTCCAAAATATAAATTTTGGGAGAGCTTCCCAATAATTTTTGAAGAGAGGTTTCCTGAAAACTTTACAACATATATTTTTGTCCATGTAGAGAATAATTCTAGAAAACAAAGGGTCATTTCACTCTACTTGAGAGTGGGGAAATTGCTACCATACAAATTTCCCTAGTATAATCATAGTATAAAATGAAATGGGAGATGCCTTTCACTTGAGGTAAGAAAAGAGGACACTAAGAGGGGCCATGAATGCCTATCTTTCTCAAATTATCAGTTATCCATTTTTTTTTTTCTATGAGCAAGAAGCCAACAAAAAGAGTTTACCTTTGGGTTTGTGTTAGCTTTCCATTTTTTTTCCAAGTGTTGAGCTTTGGGGGAGTTTGATACTAAAAGATCAGAATGACGTATCCCTCCTTCACCAAATAAACTGAGGCATTCCATCATGATTGATTCACTTCTTATGATCTCCATGGTGCATGTCCCACAATTGGATAATGAAGCTTGAATGCCAAGTGTTGAATTTTTTTTTTGAATATTTATAAAGTTCCATCTAGTCTAATTACCTTACTTGTCCCTACTAGAAATATTGACTAGGGTGAATTTTCTTTAAGCACACAAGAATTCTCTTAGAGGAAGAAAATCTTGGAAACGTTCAAATGGTTGTTGATCCATTATTTTATTAGTCCACAAGTTTATATTTTCCACATTTCATGTCTTCCAATACATACCTAAATGAATTATATGGGGTGTTGATAAAAATAATTTCCAAATTAGCGAGCACGCTCTTGAGGCTTTCCAATTGAATCCAAACTTCGTGATCTTTCTCCTTAAAGGAATTTTTCATTGAGAACTACCTTCCACCAATCTTCTCCTGGGGTGTTGAATCTCCCAAATAGTTTTTCCTCTATTAATTTATTCATTAGCATAGGGTCCATAATTCAAAATCTTCCATGATCTCTAGGACACTTCACATTATCCCAACTAATTAGATGGAATTTATTTGTACTTATTTTTCCTTCTTCCCATGGAAACTTGTGAATTTATTTTAGAAAAATAGAGAAAATTCTTTGTAGATCAAGAAGTACTGAGATTTATTAAAGTGGTAAGGAGAGAGGATTTTTTTTATCATAACAACACACCCTATGATATTAAGCCATCTATCCCCCTAGGAAATGAATTTATTTTTGAATTTTGATAGAACACCCTCCCAAGCTTGGGTTGAGTGTGATTTCAAGAAAATAGGAATGCCTAAATACTTAAATTATTTCTATGTTTCCATCCATTGTAAAGCCCATTATTCTTCCAATTTGTATATTCTTTCTAAATGAAATATTCCATGTATGAATTTTAGATGTCCAAGAATTTGTTTGACCTCCCGAAGATTCAAGAAAATTATCAAAAACCCTTTTGAATCTTCTTACTATTATTGAGGAAGCTTCACCCATCAAAAGCATATCATCAAAAAGTTGAGAGTGATTGATGCTATTGATCCCTATAACAAACATAATTCCTAGGAGGTGCTCACATATTCTTTCAAAATCCAATATGTGGCTAGGGGAATCTTCCATAATGATATACAAGAAGGGAAATAAGGGAGAGCCTTCGTGAAGGTCTTGTGAGGCATGGAAGAACCCAACCACTCTCCCATTAACTAGAGGGGAAATCCAAGGCTATTTTATGTAAATATAAACCCAATGAATGAATTTAATATCAAATCCAAAAATTTCAATCACCTTAAATAGGAATTTATGACTTAAATTTTCAAAGGAATTTGTGATTTCAAGTTTAAAAATTATGCTTGTCTCTCCTATTTTCACTGGAATTGATAGCATTTTGAGCAAGAATGATGTTATCAAAGATTTTCCTCAAATGCACAAAACCTCCTTGATTTTCCAATATTATTTTTGGAACAAGGGGCTTAAGTATTCTAGCCAAAATCTTAGAAGTAACTTTATATGAAACATTACAAAGTGAAATGGGATTGAATCTTGAAAAAGAAGCAAGTCTTAATTATTTTGGAATCAATGCAAAAAGGGAATATTTAATTCTACCCTCAATGAAATTATTCTTAAAATTATAACCCACTATTCTACAAAAAGAAAATTTTATTACCTCCCAAAACAGATGATAGAAATGGGTAGAAAATCGATATGGTTGTGGAGTTTTGTCTAAGTTGAAGGAGAAGATTTCCTGATAGATTTCCTCTTCAGTGGGATATTTTTATCAAAGAAAGGTTATCCTGCTAAGATATATATTCCAAAATATGTTCCAAAATTGATAATTCCACTTCAAAGTTGCTTGGGGTTGTGGCGTTGTACAAATCACTAAAGTGATGGACTTCCTCCTCCTTGAGTTGAGAAAAGTTTGAGACTTTAGTACTTCTCACTATTATTTGTTTGATGCTATTTTTCTAGACTCGTTTATTTTCTTGTTTATGAAAAATTATTGTATTCGTATCTCCCGCCTTTAACCTAATACTTTGGGACTAAATTGAAAAATTTCCTCTTCCTCTTTTAATTCTCTATGATAAGCTACAAATTCTTTCATTTCTTCCTTAAGAAGTTCATTTTTCATAGCTCCATCCTCTATTTTATATTGTATAATTTCCATTCTCTTTTCATGTGATTGTATAATTGATTGTCTTTCTATATGTTGTTCTCAAGCCTAGTTTTTTAATGCACTTTTTAATTTCTTAATGTTCTGTTCCCAAATCGTCATCGGGCTTCCCATTACCCATTCATTCCAAAATTACTTTACTAGATCACTCAAACCCAATTTTCTTTCCCATATTGGACAATAATTGAAGGGAAGGGGCCCAAAATCAATATTTTGAGTGATTTCAAGAAAGAATGGTTTGTGATGCAAGCTATTCCAAGGAAGGATTTGAGAACAAACCAATATATTTTGAGGCAATAATGAGTCTACTATTAAGAATCTATTTAAACGACGAACGATATATCTCAGTCCATATTGTTTATTTTTGCAAGTAAATTTGTTCGTGGAAGTTTTAATGTACAACATATTTAATTTCTGGATGAGATCTTCCAAATTTTCTTGAAACTAATCTCTAACTGATCAAGCTCCCCCTTTCTTTTCCCACTAATGTAGAGTTGCTTTAAAATATCCTCTAATGATTCAATTAGAGACAAAAATACAATCACCAAGGGCCAATGAGGAATCCCAATATTCTTGTTTTTCTCAAAATTATAATGACATATAGATTTTAATAAAAGAACATACCTGATTTGAGGGTTTATGAAGAAATAAAGTATCCAACTAGTGGGTGGACGACTGATGATCAAGAAACCTGAAAAAGGATTGAGCCCATAGGGTGGAAACACCACATGAGGGTCCTCTTTAACTAATAAAAATAATCCCACTGCCATTACATATATAATGTTGTTTTTGAAGGATCCCTTGATCCCCCATTTTTGTCTCTTGGAGCAAGAGAACTAAGGGTCGTTCTTACTTGATTAATGACTTCACTTCCTCCATTTTTTTATGAACCTGATCCCCTACAATTATAGGAGATAACCTTCATTACTTACTTATTGTATGAGTTTTCCCTTGATTAGGGGTAGAGTTTCCTCCTTTTCTAGTGTTCATATATCCTTTGAGTTATAATTGACGAAGTACACATTTCCTTACATTGTTCTGTTTTTTCTAATCCCACCTCTCTATTTGTCTTTCGACCTGCCTTTTTTTGGATCCTCTCTAGTTATTTTTCCTTCTCAGCCGCCATTTTCTCATATGAAAAACTCAAAAAAGGAAACCCCATCTTGGTGTTTTTAGGGGAGAGAAATTTCTCCTCCTCCATAGAAGAATCCATAATTTGTTGTGTTGGCACCGAATCTTCTTCTAATGGTGGAATGCTTTCATCAATTATTTTTGGATATAGATTTGATACGGATTTTTGATATTTTTCTTGTGAGGAGGGGTTATTTTGTATAGTTTACCCTTATTCATTCACCATATTTAGTTCCTCATAGATGTTACTATTCTATTTCTTCCCTTTGTTGGCTCCTTCTCCACTTATAGGGTTGTTTTTTTGGGGGGAGGTTAGTCCTTTCCATTTATTCCCAATTTGATCTGGTTGCCTTGGCTAATTGTTTAATTGTTTTACTAGGCCTCTTCTCATTTTTTCTTCTATTATCATTTTTCTCCTTCCTCTAATTTTTTTTGTTTCTCCTTCTATTTCCTTTTGCAAATTCTTGCAAAGTGTCCATATTCATGGCAGAGTTTGCATTTGAATGGAAGTTAGATGAAGTATACCTCTTGGATATGGTACTATTTATAAAAATTGATATTTATGGTTGTTGGGAGCCCCTTATCCAAATCCACTTTGATGCATATATTGGATTAGGATACAATCCCCCCTTGTGGCTCAACATGATCGATATACTTACAATGGGCATTACCAATATTTCTGAAAGTGGTAATTTCAACAATGTAATGGAAAAAAAGGGGATTTTCACCCATAATAGGACAAAGATGGAACATCACTTTTCAGGTTAAAATATAGATTCCACCAATCGATATATAACCCTTGAGCCCCCATGAAATAAGGCCCACTTCTAAAGATCACGTCTTGATCTACCTTGTTTTCAAATAAGAAAGTAAAAAACCCCTTTATGCATAAGGCTTAAGAGACGAGACCCTTAATCACAAGTTTCCAATTATTTTCCACTGAAAAATCTCCATTAACTGGATGATCAAGTCACGCTTGGCCAGTTGCAAAGCTCGAGTTCCTGACTAAGGCATAAATACCTCCACATTTAGGATTTCCTCTAATTTCTTGATGAAACGAGAAGGATTTTTCTTCTAAAACCTCAACCCATTCACATCCAATGAGTTAAAAGCACCCATATAGGGGTAGGCAGAGGGGATGGTAGCAAAACCCCTTTGAATTGGTCACCAATCCGCTAAAATCATTGACGCGTCAAAAACCCTCAGAGACGCAAAGCCTCACCCTTAGAGCCTAATCTAGTTTCTTCATTTTTTATTTTTTTTTGAAGCTGTTATTGTTATATAATTTTTAATAAATTATTTTATACATTATACATTATCATGTAATATTATTTAGTAGTATTGATGTGTAATATTGTTGCATCCCTCTCTAAGTTTTAAACCTCCAAAACCTTAGTTAACCTTCTGCAATTCTTGATTGCATCATGATTTTGGGTGCCTCTCCCCCCCCCTTCCCCACTTAAGCATGACATCGATGTGTTCAATACTCTTACATTGTTGTATTCTATAATCCCAAGTTCGTGAGGAATACTAAAGAGATTCCAAAATTCATAGTGATCATTGAAAAATCGCACGTTATGGAACTTAAATCAGTAGATCGAGGTTTAGTGGCCCAGTACACAGGGATTTGGCCCTCCCCTAAATTCTTGAATCTTTGGTTGGATAATAACTAGAGACCTTTGATTAAAGGAAAAGTATCATCCTCATTATGTGGAAATGGTATTTCCTTAGAAGATAAATTTGATAGAAACTTGATATTTAGAAGTGCTCCCCTTATTTTATGGGGCCTCAAGGCTTAGACCTAGACAGATGGAGTCTAAATTTCAACCTTGAAAATTATTTTCCTGATACTATTCCTATTTCGATAAAACTAGCCTACTTCCCCCTCCACTACTAGAATGGTGAAACATTCAAAAATATTGGCAATGCCCTAGAAAAGTATATAGACAGAGGAGAACCCAGGGATGAGATTTTTTATTGTGCCCATATTTATGTTGAAGTTTATCTAGAGAAAATCCTCTAAGAAACAACACACATATCTTTAGATAATTAGACTTTCTTCTATGAAGTTGAATATTAATATCTTCCCTTCAAATGGAAGGTATGTCATGAATAAATTCATTTTTCCATAAATTTTTCAAAATATTCAGATTCTCCCTCTAGATTAATTGTTAATCCCTTTGGCCCTTTGGACAACTAAACAATAAATTAGTTCTGTCAGCTTGAAAGAAGCAAGGTTTAGAAGTTTTGTTCTCTTTTTAAAGTTTTGCAAACCATAGTGTTTCCTTATCTCTTTTGTCCTTTGGACAACTGAAAAATACATTAGGTCTTTCAACCCAAAAAGAGTCAAAACTAGAAGACCACAATGGCTATTAGCTAGGGTTTTGTTTTATGAATAATACCATTAACATTACATAGTTGAACTGAATTTAAGGAGCCAATTTGTTTTTAGGAAGCTGTAAGTGTTGATTGAGAAGATAGATATTGGTTTACGTATTATTGTAGGACTTCTTCTGGTATAAATTGTGTTGTGCCTCGACGTCTACGAGACCTTGGATTGATATAGTAAATGTTGATATATTAATCTCACATATATTGTACCCAACATTTTGGCACCATTTTTGGGAAGGCACTAAGGGACAAGACAGTGGTATTTCTGAACTTTTGATTATATTTTTCCAGCACTAGAGGTAAGAATCTATGTTATTTTTGTTAGTTGTGTCTCTATTGTGCTTGTTATTAGAAATTTTTTATTCTTTTACTGCAAGTGACTGATTCTTTTCCTTCTTGTTATATAGAAAGGTTTGAACCCAGTCCTCATCACTAGATATTGGGTATAGCTTGATTGGAAACAACAAAAACATGGTAGATAATGAGGAGGGGCACGGTGAAGAATATGGTGTGAACAATATGCAGCAGGAAATTAATTTTAGGTTCTCAATTGTGGACCTTGAATCTAAAGTTTAGATGAAAAATTCTTTGTTGGTCCTCCCACACTTTCATGGTAAGATTCATGAAGAGTCATATGCATTTTATTTTGAGTTTGGTATCTTATGTAGGAGTTATGACTATTCATTTGATGCCCAAAATTTGGAAATCTTCCATTCCACCCTTAAGGACATAGCTCTATGTTGGTTCATGGGGATGGGGGGAAATACCGTTTGAACACAAGACAAAATGAGAAGAATATTCTTTAGGAAATATCTAGAATACTATAAAGGCCATGATATTTCTCGCTGGGAAGACGAAAGTCTCGAAGATTATCTTGAAATATTTTTATATAGTCTCCAAATTCAAAATATAAATTAGACCCAAACATTGTTAGAACTATATTTTTACGAGGTTTTTTGGATGAATGAATTAATGTATTAAATTTATTAGGAAAAGGAGATGTATCTAAGTTGATTTTTGTTTATATTTTTGAATTGTGCAAGAAATATTCACGCAACTAGTCTAGGTCTAGTATAGTTTTGTGGGATAATTCTTTTAAAAATGCCAAATATGGAATAACTGGTGCTACTAAAACTGAATTTTGGCATCTATTAGAAAATTTTAAAATTGACTTACTTGAAAATTTAAATATGCAATTAGATGTTTTATAGTTTAAAAAGAAGCAAGAATATGAGCATGTTGCATTTTATTTTTTTTGTCCAAAATGTATACAAAAACACCCTCTGAGTGATTTCCATGTAATTGACGCTAATACATTTGTCATTTGTGCAAGAGAGCACTCTATAGATTAGTGTCCCTCCATAGTAAGCTTGAAGGTGAACTTTCAAGAGGGAACCCAATCACTCGAACCACTATGTGCAATGGGAGTGAAAAAAAAATGGAAATAGGCATGTTCAGGCATGCAATCTGAACGTCCACGTAATTTTCCTAATTTTCATGGGAAACAACATTCATTTCAAAATTGGAATTATTCAATACCATGGAAAGGGTATCCTCAATAGGAATGGCCAAAAAAATCCGTCGAAGCAAGGTTGGAGAGGGCCTTCATATCCCACTTTCCCATACCCATTGCCACCTCAACAACCATATATTGCACCATATCCACCATACTCTTAAACTCAGTCTTCTCAATGAACTGTTTTGCCTCAACAAATGTATCTTGTACCACCTCAACTACCTTAACCTAAATATTTTATCCCACTATAATTGCATGCATAACCAATGACTAACCACTGTAATAATGCAATTCAACATATTCTCCCTATTTAACTAACCCTTTTCCCTGCATATTAGATCACGTCAGTTGAGGTCCAAGACCTTCAACTAAGGTCAGGGAGGGTTGTAGAAAAAAAAACTTCCTTTAGTCATCATTGAAGAGAAAAATTAGGAGAAAACTCCTAATCATTGAAACAATGATGTTGCATTAAATCCTACTCCCAAAAAATTAGAGCCCTTACCATCTTCAAGATTTACTCCCTACCCTAATAGGTTGGTTGTGGAGAAATTTTAACCAAACCCTAAGTATGACATGGTTTCTAAGATGAGGAACATTTGTATAAAAGTTCCCTTTCTACAAGCCCTTGAATATATCCCTATATATGCCAAGATTATTCAGGAACTCTGTAGAAAGAATCTAGGTAGGAAAAGAGCAGGATCTCGAACTATACAGTTTGTTGGAAATACAATAGAGTTAATGATAGGGTGTGCTTTAGTTGAAAAATACAAACCTTGGAAACCCGATTGTCTCTATTCATATTGGTGGTACTATTGTTCCCAATGTTTTTATTAACCTTGATGATGCTATTAATGTGATGACTAGGTATACCATGGAGCAACTAAAATTGTCTCACTTTTTCCCTACACCCACTGTCTAAGAATTTGTAGATCGATCGAAAATTAAACCATAAGGTGCCTTGGATGATGTGATCGTCTCCATAGATTCTTGGGAACACCGCATAAATTTCATAACTACAGCCTAAAAATACATAGGGGGGCATCCCTTGATCTTGGGATGACCAATGCTTTCCATGGTTAATGCCTATATTGGTTTCTACTCTAGTTACCTATTTATTGCACATAGGGAATCGAAAAATAAAGTCACCCTTTATCCTCCTGCTAGATCCACTTACGATCTTCTTGATACATGATGAGAGTAATAATGATGAGGACATCGACTCCATCTTTTTATTGATCAGGGTTTTCAGTTTATGGTTCTGAGGAGAGTCAAACCAGTGACTTCCTTGTTAACTTGGACTCCTTACATAATTATGGATTGTTTCATCTTATTTTTAGTCTAGGTTTCCAAGAAAGTTGTGATCCTCAGAATTCATCATCACTATAGAATTTAATTCCATGGATACACATGAGCCTAATGATGCCCTTGTTGAGGCGAGTCTAGGTAAATCATTATATATTAATTCACAACTTGAACAATCCCAACAAGATAAACTAGTGAAAATGTTGCAAAATCGTTTTGGTGTATTCACTTGGAGTTATCAAGACATGAGAGGTTTTCCCCCTTAGACTTGTACTCATGACATATAAATTCAAGAGGGGGCTAGACCTATCTAACAACCCCAACGAAGAATTGACCCTATGGTTAAGGATATTGTGAAAGAAGAACTTTACAAGCTCCTTGATTTTGGTTTTATCTACCCCATTTCTAACAACTGATGGGTCTCACCCCTCGTAGTAGTTCTGAAAGAAATATCGTAGGTGGCATATTTTTGTTGACTACTGAGATTTGAACAAAACTACCCTTAAAGGTTACTTCTCCCTCTCGTTAATAGATTAGGTATTGGATACCCTAGTTGGTAAAAAGTACTTTTCCTTCCTTGAAAACTTGAAAATTTATAACCAGATACAAATAACACTTGAGGATCAACACAAGACTACCTTCACTTGTCCTTGGGGAACATTCAATTATAGGGTTCTCCCCTTCGATTTGTGTAACACCCCTGCTACCTTTTAGCAGATAGTTTTAGCCATCTTTGCTAATCTTGAGTGTGTCAAGGTGTATATGGATTATTTTTATGTATATGGTGATTCTTTTTAGGAATCCCTTAAGAACATGGGAAAAAATTATATTAGCTGCCAAGAGGCTAATCTTGCCTTAAGTGACGTGAAATGTAAAACAATTTTTAATGCGGGGATGGTCTTTGGTCACCTTATTTCTTGTGAAGGTATATAGGTTGAACTTGCCAAAATTGAAGTTATTATACACCTGCCGGTACCTAAATACCAAAAGGAGGTGAGGATTTTTCTAGGACATGCGGGCTACTATAGGAGATTCATTGAGAAATTTGCTAATATTGCTTCTCCTCTTTTTCATTTACTTGTTAAATATATTGAATTCTCTTGGACTAACACTTACCAATGTGATTTTTAGGAATTAAAGAAGAAATTTACTAAGGCATTTGTCTTGAGGGGACCTAATTGCTCCCTGCCATTTCATATATCCATTAATGCCTTAGAAACCACTATTGGTGTAGCATTTAGAAAAGAAGGAGGGAAACCATCATATGCCATCTACTTTTCTAGTAAGAACCTTTCACCTGTTGAACTATGCTATATAGTGACATAAAATGAATTATTAGTTGTGATATACACCATTAATAAGTTTAGACACTATATAATCAGATGTGAGCTATTTTTACACATCGAGAATTTTGATATAAACTATTTAATGAATAATGTTAGCCTCTCTCACAAAACAATAATAAATCCAAACATAAATTAATTAATTAAATATTCCAAGTTGGGAATGTGTGCCTAACTCTTGGGTTGTTCCTCAAAGATTGGAGTTAGTTTAGTAACTCCTATCTTGGTGGGTGTTTGGTGAGAAATTATCTCAACCAAAGGAGTCTAAGATAGCACCCACTATCTTAAGACATTATCTCTCATCTATTTAAATTGTAACACTGAATTCTTTTAATAAGTGAGAATGATGAGAACACCATGGGGCTGAAGCCTCTTTTCCGCCATTACTTTGTGTCTGTTTTTGTATGTGTGTTTTCTGTAATTTGTCTGAGTTGATTTCATTTTCTACATGTGGTATCGGAGCCATGGGAAAGAGTTTGTAATGAATTAGATGTGGATTTCAACGCTGCTAAATGAATTGTGTAACTACAAAAACAGAGTTGTACGCTAGTCCAGTTCTGGTCACGCAGTTGAAGAGTTTTAAAACTGCGAAAAGGTGCATAGCCGGAACCACAGGCCAATGTAAGTACGTTACCTTGCTGTGCGATTGAAGGAATGCAATGGGAGACTCTGCAACAGGAAAAGTGGATGCGTTCAGAGGTATGTGTGAAGTCTGTGTTTGAGATAATTGGACCGTAACCTGTAGAATTTGGCAAGGTAATAATGCATCTAAACTAGTGCATTTTTTATAACGTAGACGATTTAATATCCTATTCAATACACAGCAAATAAATCATCCATTATGGTTGACATGTAATGTTTTCCAAATGGAGAGTCCATATTGCAATACAGACTAAGATCACTATTTCAAAAAAAAATACTAAACATTTTCTGAACCGGACCTTCTTACCTGACACATTGATGTTATTCATGAAGTTTCACAGTAAGATGCTTAGGTGCTCTACACAGTCATTTTGAAAACCTGATAAGAAGGCCAAAGAAACTAAATTTCATCCTCATATTCTGACCCAACAGTGAATGCTTTCATTCTAAGAGAACGACTAAGAGGTATTGGGGAATTTGGCTAGGAGCTTCTGTTCTTTTATTTCAAATAAATAAGGGAATGTATGCCACTGGAATTGTGATTTTTTAGCATCAACAGGGCTATGCGCATTTGACAATGCGGATCCAAAACTTCCCCAAAAATATTTGGACAAATAACTAGCAATTTGGCACAGTAACACTCTAACGTCTGATGTATTTCTCTTTGATTGTTGCAGTGAATTTATAGCTGAGTGGGAAACGTAGCATGAGAAGATGTGCATTTATGTGCCATGAGGAAACTTCGAGTCGAAGCATTGATGCAGTCATCAACCATCTTGAGCCAACGCTGATTTGTGTGGATCATAACAATAGACTGGACCACCGTGGAGCCAACGCATTTCATAACCCATTGCGTGGAGGCTTTGCTAGACTGTACGTGTCAATGTCAAAAGAGTTGTCTTTGAAAATGTGGCTTCCGTCAGAAATATAATTCATACCAACAACAAAAACCGTGACGAGGAATGCTAATTTCCTATGCCTATTTTGTGTACTTTCAGAATTATTTTCTTGTCTTATTCCTTTGTGAAAGGAAGGCCTATCTATACTTTCAAACAAGAGGAACCACTCCATGAGAGAACATGAAATTCACCTTTTTTTTTTAAAAGGAGAAAAAGAGGCCTTAGTGGAATCATTTTTAAATAAATGGGTATGCATTATTTTTTAACTTAGGTGTAATAAGGTGTGAGGGCACATTTTTTTTAGTGGGGAGTTTAGAAGTGATTTAATAAAGGTGGAATTTTTTATTTATTTATTTTGGAGTGAGAAGTTAGCAAAGTGAAGGTTTAATTTTAATGGAAATATTCATGTAAGTGCTCATGAGAGAGAATAAGTGGAGGCAGGTGAATGATTCTTTAAAGGAATAGTGGTAATTTTCTTTATTTTATATTTTTTAAATGGAGATATAAGTGTGCATCTTTTTAAGTGGAGTGAGGGTTTTGAAGTGATGGAGTGAAATTATTTTTGTAATTTTTTGGAGTAATAAGGTGCATATTTTGTAAATTTGGAGTAATAAATGGATATTTTTAAAAGAGAAATTCATTGTTATATTTATTTTGAGAGATTCAATCAGTGAATATTCAGATTTTGAAGGCAAGTTGTTTCAAAGGGTTGCCAGCTTGGCATTATCATTGCTTCAGATACTGAAATATTATGTACTCCAAAGTTTAATAAAGATATCATTTTTTGGTGATTGTGTCCTAGATCCGCCCGAAATTGAATAAGGGGATCTTAGGTACACCATGTGTGTTTGTGATAGCGCATGTTTTTATGGCTTCATGTTGTTGCTTTTGTGTCTAGTTTTGACACATAAATGATTTCATTTAACACATACATAAAGTTCAATACCAGAAAGCACAACATATGTAACGAAATAGCTGCAAGGAAGGATAATTAAACTCAACACATGCATCTTCGCACCTACAAAAAATCATCAAAGTTTTCAACATCGACATTCTACTTCACTCAATACAATCAAGTTCATGAATCTGGAAACTCCAGCATTTCAAAGCAAAGTCTACATCAGCGTTCTTGCAAATCCATTTAAGAACTTGTAATCAAATTCATTGTTTTAAGTGAATCATTAAAAATTCATTGTTCATGAATTTTTAAGAGGACAAGGGAATTCATTGTTTTAAGTGAGCTATTAAAATCATTGTAAGCTTTCTTGGGTGCATTTTCGACAGTGTTCGACACCCTTCCTTTAAGCAAAATCAAGTGAATGCACGAGTTTTTAACTCTAAATCAAACAAGCAACAAGTTCACATCTCCTCCAAGCGAGCGTGAGTATTCATTCAAGCAATTTGCATCAAGTCAGTACAAAGATCAAACCATCAAGCGAGCCAGCGTGAAGTTCATTGCAGCAACCATCAAAGAAACCAAACAAGTTAAAATAATCAAGCAAGTTGAGATCCACATCAAGCGAGCGTGGCTATTCATTCAAGTGAGTGTGAAGTCATCAAGTAAGTCCAGTGAGCATTCAAGCAAACGCGATCGTCATCAAGCAAGCGTGAATTCCAAATTTTAAGCAAGGAAATTCTACAATTCTAGCAAGTGTTCCAAGCAAGCGCAATAAGCCACAAATCAAGCGAGCGTGCCATTCAAGTCCCATAGCAAGCGAGCCTATCATTCACGTACCAAAATCAAGTGAAACAGTTCAAAGCATGACATCTACAACAAGAGAGCCTGATTTCAATTGAGCAAGTTCAGATGCCGCAACAAATTCAGTTGTTAAACATTTTTCACAATTTGATCATCTCCAGTGATGAAGACATGGTGCATATCAGTAAAGAAACTCTTGCTGATCTTTCACGGCATCTACAACAAACACATGAAACTATTGAGTGTCTTCAACTCGAGTCGCAACTTCAAAAGAATGAATTTCAAGAAAAGAGTGATACTTTCAAGTCTTTGAACCATCCAAATGATAATTCATTCATCCAAACAGCTTCAAGTGTCGCAGTTGTTCTAGTTCCAATTTCTTCCAAACCCATCATCGAGCCATGGAAAGAACTTCAAAATAACAAGAATTGACGAGGCTTAGGATATGTCAATGATGACACCAACTTGCATATCCCCAATTATTCCAAGCCAATTAAGTTCGTCAGTGCAGGATTTCTTCCACAACTCACCTCAACAAGTTCTGAGAAAGTTGCAGACAACCAGCAATGCACGCAACCCAAAGTTGCAACCAAATAGAATTGCACGCAACCTGAAGTTGAAGTCACACAAAAATTTTCTTGTTGTCAAAGAACCAGTCATACGAAAGATCAGTGTTTTGATCTCCATCCTTGTCACCATTGTGGCAAGCCCAATCATTCCTCAGAAAAATGTCACAACCAACAAACATCCAAATTCAAGATACATTATGAATGGATCGAACCTTGGAAATGGTCATCCACAGTCAAAATATTGTCTCAGTTCTACAACCGAATACAATCACACATAGTGCAGCCAACAGTGAAAATAAGATGGTACTCTCATGCAGTTGAACGGGGGAGTACACCAGTATAAAACTCCTACACCTGAAGGGGGGGAGTACAGGAAAAATTTCCAGAGAATTGTCTCTCCTTTCAGCTGACAAGGGGGGGGAAATGTCAATGAAATTGACAGTGGTTGTCAGACTGAAAGTCTCGACAAAACCAGCAAAAGCGGCCAGTGGGCATCAAAAAATTTTCTAGTGGGCAGTCAATAGCAACAAAGCAGTGAACAGTTTTCAACACAGCAAAAGCAACAATGAGTTGTTTTTTGACATTATCAGCCAGTGGGCAAAGCCAGTGGGCATTCAACAAATTTTGTCAGAGGATAAGAGATGTTGATTTCACGTAGAGGACAGATGGATCGTTTTTCAACTTGGCACGTGATGGAGTTGTCAAGAAAAATTCAGAGATAAATTAGACATGCAACTGACTCATGGTCTCTTCATATTGCAGTTTTTCAGCATCCAGCTTTGGCGGTTTTTTCAGGCAATGTTTTTTAGGATCAACATGAGAACTTGGAAGATGGTTCCTCGTTCTTATTTTGTATTTATCATTGAAGGGGGGAATGTTAGCCTCTCTCACAAAACAATAATAAATCCAAACATAAATTAATTAATTAAATATTCCAAGTTAGGAATGTGTTCCTAACTCTTGGGTTGTTCCTCAAAGATTGGAGTTAGTTTAGTAACTCCTATCTTGGTGGGTGTTTTGTGAGAAATTATCTCAACCAAAGGAGTCTAAGATAGCACGCATTATCTTAAGACATTGTCTCTCATCTATTTAAATTGTAACTCTAAATTCTTTTAATAAGTGAGAATGATGAGAATACCATGAGGCTGAAGCCTCTTTTCCGCCATTACTTTGTGTCTGTTTTTGTATGTGTGTTTTCTGTAATTTGTATGAGTTGATTTCATTTTCTACAAATAATCCATTGGATGATAGATGAATTACTAGGTGGTTATTACTACTACAAGAATTTAACATTATTGTTATTGATAGGCCTCATAAAGCTAATGTAGTAGCCGATTTTATTTTTAGAATAGATAATCCATGCCAAATCATTCATATTGATGATTCCTTCCATGGTCAGAATTTATTCGATGTTTCTACTAACTTCTTGTGATTTTCAGACATAGTCAACTACTTAGTCACAAGGAAAACACCACAACATATTTCCATATGAGAAAAGCAGAAAATTATTAAAGATAATTCCTCATACTCGAAGGTGCAAGGATAAATTTTTTGCACCAATCCAGACATGATTATTCACAAATGTGTGCGCAAGGAGGAAGTGTTTGACATATTAAAGGTTTCTCATGTTGAACCATTTGGGGGCCAGTTAGCTGATAAGAGGAATGCATACAAGATCCTTCACTTGGGCTATTATTGGCCTTCCCTTTTTAGGGATTCCAAGGAATATATCCACCATTGTGACAATTGTCAGCGAATGGGCTGCCTGGTGCAAGCCGACGAAATGCATTTGTTTCCTTAGGTAGTGGTGTAGCGTTTGAAAAATGGGCCCTCGATTTCCTAGGGCCAATCACACTAACATCATACAAGAAAAGGTATATTTTGGTTTGCATTGATTATGTTACAAAATGGGTAAAAGCTAAAGTTATTTATTTTTCCACTAAAAAATATGTTGTAGACTTTTTGTTTGAATATATTTTTACCAAATTTGGTGTGCCTCAAGAAATTATGACTGACCAAGGTTTGAATTTTATTTCAAAACTTATGGAAGCCATGATGAAGCAATACAAGATGAGGCACTAAAAATCCTCGCTGAATCATCCAAAGGCCAATAGAGAAGCTGAATATATTTAAAAAGTACTTGAATTCATCTTGATGAATACCGTGCATATGCATCATAGTGATTGGGAAACTCGGCTTTCAAAAGCTTTGCTGGAATATCGAACTATGTGGAGGAATACTACCAGACATACGCTTTGTGAATTAATGTATGGAAAATGAGTTTTGTTTCCTATTGAATTTTATATTCAAACCTTCAAAACTGTAGTCTAGTTAGGCCTAGAACTCTTTGAGTGATCTGTAAACTGTTGTGGATATTCCAGTGGACAATTCATCAAAAAAATTTGATAATATTATATTAAAAATATTTAATTGTACACTATTATAGTTTTATTAAAATTTTAGATCTGAATATTTTACTGTAATTAATGCATGCATTCGAATGGAAATTGTGTAGAAAATAAAGAATGACAAAATAAAATCTAACACACACATAAGGCACAAGATATGCTCTAGGAAACCATTTCTGGAGAACCAACTGGAAGGTTAGGTCGCTACGCTCTCTTTCTCTTTCTAGAAATATGGCTATAAGTACAAAGAAGTATGTCATGTGGCCCATGGGCTACTATGGTGCACAAATCCTCATTGTGTGCTCGACCTCCTATCACTCTTGGCTATTTTTGTTCAACTATGGAACAAATGCACTCGAAAGAATGGAATGCCTCTTCCTCCTAGTGACCTAGTTATAACACAACCTGATATCCTACAAGAGGTTAAGTGTCATTACATCAACTCTTAGCTAGAGTTACAATATAGAATCTTTTAGAGTATTTTACATCATAATCACGTGGCTAGAAATTTTCTTCCATCATTAATGGGGGATGACGCGACATCCTCGAACCATGGTGGTGAAAATAGGAAGGTTAACTTTTAAGTGGCATAACTTTTGCATACATACTCCGATTGGCGTGCTTCTTGTGTTGTTGGAAATATATTTGTGTGTAGAATAACATGAAAATGTGTCACACTAGAGTGAAAAAAATTTATCCCCATAAAACATCATTTGATGCCTCTAAATGCTCCTGGAAGGTTTTAGACCTTGTTTTTCCAAAATGGGTGTCGCCGATAAAAATTGTCCCATGAGTTGATTCCTCCACTTTCTCCAGTCCAAAAGCATCAAGCTGGATGAAAAAGGATATAATGATCCAATATGTATCATTGAGGCACAAGAAAAAAACTTCAAAAATTGAATGAATTTTATGAGATCATAAGTGATGTTGTCCAACAAACTATTTTATTTCAACAACAAAGGACTAGATGACATGATTAGTTTATAAAGAGGAAGCAGGTTCATCTAGGAAAATGGGATCTCTTATATGATTCAATGTGTCCATACAAGGCAGTGCACATTTTTTATAATGGAGCAGTGAAGGTTAAAACTATAGATGAGCAGGGGGCTTTGTTCCTGGTAAATGGCCATAGACTTAAATCATATCAACAAACCACTACTAAGGAAGAATTTATCCAACAAATCAAGCAACATTTCGTATTGGAAATGGTAGGAAGGGAAGATTTCCGACCTGATATAAGCATTCCTTGATCTTTTCTTTTTCCTTTGGAAAAAAAAGGAAAAAATCATAAATAGAAATAAGTAAAGATAAAAAATAATGTTCAGTTATGAAAACCAACTTTTTGGCACAAATGAACAAGAGATCTTCCTGAAAATAACATAAATGGTGGGAATATTCTCCCTAGTAACTTAATAAAATGGGGGGTGCTAACTGAATTTTTAAGCATTATGGTTTGTTAATGAGAAGAAGTCAGTTTTCCAGGATCAGTCTTGGTGGAAACAAAATAGGTCTATGGAAGTCCCTCTCCTTACAAAGTTCAGAACAACCATTTTGCCAAATATTTTTATAATTGGGAGACATACCTCCATTGTAGCATTTCTTTTCAATATTGGATGCCAACAATATTATTATTATCTTGCAGAATGATTATATTTTAAAAATATGATCATTTATGTCTTGCTCATATTTCCTTATATCTATCGTCCCCTCTAATTCATTATCCCTTTATCCTATCCCACCCATTCTTATCATTTCATTTTACTATTTCTATCATCCTATCTATCACTATCCCTCTTTCATATCCTTTCCATTCTTATCATTTCATTTCCCTATTTCTATCATCCCCTCTACATACTACCACTTTTTCATACCCCTCCCATTCTCATTATATCATCATATCCCTACTTCCATTTCCCTTTATATCCCACTTTTAGTATTATTCACAATCAATATTAACAATGTTCTTGTATCAATATTAGTGTTGGCATTTCTATTGTGGAAATTTTGGCATCAACTGTATTCTATGGTAGATAAACATAAATCAGCCTTAACATTTTTCTTGATATAACCTAGCATAAGAAATAGTCCAACATGCATCTTCTCTTATTGATTTTGAGGTAGTCATATCGAATGAAGAAGTTCCATTTGCCTTTAAAAATTTTAATGTAAAATTGCAAGAACTTCACATAGTTTGTAGGGCTATTTGTAACCCACGAGGTTTCTATTATAAACTTCAAATGATGTACATTTTCTTGAATAGGTACGACTTCTAGTAATATATTTATGTACAAATTTATGAGCTAAAACTATTTTTTTTTCATTAGCTTGACAAAGCTCTAGCGTATGCGGCTTACAGATACCTTCGGTAACAAAGGAAACAATATGTTTATATAAGTTTTATAATGTGTAAGAATTATTGGAATACTTTGGTTTATTTAACCCACTAAATTTATTTTATAAACATGTCTATATGTGGTTCCCCATTTGTTTTCATCATTAATCAAATTTGCGAAGTGGTGGTCTCCTTACCACTAGTTTCGAAATCATGAGTCATTATTAAATCAACCCCGCCCATCCTTGGTGGAATTTCACACTTAACTCTTCATATTTCTACCATTATTATCTCTTTTTTATATGCCTTGATCTCTTACAATATTCAAACCCTTAGTCTAATATCTTCGTGAATTTCTTCCCTTTCCCCGTGACAGGTAAACTTGGAGAGACCTAGACCAACATTTCCCCATAGGAAAGCTTGGCGCAATTCAACAAGATCCGTGGACTTTAAAAGAGATATAAGGGTGCTCAAAATTCAATGCTAATATTCCTATACTAGAATCTCCAGGGTGTATGTCGTTCCTTCAAAAATTTCAAGGATTTGACATGAGGTAGCTCAAGCATTTGCTGAAAGATTTAATGGGAAAGTGGCTATAATTGGCAGCTTGGTGATGAATTCATCTATCGAGATATAGGTCTTCCTCGATAGGGGGAAAAGTGGTTTAAAAATCAACATGTTGAATGAGGGCCGTTTAGCAAATATTTATTGCAAAGCTCGGTTACAAAGAGAATTGGATTAAATGTGTTCCTCGTGAATACATTGTAGATAAATGGAGGTATTTGTTATGCGTGAATCTCTCAATTTTCTCTATTTTTTTTATAAAATACTTAGTCGGATGGAGAAAGGAGTTCAACATAACCCCTTGTCGTACGTTAGGTATTGGATTTACCATTATGGGTTGATTAAAATTTTAATCACGAAGGAGTTTAGAAGAAGGGAGTCGACTTGGGATGACTTTCTCGCTAAAAATGAATTTAAAAACCATCGAATGATAATTGAAAACCCTAAGGAGACTCAAAGGGAAAAGGGGGTTGAGACTTCCATGGATAGGCAATAGAGAGTCAGTGTGAACTAAGGATGGTGGGTCAAAAGATGGAAAAGGAAACTTTTTAATTTCACACTGTGGCAGGTCGAAGAAGGGTTTATTAGTAAAATCACAAGTTTTTGTGTTGATGAAAATAATTACCAGGAGTATAGAAAAGGGAAAAGGGCGAGTCTGTGTCTTGTCAATTTTGTCTTGTTATCTCGAAATTCTTTGAATAGGCCGAAGCAATGTAAGTTTCTTCTTCCTGTTCTAGTGAAGGGTGAGACCCTAAGCATGAACCCTTTATTCCATAAGATGATCATTTTTATGCTAAATATTAATATTTGTCTAATAATTTAAATTGAATGAAAAAGGACATAGAAGGTGATAAGATTTTGTAGAAACCTATGGCCACTGATAGGTGTTCCACTGCTGGAAAGAAACCAATTTCAAATAAAGCTAAGAAAAAATCAACCATGTCTGAAGTTTTTGTATCTGTAAGTATATTTGAGTCTGACTTGGAGCCCACAATAAATCATTAGAAATCATTGCAAGCTTAACTCTTAAATAAAAAGGTGAAGGATGGGAGGAAGATTAAGAAATTGAAGAAAAGAATTAGGGAAAATAAATTTTTGGAGAGATATGTTAAGTCTAAAAATATAATTTTGAAATCCAGGAACGAGGAACTACAAGGAGAGCTAGAAAAAATTGCAAATGGGAACAAGAATCATACTAGGACTCTTAGACAGTGGCACATACATGCCTTTTATTTAGAGGATCGAATTGAAAAATAGAAAAGGAAGCTGAAGGAAGTCTAGAAGGCTGGTACATCAAGAGTAAATATCAATATTCAAAGATGAGTAGTGGAGTCTTCAAATTTTGCTCAATTTTTCTACAGTGGTCATAGATAACATGCAACCTATTTCTTCATTTACGTGAGGACACAAAAATTTAGGGGTGGGGGAGATATAGGGCCTAGAAATTGAGGAGTTTTTACAGTCACATTGTCTCTTGGATGCAAGACTATTAGGTGTCTGATGTAATAATCAATTAAATAGCATAAGAAATCGTTTTACTTAGATCTGCATCATAATATTCTATCTAATTGAGTTTGTTTGCAAGATGTTGGAGTTCGTTACACGACACAACAAACTTTATAAAATATGTTCAAATACTTAAATTGAAAGTTACCATTATATTTTCCGTTATTCCTTTGTTGATGTGTTAATGGGTTTCTTTATACAGATCTAGTATATTGATTGTTGATAAAGCAGGACAAAAGATTTTGTGCTAAGGTTGATATTTAAATTGTTTTCATTTTCAAATTTGAATCTGGGTATTAGTGCAAGGTGCTTCCACACTTACCTCATATACTCTATTGTGTTTATTTGTAAGTAATGTCAACATTCATGTCAAGAAGAGAGTGTATAGTTAGAATGTAGTAAATCTTGGCACTAATAATCACAATTTTCATTCTTTTCTAGAGCATATTTCTTTTGAAATAGGAGACAATTGTAGTAAAATAACTTACATAACTTAGAACAATTTTATTATAGTTTTGGTACTTCATTGAGACTATGTGATTGTTTTCTCAGTAAATTGTAAGCCTGTGTTATTATTCTTGTTGACCTTTTGTACTATGTACAAATGAAAAATACATTAGGTTTGTAAGCCTAGAAGGATTCAGGACAAGGGAAATCTATTCTTTCATGCTTCAGAAGTGTGTAGACTACAAGAATTCATAATCCCTTTTGTCCTCTAGAAAATTGAACAATACAATAGGTTTGTCAACCTAAGAGGAGCTAGGGTTAGAATTCTTGTTCTCTTTTTGAAGGTGTACAAACCATATGGTTTCATGATCTCTTTTGTCCTCTAGAAAACCAAACAGTACATTAGGCCTGTCAGCCTAAAAGGAGCCAAAATCTAAAGACCACAATGGCTATTAGCTATGGTATTGTTTTATGAATAATTCCATTAGGATTGCATAGTTGAATTGAATTTAAGGGACTAATTTTTTTTGAGGAAGCTAAAAGTATTGGTTGAGAAGATAGATATTGGTTTACAGGTTATTGTAAGACTTGTTTTGGCACAAATTGTGTTGCACCTTGACGTCTACGATACCCCGAATTGACATAGTAAATATTGAAATATTAATCTCACATATATTGACCTAACAATGACCATATTAATCTCTCAATTATATCCCTGGTGCCATATAACTAAGGGTTGGGCCCTACCATACAACCATACTTCTTATTTGATTTAACACTAAGCTTTGTGCCAAGTACCATATAACCAAGGGATATGCTCTGATGCAAGAGAAATTTCCTCCAAAAAAATCACTTTGAAAATGCATATGGGCTCTTTATTTTACTAAGGGAGTGGGTTCCCTAATTCTTAGAATTATTTAAGCTTTCCTATGTTTTTCCTGTTTAAATTATAGAAGGATTGTACAGGATTTATTCGTATATTATTAAAATGTACTTTGTTGAGTAAATGTTGAGAGTTGTGATATTAGAGAGACATTTGAGGATTTTGTGGATCTTAGTGATTCTAGGGATAGATCTAGAAAATATCTTAGGAGAAATAAGCAAAATGATCATATATAAAACAAATTATGTTTATTTTATATTTTGTATAAATTCCATGTAAACCTACGGATGAAGGGGATGGCCAAATAGTGTAAGATCGGGCAATAAGGATTTAAATATTAGCACTAAATGATTCCAAGGATGTATGTACCATATATTGAATGAGAGGAAATTCGTTGTGTCCAAAAAAAAAATTATTGTATGTGTGTGATTGACAACAATTGTTGTTTGCATGTAATTCAAAATTTACAGAGTTCTAGACCTACATGAGCCTAAATTATTAATGAGTTTATTAGTGAATCCATCATAGAAGAAATATTGTGTCAGAGTTAAATATTGTTGAGCAAATCAACTTTAATATTATGTGTATTAAATAAATGAATCCATTAGTGCCAAATCAATAGTGAATCATTCCTTGAGACTTGGACCAACATATAAGATCATCGTTAAAGAAAAGTTTGTTTAAATGTTAAAAGAGCCAACATTTTGTATCAAAGGATTGATCAAGATTCCTAATTTGAATATAATTAGGACCACTACATTCGAGATTGTATTCGCATAGGTTGACCCAACCCCTGACTAGTCTACATTAAGTCAACCCCAACCTCATTTGTAATCTTGATCCCCGACTGATATACATTAAGTCGACCCCAACCACTTGTAGTCCCAACCCTGACTTAAGGTGGGTCCCAAGAATCGGGCCTATGAATGAATTGAGCATAGAATAACTACAATTCAGGCCTGAATACATCGAGTTTCTAAGTATTTTATTTGGTATTAAAGAAATGGATTTGGTTTGAAGGAGTGCTAGGAAATGAGAGGATGATGAAAGGAGGGAAATCTACATGAGAAAAAAATATAAATCTTGAATCATTGTATCAAATTTGAGCATGATTTGGAGATTGTCAACGTCATCGACATCAATTTTTGGTATCAGAGAAAGGGATTTGTGGATTGGTTAGACACTTTTATGGTATCATATCTATAAGTTAGAGTTATAATCTGATATATAAGTAGAAAACCCATGGTTCCATCTACGTAGTCAATATTTCTATGCAGAGACTTGTGTCATTCCCATATTGGGATTAGTGTGAGAGAAACATGCAATATGTGGGTTAATATATGACACAAATTGTTGCATATTGTATGTGTATTCAAAGCATGGAGCTGATTCATCCATGTTTATGCATGAAGAGATGCATAACGACTATGGTTGTATAGAAAAACTGTTATGATGACTTGTATTTAAAGGATTTTACCGTCTTCACTGTATCTGTTATGGATATTTATTTAAATGACTTGTTTGCATAAGCGATGATATTGATGTGTATGCTATTGATAGATTATGATTAAAGGTGTTGTCAAAATTTTGCACTAGAGTTCGTGTTAATCTGGGTCAACATCATTAAATTCAAAAAGGAAACTTCATATTGTGCAAATCACCAACTGGAATTTATGCAAGTCAAAGTTTTAAGCATTGATTAGTAAAGGTGATGCAAGCTAAGATTCAATATCTTGTTAATGAAATCCTATTTTAAACCCAAATTTTCATGTGTATGGAATGGTCCTCTGGGGACAAAGTATTTGTTGATGAGTTTTAAAAAAATTTCATGTTGATTGATATTATATGGCCACATTGAATAAATAAATTACTATCATTTATATAAACTATAATCCCAAGTGGTTAAGCAATAATATTTGGAAGTGTTGCAAAAATATTACAAGGATTATTGGTCAAATGTTTTGAAATATACCCAACATGAATTAATTGTAAATAGTGTCAGTTGTAATGTATTTTACTGAAGATCTAGAATGTAGAGATGTGCCAGCACAACTGAGGATAATATAGGAATTGTGCCAATTCTTGGTAAGAGTGATACATTGTCCCATAGAGAATTTATGCTTAGAAATGAAGATATAAATTGAAAACACATGCACGGTCTCTAGAGATATATTAGCATTGTTATGCTCTTTTAAAGAGGAAGGTAAAGTAGATTCATTCATTGAATAATATTTTTACAGATCAGGCTTGGAACTTTGATAGGTAACAATGGTGGAAATTATTATAGAAAAAGAGTTGTAGTAGAGGAAGTTATCAAGTAAAAAATTGCATAGAAGAAAGAGGTTTGCAACCAGTGAGGATTAAAGTTCTTGAATGAAATAAAACTATGGAGATAAGGTAAGGGTGGCTTTCATGCTTCAAGGTAAGATAAATTAAGCACTAAGAATGAATTTGTGGCAATCCTTGTAGGCTAGGGTAACAGATATAATATCTTACTTTGGGAAAATATTAGAGCATATTGAAACACTCTTTATATGGGAGAATAAGTACAGAAGAGAAGACAGAGGAATTGTATAAAGGACTATCAGAAAAAAAGGCCATAAAAGGGTCTTGAAAAAGTGTTGATGTTTTTATATTGATTTTGGTTATGAAAATTTTGTTGTAGGTTGAAGCAACCAGAAGAATTGAATATCTATAGTACAACTAGGGGAAGTTGTAATAGAGAACCATTATGTTCTTGAGTGAAAAAGGAAGAGCATGTAAGATCTTAGATGGGAGAAGTGTGGTAGGAACCTTAAAATTTTAGTTGAAAATGAAGAGAAAAGGGCAAGTTTAATTTTCTTAGAGAGAAAAAGTGAATATCTGCAGAAGCCAAGAAGAGAAAGGAGTTCTGAAAGAGGTTCTAGGTGCGAGAACCAGTGGGATGCTAACAATCCGAGTTGAGGGAAGCTTAGTGAGGTAGGGAGTAACAAGTCATTGAAGTATTCTTGTTACAGAGAAGGAAACAATGTAAACTTTGAAACAGGAACTGAAACGAGTACCCGTTTTTTTGAGGTAGCAAAAAATCATCTGATTTTGAAAAGTGTTGATTCACAATACCCTTTTTTTATCATATTTTTGACACTTTAAATTTTCCTATGTATCAAGTATTGTTGGACACCTAATCCTCCATGGGTAGGTGTGGAAGGAAAAAAGTCACAAAATATTCCAAGTGACCTTGGAAGATGAATCCAAGTGTCACATTAATGTAATGTAAATGTACATCTATGTGTAATAGAGAAGCAACGAATGCCTATCTTTCCCTTTGTGTGTTTTATCTTCTCATACACCATGTGTGTGTTTAACATGGTATCAAAGCTATAAGTGAAGTCCTGGAATTTTCAGATTTTTCCAGCTCTATTTTAGCTTTTCTGCTCTTGTAATTCCCTCTCTATCGTTTGGCCTCTACACTGCTCGGCCCTGCCTCTGTCGATGCAGTGATTTGCCCCATTCCCTAAGGACCGCTGATATGCGATGATTTTCCCATTACCTTCATGTATGATTTTGAATGTGGAGCAAGACTAGGCTCAACACTCGCAGGTGCAGATGAAGGCCTCACTGACCCCTGATCAACAGTTCGTACATCCGCATCCACTTTGACATTCTTGGAATTTTATTCAGAAATTCATCTCCAATCTACTTGATTTATAGATGAAATGGCTCCCAAAGTGTCATTACTTTTCCCCGTGTATGTCTCACTTTCAACTTGATCCTCCAAAATGCCATTTGCATTATGAAAATCATGCCTACTACTTTGTATGTACTGAAGATAAGTCTTCATTGACTTCATTTCATCAATTTATACTTCCACAAACCTCAGCAGGCCCTCGAAATATTTCTTATATTCAATTCTTGATTTGACCAATTCTCGGCTAACATTAGCCACCTCAGATGCTGCCATAACAACAGCATTTGTAGCAGCTGCAGCTTCTGCAGCTGGACTTGGCTCTAGAGCCTTCTTCCGCTCAGTTTCATCAGCTTCAGAAGTTACTTGTCGTATCCAAGCTTTCAATTTTGGAATAACTGCATTCTTGAACAACACACCGGCACCAACACCCATTGTAGTGGGAAATCCTACAGCAAAAATCATATGTGTCCAATGAAAACGGGTTGGTTGAACCAAGAGGGCCATCGGTGTTGTAACTAGAGCCACTGTATGCTGCAACGTTTGAACTAGGGATCGAGTTTGTATAGTACTAGGAGGTGATGATCGTGTATATTGACTTTGAACAGTTGCTTTAGCTGGAAATTCATTTGAGAGGGGATCTGGTACACGCCAAAAAGCTTCATCAATCTCCTCCTTTGTTAAACCTTTCCTCTCAAGAAATGAGCGCTAGTAGATGATTGGAGAACCGCGTACTTTTGGACCAACTTGCAGCAAGAATGCACCCGTTTTAACTTTGGGTCAAGAAAGGTTCAGACTTCAAGCTCATTCCACAACAGTGCTCTGTGATCTCTGCAGAAACAATTCTCACTAGCTTGCATCCACTTCATCAAGTAGCGTTGCTTTGGCGTTCACAAAGAATCACAAAGAATTCGATTCTTACTCGCTTGTGGCTACTCCATGAGGTTCTGAAGCCGAAAGATCCAGTCCTGCATTACACAAATGTTTAAATAAAGAATTTCAAGTCGGTGAATTAATTCAATTTTCTTGGAAAGCCTGAGGATGCCATAAGAACCTTGAGAGGAATCATTATATTTGAAGGACAAAGCTCGCATATTTGTCATGCTTTCAAAATTTCCCTCCTCCAGCTGAATAATACCTTCCGACGAAAGTGCTTCAAGTGTTAATGATAGGTGTTGAAATCGTTTCAGATCCCACCATTGCAAGGCCTTGGCCTGTGAGCTATATCCAGTCTCAGTCTCAAGAAAATAAATACAGCTGCATAGTCACATCAGTTGCTCTCTCATCATAGTTCGCCTTAGAAGGATTGTTACCACGCCATTGAGGAATCACATTTTGGAGCATACAAATCTACTAAAGCTATCAATCTGCTAAGGTGAAGTTATTGGGATCGTTAAGGAAATTATTTGTATTAACACAGGATTGTTTATAAAATCCTTGAACTTCCTCTTATACCTTCGCCATTTGAGTTGCTACACCCATTCTCTTGTTAAGTCTGAGTTGTTTATAAATAAACAAAAAAAAATGGCTGAAATTGATGATGTATTAAAGTTGTTGAACACTCTTATACATTCCACTATTGATAAGATCAGCAAAAGCACCTTTTTTGACATTAAAAAATGCTTACAAAATGCACAAGAGAAGATTTATTTTTTTCATCTTGAATCTCGGCTTCAGCAAGAAGAACTATAGTAGCGGAGTCATCATTTTGAACTTGTTTCTGTTCAGAAAATTGAGAGGGACTCCCATTAGCAACAAGAATATAAAGTTGCAGTCGATTCACATTCAATTCCTTGTACAAGAGCAGATTTACTTGCAAATGTAGCAATTCAGTGTGCACTTCCCATGCCCATCATCAAACCTTGGGAAGAGCTTGTCCATAACAAGCACAGAGCTGGTCTTGGATATGACAAGGAATTTTCCTTTCATATTCCGGACTACTCCAAGCCCATCAAATTTCAGAGTGTCGGATTCCTTTATGACAGTTCACATTTAGTTGTTCCAGATCCTGCTCCTCTTCCACAACAACAACAACAACAAATTGTAAAATGCCAACACTGTGATCGAGTTGGCCATATGAAATATCATTGTTTCGATCTTCACCCATGAAAGCACTGTGGTTGGAACACCCATTCTTCACACAAATGCTTCATAAACAAGCCTCCTGCAAGAACAAAGATTCCTCTTGGATGGATCGCTTCTTGGAAATGGGTATCAACAGCCAAGAAGATTTTTAAGTCGCATGTCAGAACTTGTTCTAGAATATTGAACAATCTTGAAGTTGAGTTTTCGCCATCATCTCACCTTGTACTTGACAGGAGGGAAAATGGTGGGTCATCTACAAGCTTCGATGCCACATCAAGCGAGCCTGAGCCACAATCTCTCATTCCATATTCAAATTTGTAGCCAGAGACAACAGTTCAAGCGAGCCTAAGCCACAATTCGTCATTCCAGATTCAGAGTTGTAGCCAGAGACACGGATGCCCATGAGCATGCCTTTGGTTGGTGGACAGCCTTAAACCATCTATGTGAGGTTGATATTCTTCCTCTTTCAGAACACTTCCTCTAGTAGAAGACTTCAGCTTCTTGCCAGTTTTGGTTGAGTTCCAGGAAATGCATCAAGCATTCCAGAGTTGGTGGTCATCCTTAAACTATCATAGGTTGTAGACTTCCCTTCTTTTAGGTTGAAGGTCTCCCTCTTCAAATATGAAGGACAATTCCTCTAGCAGAAGCCCTTAGCGTCTTGCCAGTTTTGGAAGAGTTTCGGGAACTAAAATAAGTGTTGTGTTCCAGTGTTGGTGGTCATCCTTAAACCACCTCTTTATGTCAACATTTCAGAGAGTTGATTCAGCCTAAGTCCTGCGATGCATATTTTGCAGATTTGTATTACAACTCTCTTCTTGGACTCACACATACCCCTTCGGATTAAGGGGGGAATGCTGGACACCTAATCCTCTATGGGTAGGTGTGGAAGGCGAAAAGTCACAAAGGATTCCAAGTGACCTTGGAAGATGAATCCAAGAGTCACATTAATGTAATATAAATGTACATCTATGTGTAATAGAGAAGCAATGAATGCCTATCTTTCCCTTTGTGTGTTTTATCTTCTCATACACCATGTGTGTGTTTAACAAGTATGAACATTTTTTTTTAAATGTTAGTGATTTTCAGGTTAATTTTGAAAAGTGTGATGCAGCATCAACTCCTTTTTTTAGAGGGCTTATTTTTGACACTTTATCTTTTCTAATGTATGAAGTGTGGATTTTTTTTTAAAAGATTGGTGATTTTCATGCAGATTTCTACAAATCCGCATGAAATATCATTTAATTTTTTTGGAGACATATTTTTGACACTTCAAATTTTCTTATCTCTTAAGTAAACAATTTTTTTTTTAAATATTGATTATTTAACCATTTTCCAAGTTGTCTTAATACTCTTAATGTTTTTCGTCCCAAGATATTTGATTTTTAAGCGTTTTCCATATTTTTGTTTTTTGTTTTCCTTTGTAGTGTTTTTTTATAATGAATTATATAATTATTTTTTATTGTTAAAAAAATAAAAAATTAATATCTTGAGGCTATGATTTCTTTAATATTTTTATATCGTTAACTAATATTTCAATACACATAAAATAATTGTCACTAAAAATAATATTTCTAAAACTCGATAAAAAATAAACATTTTACATATAATATAATTAAAATATATGTATTTTAAAACATTTTCGCTAAAAATAAAATGTTAAATAAAATAAAATTATGGAAAAAATGAATAAAAAAATTTAGAAAAATAACCAATTTTATATCAAAAAATGATAACCTTTGAAAAATAAAAATTCAATAAAAAAAATTCAATAAAATTTTAAGTATTAAAAAAAAAAAAAAGCATGTGTCTCATGTCATGATAAACATAAAAAATATATAACTAAAAAATACAATTAAGTTATTAAAAAAAACTTTAAAAAAAAGAATAATTAAAGAAAAAAAAAACATTGAAAAAATAAATTTAAAAAATAAGATAAAAAAACATTTAATTTGTTTTTGGAAAAAACCAATTTTAAAAAATAAAAATGAAAATATATAATTAAAAAAATACATATATAATTTTATTTAATATATATATATATATATATATATATATATATATCTTAAAAAAAATACTAAATTAAAATCAAAATCGTAAATTTAAAAAATTTAAAATTTAAAAAATAATAATAATAATAATAATAAAACAATTGGGTTGCTCGAGGGAGACTGTCGTGGGCCGGTGAAGCTTGGCCAACCTCGTCGAGTGGCCCAAGGGGCGTTCGCCGTGGGACAGCAGAGCTTGGCCAACTCCGTCAAGTGGCCCAAGGGACGCTCGATGTGGGTCGGCAGAGCTGGCCAAGCTCCGTCGGCCCAAGGCGACCGCCCCTCGGGCCACCTGACGAGCTTGAGAGTCGATTCTTAGAATCCGCTGGCACCCCAGTCGATTCTGAGAATAGGCCTTCAGCCCCTCGGACCGCTAGGCGGGCTGCCCAAAGGCTTGAGAGCCACAAACTTGTTTATTTATTTTGATATATTTATTATTAAATTTTTTATTTTAATTTGTTTTTAGGTATTTTTATGTTTATTAAGTTATAAATTTTTTTTTAATTTAATTATATTTGTGTTAACTTTTATTTAATGTTCTTTTTAGTTATTTTAATTGTGAATTTTTTTTTAATTTGTTGTTTTTTTAAAACCCTTTTTTTGTTAGATATTTTAATTTTTAAAATTTATTTTTTTTAATGTTTTATTTTTTTTCTCATTTATTTAAATATTTTTTGTAATTGTTTTTTTATTTTTAGTTTTCTAATATTTAATTTTTTAATTTTTTAATTTTTTTAACTATGTTTTTTTTGAATTTTTGAATTTTATTGATTTTTTTTAAATGTGTTTTTTAAATGTAATATTTATTTTGTTTTTTTTTTAATTGTCAAAGAAAGTATTATTTAGTTTTTGTTTTGTTTCTTTTGATATTTTTTTGTTCTTTAATTATATTTTTTGATTGTTTAATTATTTGTATAGAATTATTTCAATAATAATCACATTCAAATGAACTTTAAAGTCAAACTAGGCATTATCCTAACGGTTAGTTTAGCTTTTTCTGCATCTATTTAAACTCAACGTCGAGATCTGATCTCTCACCTAGTCCTGATGATGAACCATACTGGTTGGTTCGAAACGCGTCAGCAAAGTTCATTTGAATGTGATTATTACCAAAAGAATTCTATACAATTTTACGATGGATCATAGAAGCCAAAATTCGAAAAATGTTTAATTATTTATTTCTTTATATTTTATATTTTTTTAATTTTATATTTTATATTTTTATTTTTATCTTTTACAGGCTAATTTTTTTTTTTCTCTCTCTTTTATGTTTGATTTTTTTTTGTCTTTTTTATATATTTTATTTCTTGTTTATTTTATAATTTTATAATTTTTTTCTAATATATATTTTTATTTACTTTTTTTTTAACTTTTGTTTTTGTTTGTAAATTTTTGTTTTCATTTTTATTTTGAAATTTTGAGTTTTTTTGGAGTAATGATATTTTATCTTTTATATGGTATTTCAAAATGTTGAAAATTTATCCTTTAAAAAAAATGTTATTCCAACATCTTCACTTTTCATTTTCAGGGTGTTTTTGGCACACAAAAAATAGTTTTCAATGCCATTTTTTAAGCAAGTTTAAAATTTATCTCAAATAATAATAATAATAATAATGTTATTCCAACATCACCACTTTTCATTTACGAGTTGTTTTTCATGTTTTTTGGGGTTTTTGGCTAGAATTCTCGTTTTAAGTTTATAGTTCCCATTTCATAGTTTACATTGTTAGGCTTGAATGTAGAGGCTTAGTGGACAAGGAGAAGTTCACAAAAGAAAAGTAAAGATGCAGATGATTATTGAAGGTTCAAGTGAAGACCATCGAATGGAAATGAATGCTAAAGAAATTGTATCGAGATGAGAAGCATGAGTCAACTAGGAATTGACAAAGAGATTGTTGAGATAAAATATCAACTCAATTTGATGACAATGTTGCTACAAGAAAGTGGGAAATATGAGAGAAATGGATTGAATGTGAAAAGGAAGGTAAATTTGCCTGTAATGAAATTGTTTTCAGGGAAGTTAAGGAAAACCTTGAAAAGTTTGAAGAGTGGGTTAAATGCTTGGATCGAGAAAGAGAAAATCAAAGGAGCTAAGTTTAGATAGAGGCCATTGAAAGAATAATGAGTTCACTTATGTGAACCGGAACAATGATATACGCTTGGAGAATACGAAGATGCTTATGGAAGACTTTTTCAGAGTCTTAGGGATAATTTGGGAATTTGAGATCAGCGTGAAGTGATGATGATAAATGCAACAAGGGTGGCTAGATAGACTTATGTTTTAAGAAATGATGATTTGTGTGTCGATGCAGGTCTTGTAGGTACCAATAATGATGAAAAATCATTTGAAATTTTTACAATGATAGGAGGTAAGATGATATTTTTTCGAAGTATGGAGGAAGGACAAGGCATGGAATTATTTTGTAAATATGAACTTATTCTACAACAAGAAAGACCAGGGAAAAGGACCCTTTTGAGGGAAAATGAAGAAAATGAAGCAACATTGTCTCCAAAGGGAAATCATAAGGAAATCCATACACAAATTAATGATGAAGCTGATGATGTACAACTACAAGAACCTGTTCTTGTAGTAAGAAAAGAAAAGTTGGCTTATGAATTTAGCCAAGGAGAGAAGTATAAATATGAAGCATGCCATTCAGATCTAATACTAACAAGTTTTGATTAAGAATTGAGGATTTTAGATGACTGGTTGATCATTCGAAGGATTGATGAAGAGGGTTGCATATCAGTTGCAAGCACAAAGGGAATGCTCAAAGAACCGACTGAAGAAGAGGAACCTTTTGTTTTTCAAATAAATTAATTGTTTGAGCATATGGATTATAGGAAGTTAAAGGATGGAGAGCTATATAAAGGATATTAAGATGAGAATAAGAATCCCGAAGATATAAATCAATTTTCCACAGAAAAACAAAGAATTTGGGTGAGGAAATTGAATATTTCAAACACTTCGATAAGTAGATATGAAGAAGAGATGCAAGAACAAGTGAACAACAACAACAACAATAAATTTAAGCAAAGAAGCAATAACATGTACTAACACGTAGACAAACCAAACATGGATATTGTGGAAATAAGAATGTTGATGGTGAACATAGTGTCTTAGAGGAGGCATAATAAGAAAGTAAATCCGTTAACAACATGGTACAATTAATTGTACAATTTTTCATCAGCAATACAAGTGGAGTAGTGCAACATAAAGTGTGGATCCCAGAAAATTGCAAATGACAATAATGTAACAAACCAATGGAATAAAAATAGATGTAGCATAAAGTTTGGGATTTAGGAGGATTACAACCAACATAAACTCATGATCAGGGGATCATGAACATTTTGTTCCTTGGGAGTCTGATGCAGGAGCATTTTCCTCCAAAACAATCATTTTGAAAAGGCCTATGAACTATTTATTTTAATAAGGGAGTGGGTTCCCTAATTCTTCAAATTATTGAATTTTTTCTATGTTTAAATTCTAGAAGGCTTGTATAGGATTTATTCATATGTAGTTAAAATCTACTTTTTTTTAGTAGATCTCGAGATTTATTAGATTAGAGGGACATTTGAGGATTTTGTGGATCTGAGTGATTCTGGGGATAAAACTAGAAAATATATTAGGACCAGTTAGAAAAATGATAGGATATAAAACAAATTATTTTTATTTTATATTTTGTATAAATTCCATGTAAACCTACAGATGCATGGGATGGCCAAATAGTGTAAGATCAAGCCATAATGATGTAAATATTAGCATGAAATGATTCCATGGATGTATGTATAGTATATTGAATGAGAGGAAACTCATTAGGTCCAAAAACATTTTTATTGTATGTGTGTGATTGACAACAATTCTTGTCTACATGTAATTCATAATTTGCAAAGTTCTAGACCTGTTTGAGCCTGAATAATTAATGAATTTATTAGTGAATCCATCATAGAAGAAATATTGTGCCAGATTCAAGGCGTGTTGAGGAAATCGACTTTAATATTATGTGTACTAAATAAATGACTACATTAGTGCCAAATCAAGAGTGATTCATCCTTTGATAGGACCAACAAACGAGATCGTGGCTAAAAGAAAAAAATATTTCAATGTTAAAAGAGTCAATGTGTTGTATCAGAGGATTGATCGAGATTCTTAATTTGAATATAATTAGTACTGCTACATTGGAGACTGTATTGGCACAGGATGGCCCCAACCTTGAGTTAGAAATTATTTTTTTATTTGGCCTGACCCCTGATTGGTCTACACTAAGTCGACCTTGACCCCATTTTTAATCCTAACCCTCGGTTGATCTACATTATGTCGGCCCTGACCTCACTTGTAGTACCAACCCTGAATTGAGGTGGGTCCAACGTGCAGAGCCTCTAAATGAATTTAGCATAGAATAAATAGGATTTGGCCCTAAATACATTGAGCTCCTCAATATTTTAGTTGGTATTAAATAACTAGAGTTGGGTTAAAGGAGTGTTAGGAAATCAAAGGAGGGAAATATGCATGAGCAAAAAAAAAATCTTGAATGTTTGTATCAAAATTGAGCTTGAGTTGGAGATTTTCATTGTTGTTTGCAACACGCCCTATCATACGACCATACTTATTATTTGATTTAATGCTAAAATCCATGCCTTAAAGTCATGATTTTGGTCCCATATGACCAAGCTCTATGATTGGGTCCCTAGGGGTCTTCGGTCATCTACATGATGACATCATCATGCCACGTGGCCACCTATGAGGGGTGTCATATGTCATCCATATTTTGGATTTTTCCAATCGAAATAAGATAATTGTGCCTTCCATGTGGCAGCTCCTGGTGATGCCACTCCACCTATGCAAACATCATCAAATGATGTGCCATGCCACCTATGTGAACATCATCAAATAATGTGTCATGCCACCTATGTGAACATCATCAAATGATGTGCCATGCCACCTATGTGAACATCATCAAATGATGTGCTATGACACATTGTATAGGTAGCTTGTAATATTATGCCACATGTTTGAGCTACCACATCATCACGTTGGGCCAATCAACATGTGTCAATGGTTAATATTCCATGTCACCATATCGAGCCAATCTGATCTCACCACATGTCAATTTGGTGGGGCCACTGTGGTGGGTTGGAACCTATTAACGAACGTGAAAGTTATCATACTTCTCATTAATCAAGTATTTTTCCAATCATGGAATTCATCTGGCCAATGCAAAGTTGGACAATGTTTAACATCGTTAACAATCATGCATGTATATCCACTATCTGTCGTTAGTCTTAGCCACTGAACCATAGATCCATCTAAAAGATGCGCACTTGGGACCTTAATTGTTACTGAACTTCAAATGGTCGTAACTTCTTATCCTGGAGGTGTTTTCAGAGTGGGATATACCATTGGAAAGGTATCAATGATACCTATGCAGCCATGATGTTTATACGATCATTAGGGTATCATAACCTTGTTAAAAACTCAATAAAATCCAACCTTCCTTAGACTTCACTTGATGAGGGTATGCAAGATATCTGATTATCATAATGTGTCCTTTAGACCCATCAATGATATTTTTATTGTATCAAACATCCCATTTGACACAAATGGCACCTTATTGTCATTAATCACAACACTATGTGCAACAATATCCCCCTTTTTCATTGATGGAAACACCCCCAAACATTGATGCTCATTCATGTCAATAAACCAAGGCTAAAAAAAACTTCCCCTGACATAGTGCTAAAGACTACCCCCATCTGATTGCAAGGATGCTCCTACCTTATATAAATTATTTCATTTTATCCCCATTTAACATCAATGGGAATGGGTCATAATTGTATATCAAAACTTCCATACTCATGGGTGAGCTTGATCTTGTAGGGTCTCCTTTTTTTCCATTTATTTCAATGTCGACACCTTACAAGTGTCTATCAGAATTACACAAATTGTTCTTGTATGATCTCGTGGACTTGATAGAACCATGTCATATTCCTACTTACATATTATCTTGCTTCCATTTTTATAGAGTCTCCCCCTGATATCATGTGTTTTCCAGTGGACTTGTTCAAATTCTCATGCTACCAATGATGCTCCTAACTATTTTTCACTTTTTTGTGGATTTGGTCAAAGCCTCGTGCTACTAATGCTACTCCTAATAGTTCCTACACTTTCAAAGTCTCCCCCTGAGACCTTTCCATTTTTAATACATCTGATACTATATGTCTATTACCTATCCTTAATTTTTGAGATATTATCATCAATTCATGTTGGCCAATGTAATTTGTCATTGTTCACAGGTTGAGCTCATATTAAGGTGCTAATATTTCCTTCATAGAATTGCTTCTTCAAGTTTTGATTCAAAAAATTATAGTCTTGGAGAAGCCTTCACCAAGGGATTAGATATAAGGAGTCAAATCTAATCAAGTTCCTTATTTCCCTCTTCTCCATCTTGTATAATCAATCCTTGCATGGATAGAAAGTCCCTCTTTGTTATACCTTCTCGAGTTGAGTCTACAATATTGTGATATATGACCTTTGTTGTGACATATGTAAATTCAATATTTGTGGAAATAGCTGAGAAATTCTCCTAATTTGATCCACATGCCTCCATAAATGTACTTGATCATGTCCTCTATCCCACATAACATCATATATCCTGCAGTCTTGTGCTTTTTGGAAAAAATTTGTACAGGAGAAACAATAACCAAGAAAATTATTTTAATACTTGGATGTAGAGGGAGATATTGGTCTTCTGAAGTTATTCCTTGGAAGAGCCATATTCATTTGTTGATTTCCAACACTTGCTTCAATGCTACTTGAGGATCCTTTATGAATACTCCTTAGAGGATCCATATTCATTTGTTGATTTTCAACACATGCACTACAAGGAAAAGACCCTCTAGCGGATGTTTTTTAGGAACCCCTTATAAAAATAGCCCAGATATATGTTTGTAGCGAAGGTCTCTAAAGGAGGTTGGTGGGTGGAGGTTTTTGCGGATTTTTTTTGTCCGGTGTGTTTCTCATCATAAACCGCACCGGTGCATTTAACTCACAATGCACTGGTGCATACTACAAATTGGAACACCGAGACAATATGCTCTCCATACAAACCCACCCAGTGCATCTAATTACTATATTGCACCAGTGCTCTATGCATAAATAGGCCCAATGTGTCTTATTAATCCAGTGCACTGCAACGACAGTGATGCGCCATCACAATACCACTCGGTGCATCTCAAAAACCCGCGTACCGAAACAAGGTTAAATAAAAAAAATTACCGGCCAAAAAAATGACATTTTCACTTCTTAAGTGCTCCAGACCTCTCAAGCACTGGTGTGAATTTCTCTTATGTGAGGCACCCCGTCATCGATGCTCCCATTACACGCACTGTTGTTGTCCATTTCCCACCTTGTGGAGTTCGAATTTTCAAAAACGGTGGGCAAATTTGGCTTCTCCAATTCCTCTGCAAATATGCCTCTTTGACACGCAAATGTATAGGTATTTTACTTTTTTCTCAATAACTAAATGTTTTAGAAGATTAGATTTATAAAACACCTTAAAATTTACCATTAAAAAAAAATTAAAAAAATCAATGCGGTGCGCTCGAGCCGTTCGACTCGCACCGTTCGCGATGCTGCCTGTAAATTTACAGGCTACACCGCAAATGGTGCTAACAGAAACCACATCGGGTTCCAGTGCGGTACCGAAAAACGTGCACCATGCTTTTTTAAAAAAACTTACAGGGTGGTGCGGTCGTTTAAACGACCACATCATTGACTATATACCAGTGTTGGGAGGGTGGTGCGTTGACCAAACTATGTGCCTCAGGGCTGATAGTTAGGTCAATGCACCACCCTCCTAACATCAGTACATAGTCAACAGTGCGGTCGTTTACAGGACTGCACCATTGACTATGTAATGTTGTTGGGCAGTGCGTTGACCAAAAAATCCACCCCAGGTCAGATATTTTGGTTAGCACACTGCCCACCCAACAATAATACATATTCAACGACGTGGTCGTTTACAGGACTGCACCATTGACCATGTATTATTGTTGGGTGGTGCGTTGACCAAACTATCCGCCTCGGGGTGGATAGTTTCGTCAAAGCACTACAAAAAAATAACATTTTATGTTTTGCAATGCGCGAACAATTTCCATGCACACTGAGAGCGGTGTGTGATAAAAACGTATGCAGTGGTACCTGTGCGTGACTGTTTTTTTGGGTGCACCAACTATTTTTTTTTCAAAATATATATATATATATATATATATATATATGAATGTCTCATTTAATAAAAAAATGTATTTAATATGTGAATCATTCAGCGACGTCAACGGAGAGAAAAAAGGGAACAACAAGAACATATGGAGGACCAGTATAACGTTATTCACCTATGGGAGGCACGAGAGAGGGAGAGACTTATGTACCCTCGCCCTATTACGGTAGCCACCTAGTTTCTCCTAAGGGAGGTAGGCCTCCTCAAGTTCTATGAGGAGGCTATATCCTTAAAGGGCCATAGTGGGTTATTGGGACAACTCATCTTTAGGTGGAATGTCCACCGACAGGCTTTCTGGGTCAGTCCTAACCATTGCTACACGCCCACAGAGGAGGACATATATTTTATTACTGGCCTATCTAAGAGAGGGCAGAATTTTCCCTATTTCCCAGATGTCCCCGTCGACTATGCAACAGGGAGTCATTTAGCATACTCCCAAAGATAGATTAGGGACGATATAGTTTCTCCTGTTGATTTTCAAGTGTCTAGTGGTCAATTACGTATTGCTTCCTTTGGTGCAGAGGAGGTGAGGTTCCTCTCGCTATTGTTGATGACCATTGTACACTATACCAGTGATGGGAAACACATTAGTTGCCCGCTTTTATTTTATGTTGATTCTTTATTCCAGGCACCACGACTTGTGAGATGGTCTGCGATTTTTTTGCAGCAGTTTTGTACAACATTAGATAGATTTCGTTCTCATGCATGTGGGAGGTTGACCTTCCCTTTTGCTTTAGAGTTATTTTGTTTATTTTTTGAGAGGTTTCCAGAGACGAGGCCTACTTTTGTTAGGAAACCTCGTAGGTCGATGTTGCATGTACGGATGAAGATGTGGGGCCAGATGATGCCCAAGAGGGGCCAGTCTGACTTTCCCGCCAGGATATCTCCTGATGCAATGGAGTTTCTATCTAGTGTTGACGATCACTCCATTCTGGTGTCATTTCCATATGTTGGTTTGGATTGGCGAGGGTGTAACAACATCCTATTCACACAGGATGAGCCGCTGGACGCGAGAAGTAATATTAGTGTTTTCTGTAAATTAATATAGTTTCATTTTATTGTCTTAATTAATTAATTAGAATTATCAAATTTATTCTAACACGTTCTTGAACTTGTTTTATTAAACTTTTTAATGAAAATTTCTAATTATTTTTGTGTACTATATATTTTGTAGATATTGGGACATTTATTGGGGATGAGATTCCACCCCCTCCAAATGATCTAGGTGTAGATGTTGATGAGGAGATGGCAAAGGTGGAGGATCATGGTGACAGACCTGATCCTGATCAAGTGCAGATACCCGTGGGGCTGAACCATAGGCCAGACACCAGATTTAGGATGGAGTTGGGTGACCAACTCTGTCAACTGCTAGTTGATGAGGGAGTTCGCCCGATTACGATCAGAGAGATTCAGGATGATCGTAGGCTCACACAACTTTGGAGAGGCATGCCCTGTGATATGTTGACCCTCATGCGTCATATCGTTGGAGCTTCTAGAGCACTGGCACGGGCTAGGAGGGGTAAGCATCGTGGATATGCACGACAGAGTAGTGTCTCATCTGATGATCATGATCATGAGGGTATTAATCATCATTCTAGTACTCCACCTCCTCCTCCCTCACCTCACGGCAGAGATCATGATGGGCAGCGAGCATCCATTCCTGATCAACAGGCATCGTCTGAGCAGTCTGCATCATATCAGCAGACACCTAGTCCTGAACAGGCGGTTCCATCTAAGGAGGAAGGTCCATCATCACAGGTCGCACCATCCACGTCTGAGCAGGTTGCTCCATCGACAAGTCTTCAGCAGGCAGTTCCTGAGTAGACTATACCATCCATTGATCAGCAGGCACCTCTGGAGCAGGCACGTTGTCTATCTGAGCCTAAGGCTACACCATCGACTGAGCAGGCCTCGCCTAGGACTAGTATTGATTTTACCACCAGATATTTGACATTATATGCAATTATATTACAGTTGTATATTTTTGACATTATATATATATTATATATGGTCCATGTATTTTATGTTCATGTTGATGTACTTAATTTACATGTTGGTGTTCATCATGATGTGTATATTGTTAGGTCATGTTAGATATGATCATTTAATGTGTTTGCAGATAGATGTGTACGTGATAGTAGGTGTTTGACATGAGATGTATATTTGATGTTTGTGTTGTGATGATGTTATACAATGCTTTCGTTTTGTTAGATGATCATGATCACGATGATTAGATGATGTTAGTGAATTTGAATGTGTATTTTAGTCGAATATGATGTTTGTACGATGGTTATCATGATAGTGATGTTTATTTTTAATATTAAATCATGATATTTATTAAATATTATGTCGTGATTGTAATTGAAATTTTAATTTTAATTGTATGTAAAATTATAAAATTGTAATTGTAATTGTTATTGTATGTAAACTATTTGTAAAATTATAATTGTAATTGTACGTAATTGTATTGTGAAATTGTAAAATTGTAATTTTAATTGCATGTATTCATGTCATGATTCAATTTAATTAAAATTGTAAATTCTGTAAATTTGTAAATTTGTAAAATTCTAAAAATGTAATTGTAATTGTATGCATCGCGATTGTAATTGTAAATGTATGTAAAATTGTAATTGTAAATGTAATTGTTAATTTAATTTAATTGTAATTGTATGTGAAATTGTAAAATTGTAATTGTAATTGTAATTCTATAAATTCTAATTCTAATTCTAACTGTAATTTTAATTGTAATTGTGTGTAAAATTGTAATTGTATGTATTCATGTCATGATTCAATTTTATTAAAATTGTAAAATTTGTATATTTGTAAAATTTTAAAAATGTAATTGTAATTTTCTACATCGGGATTGTAATTGTAATTATATGTAAATTTGTAAAACTGTAATGGTAATTGTAATTGTAATTTTAATTGTAATTCTAATTCTAATTTTAATTGTAATTGTTTGTAAATTTGTAAATTTTTAATTGTAATTGTAATTGTAATTGTATGTAAAATTGTAAAATTGTAATTGTATGTAAAATATTTGTAAAATTGTAATTGTAATTGTAATTGTATGTGTTGTCATCATTAAATTTTATTAAATTTTTTAAATTTGTAAATTTGTAAAATTGTAAATTAATTGTCGATTTTGAACCATAGTTACTACTGTAAGTAAAATGTATACCGTAAATATTGTTAAATTTCCATAATTGTAAATTTGTAAAATTGTATGAATATAAATAATTTTAAAATAATAAATGTAGAATAATATGATTTTTTGTCACATAATAAAGTTTAGAAAATAATGCAAATAAATTCATGTTTAGAACTATCATTATTTTATTATGATCTTACATACCAAAAATAACAGTATACATTTTGAAGATATCATTCACACACATTTGAAGCAATCAAGTAGTTGTATTATTTTAGGAATTGGCATTATAAAAAAAGAACTTTATACATTACGTCATTGTTTTCGAGATCAACATAATTGCAAATTGTCAAGTGAAATGATTTTAACATTAACACAATGCAAACCAATTAATTCAAAATACATATTATCATGTTTCGAAAAAAAAGAGTCGTGGTTATAAGGTAATTAAGTCCTCTTATCTATAAAAACTCTATCTTAAAAAGTATAAATGATGAAATAACACATGTACCATATCACTCTCGGTTCTCATGATCACCCTAATTATCTTCCAGCTCGCTTGGCATGATAACACTATTGTTCTCAAAAATATGTTTTGATCTAGGTTCATGTATCAATACAAACCACCAATCCCTATCCAACACCTCTAGGTAAAAAAACACCTGGTTGCAGTGTTTGGGGAAAACATAGAGCTCCTTAGCTTCATCCCACATATTTCTAGATTTGATACATATCAGCCTACTATCGTGATCTTCCTTTACATTATTCTGCTCAAAGGTGTCACACCACTTGCACCTAAAAATAACACATTGGAAAGAAGAGAAATCCACTTCAATGATCTCTTGTATCTTTCCGACGTAACCTAACGTCCCTCATACTATGTTTTGATCACAGTGGCTAGCTTGATTAGATTGATTGAACTCGACTTCCACTACACAGTCTTGTGTCATGTGTCCATCATCGACATATTCTGCATGAAAATGGTGTCCATATGCCCACATATATGGGAACAAATTGACCTATAAAAAAGTTTAAAAAATCATAGTGGCGTGTGTCTTATAATAACCCAAATGTTAAAATATGAAATATAGATGTAATTACATTTCAAAGGTGCATTATTAAGTTTAAAATGTACATAAATATATTATTACCGAGTGGGTGTACCCAATCCCTACATTTAGTGCATCCTCTTCAGCATGCAGGTAACGACAGATTGCACTGTATTTCTCTCTAACTTGGTCAGCAACCCAACTGTTGGGGCATATTTTTGCATGTTTTATTTTAAATGATCGGGATAAGGCACACTTCTACCATTCAACCGTGTGAATTCTTTCTTGTCACTACCCCATTTCATCCTCTTGTGTTCGTACAATGTGACCCACGGTTGTGTCACTTCAGAATTGTAAAGAAAAAATTTATTGATTACTTCAAATTCTGCATTCGCTGATGAAATCAAACTGAAATATAGTACATATGAGCTCACAATATACATTATATTGAAGTTCAACATGAATATTTACTTTGTGTAAATTTGAAAAATTATAAGTCGTTTACTCTTTATCAAGCGCATTTTTCCATTCGTTTGGAGCAACTCCCCTTCTCATTTGTCTTCATCCCTTTCATCATCCCAAATCATTGCACCTGGTCTGTTGTCAATCTGCTTGATCTACTCACTGGAATAATAGAAAGACTCATACGATACGTACCCCTCTGCCATAGACCACTCGGGTTTTTCCCTTTATCGAACAAAACCTTTCAATTTCTTCATGTACCTCTCTAAGAAGAGCATCCAACGACAAGAAACCACCCCAACTAATTCAACCTCATCTACTAGGTGGATTAGAAGATGAACCTACAATTCCATGAAACTCGTCGGAAGTTGCTTCTCAAACATACAAACAATCTCAACTATCTCTTGACACCACCATGGAGTGCTAGCCACATGAATCTCCTTTGAAGTGATCCAACATAAAAATGTAGATAATTTAGATATGATGCATCCTAGGTCTTGGGGGAATTCATGTTTCACACACCCATGCACGAACAAAGGATAACGACACTACAAAGTTATAAACACATGCAATAATATACAAAATTAGTTATTTTTTATGATCCATGCATGTGATAAAATTTATTAATATAATAAATAATAAAATCATGATTTTGACATTATACGTACTTTTAGAATATTCAAATGGTCATGTGATTTCAACCCCGACAAATGGCCATCCATGGTGAAACGACATTGTAGTGAAGACCCGTATGAAGATGGCACCCTCACACCCATTATAACTTCCTTTGCCAAAGAAAGATCATATTTTTTTTAAATCCATGGGACATCACCTTCTTTAAAATACCAATTAGAGGGACCAACGCATGCCTCTGATCCTGTACTTTCTGATCGTCTTGGCCAATGTTTCTTTTTAGTTTTTGAAGTAATAAGATCTTTCCTAAGAGCCAATGTGTCACTTTGTTTCAATGATATGTGCCTCCATAAAGAAGATGAAATTTTTTTAAATATATGTGTGGGATCTAATAAGTGGGTAATCTTAAGATTCTCCCAATATGGGAGGTTATAAAAGATAGATTTCCTTTTCATCCCAATGGGAAATTTCTCAACATAGGTGTTGAAGAATTCTAGATCATCGAACATAGGCTCCCCATTTGAATCGAACATTTATATGAACTCCTTCTCCTACTCTCTCTCATATTCTCTAAGCCATTCAACTAGTGTCGTTATTGGAGACCTTTGGGTTCTCTCTCATTTACCATTGAAGGCGGATGTTGCTCTTCTATAAGGGTGTTCTTATGGGAGGAATACCCTGGAGAAGTCATACATTGGATTTTGTAGGTCGTTGAACCATCTATCTTTCAGAGAAGGTCCACAACATTTACATCCAAAATACCCTTTTGTTACAAGACCTGTGAAATTATTCTATACAATATATGCATGGCACATTAAACGATATCATGAAGATGAGAACAATTACAATGAATTAAATAACTAATATGTGAAATAATATTGTTACATATATAAACAAATCAATAAACATGTAATTTACCAGAGAAAACTCCTAAGCCTAGATAATCATGTGTTGTGTAAGCACATATGCCATACAATGTAAAACTCCTCTCTACTGCGATGGGTCTTGATATATTGTATACATTTATCCCATCCCATAATTCCTTCAATTCATCTACCATTGTTTGTAAGTAGACATCCATACTCTTCACTTGTCTTCTACCAGGGACTATGAGAGCCAAAATAAGATTTTCATTCTTCACAGACAACCATGGGGGGGTATTTTTATTGATCACTACTACAAGCCAAAAAGAATAGTTGGTGTTCTGGAGGGAATATGGTTTGATGCCATCCATGGCTATGATGAGTTGTAGACTTCGTAATTTTTCGGGCCATGTATCCTCTATATGTTTCATGGCTATTGTGTTGGGTATGTGTTATATTCTTTCCACGATTAGTCACACGCGCGGGGGGGGGGGGGTCATAGAGGGGGCGAGAGCTGCTTTTGTACGTTGCGTCGGGTGTAGCAGGGGGGTTCTGTTCAAATTTTGAGGCTGCACCCGAAGAAGAAAAAAATGGACCCTATTTTTCATTGGGCGGACCCACCCATGGTTTTTTGTGTTGGGTTTGCACATGGTTTTGGGCCATGATGGTTTTAGGCCCCTGGTATTTTGTAGATATAGTCAAGGGAACTACGGTTATGTTCTAATTGAGTGTTAATGGATTGGGGTTTATGAATGCTTCGGCATGTATATATATGTGTTGTAACACTAAAAGGAATATAATGAAAAATCAAGCCAATAGTCCCGGTTTGGGATCCAAAGGAAATCTCTGTGTATATATGTTTTATGTTTTATGTTTTATTCTCTCGCTATTTTTTATTTTCTGTTTTTAAGATTCGTTTGCAGATAATATTTGTACAGGGTTAAAACCTACATATTGAATCTGTTGGGATTTTCATAACTCCCAACTCACTTCTGTGTGAGGCATGCCATCCCTACAACATAGCTAATTATTTGCAATGAAAGAGCCTTTGAATCCTTTGGATTATATGCATGTGCCTCAATATCTTAAAAGGAGGAACACGTGATTTATTCTTATTTTTTTATTTATCATACCTATCATGCCCACATTTTGGACATATTTCTTTGTCTGCATATTCTCCTCTATATAGAATACAATCATTTGGACATGCATGATATGATATGTACTCAACACCTAAAATTTTCAACAATTTCTTTGCCTCTTAGTATCGTTCCTCTCGGAGTTTTTCTCTTAATTCAGCCTTCTCTCGAATTGACATTGTCGCAAGGTGCCCAAGAAGATGGTAGGTAGGTCGCTCATCATCACTAGAATCTTAATAATTTCAAAAAATATATTTGAACACGATTAGTACAAAATCTATGATATCAATTAGTAAGCACGTCGACAATGCATGATTAATTGGTTTGACGTTGAAATAATTACATTAATATACCAAAAAATTATTATTACCATCATTGTCCCGGGATTGTGGCTAGAAGATGAAATGTTACAATTAGCAAGGGTGAAGCGGTTGTCCATTTTCATCTACCAAATGCTCCTTGGGGTATGTTGCTTCTGATAAGAGCTTCTGATGTTTTGGAGCTGTTTGAATATTTTACTTATTTGAACTCGATTCTGAATCTACATGAACATACAAATTTGTATACATTAATTTTATTCAGCTGATTGACATGGATACAATAAATAAATTCAATTAGATAATGAAAATATAAATAAAATCTGAAGTAAATATTATGTCTGGAGATGGATAGGAATAACTATGTGATGGACTTTGAGAAATATTATGGAACGAGCTTGATTTTAAAGAATTTTCCATTAGATAAAATTATGATATTTTCTCCCTGCATTTGAGAAAAATCAACAATAAATTTTGGTGTACATACTTAAAAGTAATTATGGTTCTTTAAAAATGGACTTATTGTTATCAGTGATAATGTATAGTTAACCGCACTGGTGCATTTTAGTTAATGCGCACCGGTGTTGTGTTATTAATTGACGCATCGGTGTGGTTAGATAACAAACATACAGAATATCCACAAATAAAAAAACACAACTTCGTTTTTTTTAAGTGAAAAAAAAGCGGTAAATTGAAAAATGGGCGGCAAATTGTTTTCGGAAATCCAATTTCATAAAAAAAATTCTTTAAATAGTAAAATCTATTCATTATTTCATTATTTTTGAAAAACAATTCAGGGAGGGATTTTCACGAGACATACATGAAGCATGAGAGCACGAGAGCACTGTGGAGCAGCCGAATACTTTCGAACAACAGCACTATTCATAGAATCAGAATTTGAAATATCTGGTGATTCGCACAAAAACCCTATAGTATAGTAAAAGTGTTAAATTTTACTGTAATAATTGTTTTTTTTACAGTTTTTGTTGGATTTAATACATGCATAGTAAAAAAAAATTAATTTTACTATGAATTTTCAGAATAATAGTAATAATAATATAATTAATTAATTAATTAAAAAAATTAAAAATGAAAAATAAAAATAAAAAAAATATCCATTCTTACGTTAAACCCTTGCTTCTTCTTGTTTCTGCCCTTGCTTCTTCTTGTTTCTGTGACTTCACAGTTAGGTATTTTCATTTTAGATTTATAGGTTTTTTATTGCTATATACATAGGCATATGACATCTAAAATAGCTCACTGGTGCGCAATTTTACTATAGGGCGCTTACTGTTTCATAAAAATAATTTTTTATTAATTTATGTTTGTGTACCGGTTAACATATAATGCACTGGGTCTCCTTGTTGACAGAGAGCATCGTACAATGTTTCTACTGTTTTCTCAGTGTGTTTATAAGAACATGTCGCACTGCCTCCTCCATGGCATCTTATGCTACAAAAACTAACACTAGAGGTTTTTTGTTAGTTTGTTTGTGTTAATCGGTGCACTGGTTAACATATAACTTACCGGGTCTCCTTGTTGACAGAGATCACCTTACAGTGTTTCTATTGTTTTGGTGATGGGTTTATAAGAACATGTCACACCGCCTTTGGTATGTACTGTTTGAAAGGCGCACCGTTTTATTGATTTTTATTTTTATTTTACGTGAAAATTTTGTGATTTATTTATAAAATATATTAATTAATGGTATGGTATAGGTTTCATATTGATAAAGAAATGGATGACAAGAGATCAAGTAACAAAAATACTGATAGCACATCAAAAAAAAAAAAAAAACCAAGTTCTTTGTAAATTATTTAAAAAATATATTATTATTGAACTATATGTAAGTTTAACTAATATGTATTGTTTACTGTGTATCATGTAGAGCCACAAAATGATGAAGCTCAATAAGATTATTTATGATCTGAGACCAGAAGAGCATAAAATCTTGATGGAAAAATTACAGAAGGATGAATGAGGTGAACGAAAAAATACTATTGATCCAATATGAGTTTCATTTTTTAATTTTCATTAATAACATACTTAAAAATATTAGATAACATGTTTAAAAAAATCTATTAATTCGCATATGTTTAATATTCTATAGAGACCAACAATTAAGAAAAAGAATGTTTTTCTAAGAAAAGAAAAAAAAATAGAACATGCAAATGAAAATGAATTGATGCTGGAGGTTAACGAAAGGGGGGGGGGGACTTTTACAAATCTTTGAGGGATCTAGTGGAACGAATGTGTAGATGTTCTTTCCATTTACAATACAAAAATCAATCCAATGTTTCCAAGAACCAAATTTTATTGAAACTACAGTATGAGTTTCCAGAGAATTGGTTAATGAGACATGTTAGACTTTTAATAGAAAAAACATACAACAACAAAGAAGGAATGAAAAAGTAATATTGCTTTAAATGATTTTCTATAATTATATGTATATACTACTAAAAAGCAATCATTTATAAATATCACTTTTGTTATATTTACTTTTCATATATCAATATAAAAATTGAATAGTTTATTTTCATGTTACATTTTTAGGAAGATTATGAAAATCTCAAAGAATGAATGAGCTAACATCATAAATATGCCAGTAGAAATGTCCAAAAAAGTGTACAATGAGATGGTCAAAGAAATGTACATAATTGCATCGCACGAGGAGCCATCTCAACAACAATGTGCTTCAAATGTAATATGTAATCATTGAATTTTTCGATTAGGTACAATAAATAAACAATTTAGCATTAAATATTAATTTTGAAGTATTTTCTTGCAGAAAATAAAAGAAAATGGAACCCATTTAGCACATAAAGCAGGACGACAAGGAAGAAAAGGGTTGATATATATTTTTGTGAGTAATTGTTACTTCCTTATAACAACTTAACTAGATTTCATTTTTGTATAGTTTAAGTTGTTTTACAACAATCATCATTGAATGTCTTCAAACATGTGCTAACATACAAAGAAGAACCATCAAACGAATTGATTGACATTGGGTTAAGTATGGGTTGTCAGTATATGTTGGAATATCAGAAATTAATTGTGGAATTTGTAAGCATCTATCTTGTTTTACTTAGCTCAGTCTATAATTAATAGAACAAAAAAATATTTTATATTAAATATATGATTTGTTATAGGTTATAAAACTTGTAGGAAACCAGGTATGGAACTGCACCAACAAATGAATTGTTGAAATATGGCATGAAATTTGGTTTTGAAAGAATGTGTATAGTTCATGAGTCAATTCTTACTATGGTACATTTCTTTTCGATTTACATTGATGTATATTGTTTAATATTTCAATTTTCATTATTCTCACCAATGTATATACACTCATTACAATTTATTTTTATGTTTGTACATGAAAGTTGAAGAATAAGAAAACAATCAACACAGTGAACAAAAAATTCCTCAAAATAACCCAAGTCATGGAAGTAGCTCGAGCAGTGACAACAATTCCAACAAAGAATGATGATCAACATGTTTGGATATCAAAGCAAGGCGTTGTATTTTTTTGAAAAATTTGTCTATGAAATCAGACATTTTTTTTAATGTAATGGACATAGTGTCCCAAGTGAAAGACAGAGGGATACCAATAATTGTTCTATTTTATATGACAAAGAGTGTCTTATTCATATATATATAATAAAATATGTTTTAATTTATTCTATTGTGTTCTCGATTTTCGCTGTGAAATGTTACACCATTGATTAAATATATGGATGATTAAATATTATAATGAAGTGATGCGAAATCTAATGATATGATATAACAAATTAATCCAAGCATCACATTCAAATGCACTAATAAAAATTTAATTGATATGAATACTGTTATAAGATATGTGTCGACTTTTGATGAATAATGAATTTTAAAAAATCATAATAATTGCACTGTCACAGGTTGATGTTCCTAAAAAATACAAAATGAACACCGGTGCATTTGTATGATAATGCGCACCAGTGCATTTATACGACCCATGGGCACCACACAAATACCAATACCAATTATAACGCATGGTGTGCTTTAGTCACTGCACACCAATGCGTTTGTATGATACTACGTACTGGTGGGTTTCTATGACCTATGGGCATCGCACAAATACCAAAACCAATTAGAACGTCTGGTGCGCTTTATCGATGACTACCACACGGGCAGCCCGATAGGTGTTGCATGCACCAGTGTGGTTTTCCTTTAACACGCAGGTGCATTTTTATAACTTAACAGCCTGGTGCATTGTATCACATACAGGGCCCGGTGTATTTTTACACCTTAACGGCCCGGTGCATGCACCTTCCATCGGCCTGGTGTGGTTTTACACCTTAACGTCCCATTGCATGCACCTTCCATCAACCCGGTCTAGTTTTACACTTTAACGGCCCGGTGCATGCACCTTCCATCGTCCTGATGCGACTATCTGGTTGAAATGCACCAAGCCATTGCTAAATGCTCTGAGGAATCAGAAATTTGTTTTCTGTCCCGGTTCTTGGTAGGTTTACAGTATCGGTACATTCACGGTACAACGCACTAGTGCGTTGACACCTGATTCATGCATCGATGAGAAAAACATCTGTAACAACCTCTGGTTACCCAATTTTTTTTTAGTTGTGTTGAAATTTCATTAGAAGCTCCGCAAAAACCTCCGTTACCAAAAACGAATGTTGTAGAAAATGTTTTTTTTACAATTTTTGCCAATTTTATAACACTAAAAACCTCCTTTATAACCTCCGCTAGAGGGTCTTTTCCTTGTAGTGATGTTTCCTTTTCTAATTGTGGATACTTTGTGAAGATTTATTTTCATGAGAGATCCTCTCTGTTCATTATGGCTTCTTGTACTATGCTCCTTTCTTAAATTATCCTTAGAGTCATTGGAATGAACATGCTTGTTTGATTTCATCACTTGCTTTGGATATTCAAGAGAGTTGTTACTAGATGCATTGAATGTATAATTGAACTTCTTGGGATTATCTTCATTTGATTTACTTGGGATACCATTGTATTTGGGTTCCTCTCATCCTTTTTTATAATCAAGATCAGTTTTAATGAGAAGAGACCTTTGCATGCTCAGAATGTGATATAGGGATTAAATCCCTTTGTGAAACTTTGATTTGAGTTGCTCCAATTCTTCTCTCAAGAGAACAGCTTCCTACTCTAGTATTTCACAAATTTTTTCCTTCTCATTTAGACATTTTGACAAAAAATCCTTTACCTTTAGACATTCTTCTTCCAGTTTAACTTTGAGAGCAAGAATGGTGTCTCCATTTAGGTTTTTGTCTTGTAGTTGCTACATCAGTTGACCTTCCCTATTTTTGAGGATATTTGTTTCCTTTAATGTACTTCTAAGTTCTTCCCTGGAGTCTATTTCTGCTTCAAGTTCCTTGGCTTTAGAAATTAATAATATTTCACCCCTTTCTTCAATGGTCACACTTTTATTACTTTCAATGTCACTTTTCTATTTTAAGTATAAATTCTTCTTCTTACCAGCTTGCTTCTTATTTTTATGCTTGTACTTGAATCTTAAATCATCATCACTATCATTCACCTTAGCAGAATGAAATTTAGATGCATAATGTCCTATCCTTCCATATTCAAAGGACTTGAAAGGAAGCTTACCTTTGAAATTTTTAGTTCCTCTTTTTAACTTTCAGACAAACATGGCTTCTTCTTCATCAAAGTTAGAGTCTGCTTGATATTCTGTCTTTTTCTCTTCTTCCGCTGCTTGAAATTTTCTTCCTTGACTCTTGATTTGTCCTATATTATTCTTATCTCATATGTTTTGAGAGTTCCATGAAGCATATCCATAGTAATTGTGTCCACTTCTACTAGTTCTTCAAAGGATGATACGTTGGGACTAAATCTTGATGGAAGAGATCTTAATATCTTTCACAACATAGATATCCTTTACTTCTTCATCTAGGCCTCCAATGGAGTTAAAAATATTATATTACTGAAATAAAATATGAAGAAATATCCTCATCTTTTTCCATATTCAAAGTTTCAAATTGTCCCTTGAGAGCTTGCAACCTGACTTCTCTAAATTTTAAATCCCTTTCATAATAAGTTTGAATCTTCTTCCATACCTCATAGGATGATTTACATTGCATTAATTTGAAAATTTTAGAATTTTCAAAACCACTTAGAATAACATACTTAGCTTATGCATTAAATGTATAGAGTTCTTTATCAACTATATTTGTTAGAATAGAGTTGGGGAGTTTATAATCAGTCTCCATAATTTCCCAAACATTATCTCCCAAGGAGTTGAGATAGGTCTCCATCCTTATCTTCCAAAAGGTATAGTTGGATCCATCAAGCACTAGGGGCTTACCTGCTACTCTAATTATAACCATCTACCTTTGACTTCAATTTTCCAGTATTTAACTATTCCTGAAGGCAACATGCTCTGATACCACTTGTTGGACCAAATATCACACTGAGATGTGGGGTGAATCAATGTGATAAATTTTACCATTTCATAATTTTTCTTCAACAAACAATCATATTGCAATGAACCATAATCATATGTAGCATATAAATAGATATAACAATGCTTCATAAATTTTCCATCACAATAATAACACATTAAGAATCCATCCCGTCAATCACAAAGAGACACAAGCTTTTATGTGGAAACCCATATGGGAGAAAACCACAAATTCTTCTTCTTCTTATCCTTTAATTTATTAAATAGATTTTCTAGCACTGACCTACTAGAGTAACACACGGCAAAAATATGCAAGCTACTACTTGTGCTATAATATACCCTGATTGAGGCACAAACCTCGAAAATGTGCAATAAATAACTCATTATAGGTTACAACCTGATCAAGGCATCAAAATCAATGAGGAGAAATCTCCAACCTGCTCTAGACTCGAACTTGATTGAGGCTAAAACCTTAGTGGTGAGAAAGCTCCGACCTACTCTAGGCTTCAACCCGATTGAGTCTCCAACTTTAATGGAGGAACCCACCTCCTTATTCAAATTTTTGTGGAAATATTTTCAAAAGCTTTCAAATTGGATACACCACCATATTCTATATTTTTTTTTCAATGAACTTGTCACAACTTGCAATCAGTGTTACCACCATCATAACCTACACATACTGTCACTGCAATTACAATTACTACAACTGCTATCACAACCTACAAACATTGTCATTGCAATCAATGCCACACATTGTCATATTAATTACTATAATTATATGTCTTACTATTATCCATACTCTTCTCCAACTAGTTAATTTATGTGGTCACACAAACTCCTTATCGGAATATGCTCTCTTAACATATCCAAAAACACTACAACCTGCTCATAAACCCTCAAGACGATGCAATAGATATTCTAGTAATCAAATATATTTCTATAAGGCTTTTCATGCCTTTGGATGCATCCACCTCTAACACTAATCATTGTGCATCTTTTGGATTTCAATTAGGCTCATGAATTAAATCAAAACTCAAAAAAACCATTTAAAACCATTATACAAATTACCTTATTCAGGGCATGTTAGACATAATGGCCATATTCCAATGTCGACGCTACAAAATCTGTCATTGGTCTACTAAAAATTCAAAAAAAATAAATTAAACAAAAAAATTTCTCTAACTTGACTACCATTGAGAGTCAAACTAGGGTCTTAGCCAATATACTACTAGTGCACCACCAACTGAGTTATACATTGAACCTTGTAATGTTATGCTCTCGATGTTATAACAAAGTTGAATTTGAACCAAGGCGAGGGTGTAGGCTCACCTTACGCACCAATGTGTGTTACACGGTGTTAGTCTTTATACAAACCTTAGTGCGATGAGTTAGGTTTCAAAATTCACATCACATGCCGATCAATACAACATATACCACTAAATCTCATCAAGGGATGTTGTCATGGAATCCAACATGGAAATCATGAACCAATCGAACCTTGACCATACTCTATGCCTTGACCATATTGTAATGTGAACCATATGTAGCTACAAGTTGAACCAAGGCCAGAGTTATGTAACATTGGGATCGAACCATATGCCAATAAAATCACTACCACGTGACTTGCAACCAGATCAAGCCTCAATAATCGACTCTCCAATTGATCATGTTGCGATATGTTGTTATGGATCAAAATATTTTCATGAATGAAGGTCATAATGAATAACCATATCAAGCCAAAACTTTAAACCGTGGTTATTTATCTCACTAGAGCATTGTCACCATAGTTATAGCCATAAGATCTTATTGTAAAAATATTCACGAGAAACCAATTCGCTCCACATATATTCATATTTTACTAATCTATAGAACTTGTGTTTGAGATACAAATGATTTTCTTGATCATTTGATTGCTCTTGGAACAAATAATTGTGCATATATTAATATTGGACTTGCAGTATCGATCTTATGGAGGACCAACCATAGGCTCATGAATCGTGCCTATAATCAGGGTGAAATGAATCCAACTCTCATTAACCATATATTTGTAGTGTGCCATATAACTGAGGGTTGGGCCCTTCCATACGACCATATTAACCACTCATTTATGTTCCATGTGCCAAATATTAACCAAAGGTTGGGACCTACCGTATGACCATACTTATTATTTGATTTAACACTCATCTCCATGCCATGCACCATATAGCCAAGGGTTGGTCCTTATCATGCAACCATACTTCTTATTTGATTCAATGTTCATATCCATGCCTTAGAATTAGCGCCTTGGTCCCATATGACCAAGCTTTGTGACCAGGTCCCTAGGGATCTCTAGTCATCCACATGATGACATCAAGTTGATGTCACCATGCCACGTGGTTACTTATGAGGGGTTCCATGTTTCATCCATATTTGGGCTTTTTTCCAATCGAAAGACACCAAATGTTCCTACCACATGGCGGTTTTTGGTGATTCCAAATCACCTATGTTGATGTCATTAGATGATGCATCATGCCACATTGTACAAGAAGCCTGAAATATTCTGCCATGTGTCTGGGCTACCACATCATCACGTTGGGCCAATCAACATGTGCCAAGTGTCAATTTTCCATGTCACCATATCAATATTCGAGCTCGACACATGTTAATCTGGTAGGGCCACTATTTTTCCAATCATGGAATTCATTTGATAAATATAGAGTTGCATGATGTTTAATGTCATTAATATTCATTTTGATATAGCCACTATCTATCATTAATCTTAGCCAATGAATCACGAATCCATTTAAAAGATGCACACTTGTTAATGTATCAATATTTTGGATTTTTCTATATATTCATTGGGCCCTTAATTATTGATGATCTTCAAATGGCCATAACTTCTCATCTAGGAGGATTTTTTCAGAGTGGGATATATCACTGGAAAGGTATTAATGAGACCTACATACAATCATTATGGAATTATAAGCCTGTAAAGAACTCAATAAACTTCAAGCTTCATTTGGCTTCTCTTGATGATCATATGCAAGATATACAACTTTAATAATGCTTTCTTTGGACCCATGAATGATATTGATATTATTTCATACATCCCCTTTGACATCAATGACACCTTGTTGCTATCAATGAAAACACTATGTGCAACATAATTCATCATCATTTGCATTCTTTTCAATTTTTATTCTTTTATTAAGGCATTTCGTTCCTTTCTTATTGAGCCCTACAAAATATTTAAAAAACCATTAAATTGAGTGTTTAAAACATATTAGCAATTAATTTTAATAAAATAATTTTTAGTATTTATAAAAAATACAACTATAGTTTAGTTTCTTTTATTATTGATGAATGATCGACAAATTTTGGTTCTGAAAATAAACCTTATAAATTGTGTTTCTAGTGGCTCTCCAACCACTCTTCCTATGGCTAATGCCAAATAAGGAAGCAAATCTCCTTCTTACAATAAGATTGCAGTAGTATACAATCATTATGGGTAGTCTTATGCTTCTAACCCCAATGTTTCTCTCCAAAACCCTAATTGGGAACAACACAATTTCTTACATCCCAATACCTACTTAGGGAAATAAATGTTGGGGAGTCATCTTGCCAAAGAAAGAAAAAATTTCTTGGCATTTTTCCTTTAGATAAAGCACTCTCCCACTAGATTTGGCTAAAATGGAAACCAAGGGGCTGATTCAACTAGAATTGTGAGCCAAAGGTTTTTTCACCATAATATTGGTCGATATTGAAGACATAACTCGAGTCTTTGAAAATGGCCCATACTTTTTCAAATCGGCTAGGTTATATCTCCAATTCTGGATGGAACGATTTGTGTCTAATAAGGAATATTTCACACCAGCTCCAGTTTGGATTAGGATGTATTCATTGCCACGATAATTATAACAAGGAAATTCTACTTGGTGTTGGAAACGCCCTTGGCCATTTTGTTAAAGCTTTGGAAGCAACAAAACAAGCAAGGTATATTTCTTAAGCCTGTATATGTGTTTACATGAACATATCAAATTTGATCCTAGAATCCATAGATATTTATTACCAAGATGAGATCTAGAAGAAAACCATGTATTATGAGAATATCCGCTTTCGTTATTGAAGGTTCCATGAATATGACCATATATACCGTGATTTCCCTCTTTTAGATATAAATTCTAACCATTATCCTATCTCTTCCCCTTATGATGAAAACTTCATAAAATATATAGGCAAGTGTAGGGGCCCTGAAAACACTCCCTCGCAACCTAACTCCATGGGGAAGCAAACTTCCACTAAGAATCAATATGACCCACTCTACTACTTGAATCTTCCAACCCCCTTTGACCTCGTCGTCCCCTAAAATTGTTACGCAAGACTCCAATCCATCTCCACTATCCTCTATCGAGCCTCTTCCTCTATAACCCCACCTCCCCATAAGGTGGCATAGATCAACCCTTGGATCCTAATGAGGATATGGACATATATTTTATCAGCCTTCCCTAAATCTCCAAATCCTTGAAAGGAAAATACCCACAGACTATCCCAGAACATCAAGTCAAGGTAATTAAGTTTATCATATTTCAAGTCTCTCCAATCTACCTTAAATTGGTATCAGGTAAATATAACATAATATTTCTATGAGTTAATTCCTAGACAATGAAGGACCTCAATAAACCCCACAGGGAAGAAAAGAAAAAAGGCAGGAAAAGAAACTAGCAAATCTTGGAAGAATTGGAGATATTTTGGTCAAGTCATGATGAATAAAAGTAATTTCAAAGGTTTTCCCCACTTCCAACATACCCTGACATGAAAATTGTCTCTTAGAATATCATAGGCCTAAATTATAAAGGAAAATAGAGGCTCCTCAAGTAAAAATGGTACTCTAAAAACCTTGTAGTTATGATGATTCAGGAAACAAAAAATTCAAGTGATGTAATCACCAAAATAACTAGAAAATGTGGAAGAGACCACAAATTTATTATTATTTATGCTCTACGAAATTAATGTGACCTTTCCATTATATGGAATGATATGGAAATTCTCATACTCAACATGTTTCACTCATTTTGGATTCTCACTGTCCAATTTCAGCTCATTGGCTTAACTGGGACTTGTTACCTATCCACCGTTTACAAACCACCCTCACTTGAGGACAAATCCCCCTTCCTCTGATCCATTACTAGCACCTGCAATCTCCTCTCCCCTTCTCCCTAGATCCTTGGTGGAGATTTCAACCTCATAAAAAACTTAGAAGAAAAGTGAGGGGGGATAATAATGCTTTATGTAAACTTCATTCAATTTCAAGAAACAATGGTGTCTTCCCACCTGGTCGATCTTGAAACCATAAATGGAACTTACACTTGGCATAAAAAAAAAGAGGAGGAGTGCAACTAGTGGCTTCTATACTGAATAATTTCTTAGTCGCGAAGTCTATTATGACCTGGGATATCTTCTTAGAAGAATCCATACTCTTGATCCATGGCTTAGCCCATTTTCCTATATGTCTAAACATTAACATAAAGTCTCAACCCCAAAAGAGGCCCTTTCACTTAGAGAAATTTTGGCTACAACATATAGACTTTCAAGCTAACCTAAACCAATGGTGAGATGACTAGGAAACATTGGAAGGAACATCAATGTGCAAGCTTCAAAAAAATCTTAAATACATCAAATAATAACTTAAATGCTAGAATGAAACAAAATTTTGGTAACACTTTGGAGGAAAAGCGTGAATTGGAAAAGAATGTAGAGAAACTACAATGGAAGGCCATCTTATATGGTTGATCAGAGACATTAATTAAGTATAATGCCACCACTCTTAATGATCTCGAGGAGCATAAAAGTTAGGAAGAACTTATTCGACAACAAAAATCAAGGGTGCAATGACTCAATGAAGGGGAAAATCACAACATTTTCCCACAAATATGTGGTTTAACATCACCATCACAATCACATTGGAGTGAAACTGTAGGAACATTGGGATATAGCTCAAGAGCTAATCCATTACTATCAATATATCCTTACAAATCCCATTCCCAACTAACAATAGGTGATCCAAAAAATCATTAAGCGTGTCCCTTCATTGGTAACACAAGAAAAAAATGACGCTCTCCTTAGAGAAATATATTTTGAACAAGTGGAAGCAACAATTAAATCAATACCAAGAAAAATATCCCCTAGACTAGATGGCTTCATAATATAATTCTTTCATTTTTATTGGTCAATAGTGGGTCATCATGTTTGTTGGCAATGGAGGAATTTAAATAAACATGATCCATATTAAAATCCTTAGATGCCACTTTTCTCACATTGGTGTCGAAGAAATATAAAGTGGGTGATCCTATTGGATACAAATCGATCACCCTTGCAAATTTCATTTATAAATTCATCACTAAAATCATAGCAAATTGGATCAAACTTCTCCCTCCAAACCTCATCTCGCTGGATAAAATAGGCTATGTTGAAGGCCACCAAATATTAGATGGCATCATGGTCGCCCACAAAACCATCCACATTGAAAATATAAAAAAAAAATATGGTATGTTTCTTAAAATAGATATTTCAAAATATTTTGACAAACTAAACTGGCAGGACCTCATCAACATTCTCAAATATTTTTTATTTAATCCAGAATATATAGACTATATTAGCAATTTATTAACAATGACCTCCTTCTCCATTTTGGTAAATTGGTTCCCCTAATAATCCATTTAAATCCTCCCAAGGAATTTGATAGGGAGAGTTGTTTTCACCTTTCCTCTTCATATTGACAGTGAAAGGGTCGAGGATATCTCTGAAAGCAACAAATTAAGAGAATAGAATCAAAGGTATGTGTATATTTGGAGAGGATATCTCAATAACGGATCAAAAATTTGTTAATGATACCATGGGAATGGGAACTGCCACCATCCACGAGGAAATAAATTCCATGCAAATTCTAGAGGAGTTTTCACAAGCTTTAAGTATGGAAATTTATAGAATTAAGCCTCAAGTATTTTTTTTAATACTTTTCTCTCTATTTAGAGACATATTGCAAGAATCTTGGCTTCCAAATAAGAAAACTCCCCTCGAAGTACCTAGGTGATCCATTATATAACAACTCCCCCAAATGGAGCTTATGGGAGGAATGGGTGTCAAAAATCAATAACAAACTGGCGGGTTGGGATTTCTATTCCCTTAATGTTGCTTGAAGGCTAGTTCTTCTAAAATTAGTTCTTCAAGCTCTTCCCATTTATCTATGCTCGACACTCCTGGAACCAAACTTGATCTTAACAGAACTTTATCATATGTAGTGATCCTTCCTATGGGGAGGAGCCAAATTAGAAAAAATATGGCCCCTAATTGAATGAGATAAATATTGTTGGCCAAAACTAAAACGAGTATTGGGCCAGTGTGATCTCACCAACATGGAAATAGTCCCGGGAGAAAAAATATTGTGGAGGTGGTTACAAGGAGGCTCAAATATCTAGAAATACATATGGAATAAAAATATTCCCCCCACATGGCCCCACAACATCTTATATGAATGTACACTCCACCCTTTGGCTCATCCATTTGTATCTTGGCCAATAAAGGAATGCACCTAATTCAACAACATTTCTTTTGGGAAGTCATGGATGGTTACACTGCTTTGTTCTCGCATGACTCATCAGAGTATCTCCCTAAATTATGAGATAAACAATAGTTCGGAAATATACGCATGCAGATAACAACCCCAAGGATTATTAAAACTAACTGATTACTAGATCAACTCAAACACAATTCAGCAATGGAGATAGTGGTTACCATTATAAAACTAACATCCTAAGCTAGAGGGAGTGTGGTAGAAATTTTGGTGTAATTTCCAAAAAATATTAATCCCCTACTCTTACTAGCTAGATAAACTTTAATGGGAATATAATTCAAAAGGTTCCTTTTCCATACATGAAGACTATCATTTGGAAGTCGGGCATCAAGAGATACCAAAAGATGAGATATGGATCAAAATTTGACAACAAAAAACATGGCTAACAATATCCTTCTTTCTATGGATCCTAGTTGAAAACAAGACCTTAATGTGGGACAACAAACAAAAATGCAAACATCAAGGACCCTCCCAATGTCCCCTTTGTCTTCTCAAACCATAAATTCTTGAACATTTATTCAATAGTTGCAACTTCTCCAATTAGCTCTTGCTTCGTTTAGAATAATTACTTAACTCATTTTACTGGGACCCTCTTAGTATTAATAAAACCATCGCACATTGGAGGAATCATGCCTTCTCCAATCCAATTCTCAACCATATTTGGACTCTCTCTCTCTCTCTCTCTACTATGGGTGATTTGGAAGGATCATAATCATTTCATATTTAAGGATTATTCTCTTCCCCTAAACTCTCTTTGGAATTCCATACTTAAAATATATATATATATATATATATATATATATATATATATATATATATATATATATATATATATATATATATATATATATATATATATATATATATATATATATATATATATATATATATCGTTGTCACCCTCCCATGCCCTCCCCCCAATACTAGCAAGCAAATGTTCAAGAAGCCAGACTCCTCAATAGTTAGCACCATGTTCCTTCTCCCCTTCCTCTATCTCGTGCTTCTATTCATCCACCTTCTCTTGATATCCTTAACTCTTGGTCTTTGCCCCCCGTCTCCTTCCTCAAATTGAATTTTGGGAGTGCTTCAAAAGGGAATTTGGCTCAAACTGGATATGACAGAATTTTTAAAAATAACCTTGGTCTTCCACTCTTCATATACTCTAGTACGCATGGCCTTAGCAACAATAATTCTTCAGAACTCAATTCACTCATCACAAGACTATAAATTGCACAAACTCAAGGTTTCTCCAAGATCTTCAAGGAATGGGACTCCCAACTTATTGCCAGCATGATCTACAAAATCCAAAATGGCAATCCTATGCACAAAATTCCAAAAGTTTGTTGTTGGAAGAACTATTTCACAGTTTCTCCTCCCAAATCATCATCATCTAGGTAATTATTCCCTCCCATGTCTGCTTATCATGGAATAAAGTTGCTAATATGTTGGCTAATTATGGTATTATGGATTCTTCACTTGGAATATCATCCAGCCGGAGCCTCCTACAAAACTCTCCACTCAAGAAGATGTGCTGACATCTTATACTGAAAGACAAGTTATCCTTGGATGGGGTGTTATCCCAACAAAGATGTTGGGGTCAAGCTAAAGCACATTGAGTAGCAACTTGGCATCCCTCCCCTAACCGAAGGCACACCGGATCTTGTTATGTCCTTAGTATCTTCTTCTCCCATTTTTTCAGTTTCTTTCCATGGCCGAAAAAGCTTGTATTTTAGTCTTTGGATGGTAAGTTTTTAAAATTTAAGCACCTTGATGTCTTCTACCTATTTAAGGAGGGTGAATTTTTGGATACTGTTTGGTTTTCCTTGTGACCTACCGACTTAAAATTTTCAATACTTTCATGTAATTTATTGTTTGAAAGGAAAAACAATTTTTGCTATATTTTTATTATTATTTTTATTAAACACACACACACACAAACATATATATATATATATATGGTAATTACCTTTTGATCCACCACATTCCTCTCTTTGCAACCTTTCCAACAAGTTTTTTCTCTCTTTTGCATTCAAAAATCATGAGAAATTAGTCAGTTGCGACTACCTATCATGGAAATGGTCATAGATGAATGCCTTACTTAACGGAGTTGAATCCCAAAAATGATATCTAATATAATACACTGCAAAATCCCCTTAGTACTTAAATACAAAGAGTGAAGGGAGCTCTACTTGAATGGTTCATGAGGCACAATACTTGCTAAGGTTTTGTAAATGGGGTAACAAGCTAAGTGGGCTTGATTGTGGGGGAAATTCCACAGCTAAGTACGCTTGAGCCATAGGCGATCTGGGATGGGTGACCTCCCGAGAAGTCCTGGTTACCAGGTGAAAGCCCTAGAAGTGATGATTGACACTATGTGATTCGTTTCACTAGTTTCAATCTCACGTCTTCACTCTTGTGAGCATCACCCGATGTAATGAGTGCTAAGTGGACTATTCAAAATCACGAGAAATTATTCAGTTACGACTACCTTTCATGGACATTGTCATAGATGAATAACTTACTTAACGCAGTTGAATCCCAAAAAATGATATCTAATAAGTTTCTTCAAGTTTTTACTCTACATGAAATGAATTAACCAATACACCTCATTAATTTAAACTTTATATAGATAATTCAAACATATTAAATTTCTAATAAAACTTAAAGAAATTGTGCCTTATTTTTGGAATGAAATACCACTGCACTTGTCATAATAAGTTGTTTCCTTGAACTTCTATTGATTTTCTTATATTGAAAATAATAATAATAAGAATCATCGCATATAAGCATTATCAAAATTTCATCCAAAAACATATAATAATGCACTTGACAATATAATACACACCTGTGCATTATACAAATATATACACACACCGATACATGAATATCATTGGATCACACATTGGAAAATAATTATTTTCAAATGGTTATATTCACATGATTCTTTATAAAGTAAAAATGCACCAGTTCCACTTTAATATTTAATATACATGTAGAATCCCTGAAAAAAAAAAAAAGATGTCTTAATTTTTTTTTCCAATTGATTAATTATACACACCTATGCACATTTATTATATTGTGCACACCAATGACCACAAAAACATTTTTTTGAAAAATCCTTATACAATGGTCATATTGAAATCAATGATTAGATTACAATGGATACAAAATGCCCCATATACAACTAAATACCCAACAAAAAACCCCTTAAAGACTCAATATCGACAGTTGCTATGAAACCCTTCTATTTTTTTAAAATGCATTGAAAAATATTTTAACTAGTACTTGCTCATTAAAAAGAGCAAAAGGACACCGAAGGCGTGTCGTCCAACTCCCGGGAGGCGAGCGAAGGAGATGACAGCAGCACGGGCAAGAGAAGGATTGGACAGCAGGAGGTAGGATGCCCGCCAAGTGTCAAATTTTGATAGGGCAGAAGGGCGAATCTTGAGCAGATGTGTATTGCTAGGATTGGCTGAGATGAACAGTGTTTCCCAGCCAAAGCCAGCAAAGAGAACACCTTCGGTGTAATTAAGTAATATAAATACTTGAATTTTTTCTTCTACATATTTGTATGTGATCCATGGTAGTCCTTCACAAATTTTTCTCTCCGAAAGAATATGTCGACACACTTCAAATTCTTTGTTTGTAATCCCTTTTACAATACAAATATCTTTTCTAATGGAAAATGAATGAAATGAGGATTAAGGTTTCTTTTACAAACATAAATTAAAAAAATGAAGTTACCTTTTATTTTTTAAAGAATGCATAGAAATTTATTTGAATCAAATAGCAGAGAGATTAATATGATCAACAAAATGAAATGACATGCCTGAAAATTTTCCCCTCTTTTCAAAAAAAAATTCCCACTTTAAGGTCTTTCTTGATAAATTTATTTTCTACACACCTCCATAAAAAAATTTGGAAAAATAAGAAAATAAGGGTTAAAATTGTAATTTATAAACACAATTTTTTGAAATTTTAAAATCTTGCTATTTTTTCTGTACATTTCAACTCATTGATGATAAATACACATGTTATTTTTTTTAGCTCACTTTAATGGCGTTCCTTTTTCTCTACAAGCACATCAATGCTCATTTAACAATAAAACACATTGTTGTAAACCTCAACAAAAAAATATTTTCAAAGGTTTTAATTATTGTAGGAAAAAATAAAGGCCTAACTTTCGTGCTTTTAGTTATGTGACACACTTATCTGTTCATTATATAAACTAGTAATTGCACTGCTAGGTGCAAAGGAACGCCGAAAGGAGGAGTGGGGCAATGTGGAAAGAAACTATATCTTTGTGCCACATGTCAAGCTACATCATAGATGTCACCTTATGGGGTGCACAATGCCACACTATAGGGAAAGAACTTTCTAACCTTTGCACGTTAAGAACCACTCCATTCCTTGCAATCATAGTGGTCGTGTCAAGGGAGATGTTTTATTATGTGGAAGGTGAGTGAGCGATAGTAATAGTGATGTATTTTGGGTGGTGCAAGTGTCTAACTAAGTGCTTACCATCAATAATTATCACAGGAGTTGAAAATTTTGTTAGCCAAAGTTGAAGCACATAGATAAACAATAATGAGATAAGCATACATACACAAGGACTTACACAAGGGTTCTTGATTCTCGCTTTTGTGCATCATTGTGAAATGTGTTGTATGAAATACTTGTAAGTGGTGCAACCTGAATTTGTAAATATATTTTTATTTTCATGGGTGGAATTATTAAAAAAATGTAAAATGCTTCTCCATCATCATCATAATGGACAAGCATTCCATGGAATCCATTACTATGAGTTAGTCCCTACACACATTGCCATATACACAAAGAATTCGTCTCTAGTGAAGGGTTCAATGTTCTTGAACTATTTAATTGACCCCGGTCTTCCTATTACCTCTATTTTTCAATTGGAGATTAAGGGTTTGTTTGAACTATCATTGCCAAATCTAACACCCACTTCATTTTCCAAATTGATTGGAATCAACGCGATACCATTATCTAACCCTTTTTCTCATCCTCTTTTGTGGAGGCGTAGTTATTTATGTTGATTTTGAATAGTTTCTTTCTCTTTGCTAGATTTTCATCTAAAGATTTATTGAAATTATCACCAAGTCAATGTAATACCATTAGCTACCCCTTCATTTGGGCTTCATAATTCCCTCCAAAAAATTTTACAAGTTTTCCTTTGCTATCTTCAACATTTCTCGTTGTCTTAACCTCATAAGTTTACATTTATACTTTTTAATTCTTCATAATTGTATGAAATAAAGTGGCATCACCTCAAAAGTTTACATTTTTACTTTTTACTTGTTCATAATTGTATGAAATAAAGTGGCATTCTCTTTGCTATTATCATTTTAATATATTAATCTTATTGCATTATAATCTTCATTGAACTATGAATATAATTTAAATTGTTTTAAAGTTACTTTTCGTTTATTTAAGGTTTTAGCTTTTCCACTTCCCCAAATTATTTTGAATCTTCTCCATTAACTTTTCACATAGATCTACTTTTTCATTCATGATTAAATATGAATTGAAGATTAGAAAAACACTATACATCCAATAATAGAATAATAAATGTTATATATGTTGGAATATACATTTTTTTATTTAAGATTCTTTATAGACTAAGTTAAAATACAAACCATTAATACAAAATGTTGAAATCAATACTACTGGATTTGAAATGTTGAGATATATTCCATTATACAATAACTCTGTTTTAAATATTTTTTTTTTAAATCATTTTGAATTAAAAAAACACCCTTCAAGGAAAATAGGATATGATGATAGAAGTGAGTCTCTTGTAGTTGTAGATATAGGTTTCACCTCTTCGATTGTCTTTCTAGTTTGTTCAGTTTCCCCCCTGCTACAACTACTGTAGTATTTTCTGCTTCTACCACAGGTTTTGGATCAACACCAGCAGATTCAAGTACTTTCTGGGCTTGCTAAGTGACATTTGATGCAACCAGGGAGGCTATATGAACTGCAAATTCAGGAATTGCAGCATCCCTTTCAGGCCTTCTTTGGCAATGGCATTCTTGACAACGTCCATTGCACCGACATGGCAAGGATGCTGGGCAGGAAGAGGCAATATATGACTCTGGAACTTCACCTTAATTGTGTCAAAGGGATTCCCAGATATCAGTTGTGTTTCTCCCCCAACGGTGCCAAAAAGTAGATCCTTTGCTACATCAGTTGCCATAATTGGAAACCACTAATCCTAAAACTCAATATCTACAATACGTGACTTTAACAAGCACTGATTAAGACCAAAAAGAATAGTCTTTGCATTAAAAAAAAACACCCTTCAAGGAAAATAGGATCTGATTATATAAGTGAGTTTATCATAGTTGTAGCTATAGGTTTCACCTCTTCGATTATCTTTCTAGTTTGTTCAGTTTCCCCCCTGCTACAACTACTATAGTATTTTTTGCTTCTACCACTATTTTTGGATCAACACAAGCAGATTCAAGTGCTCTCTGGGCTTGCTGAGTGGAATATAATGCAACCAAGGTGGCTATCTGAACTGCAGAATCGGAAGCATTTTATATGTATGGAATTTCACCTCCAATGCAATCTTCATGGTCTTGATAGCTTTCTCAATGAACTCCTTTAACACTCCATAGGTACTTGAGGTTAATCCTTCAAGTTTTTGGTATGTGTCCTCCACCTTTGTAAATTTTGTAATAATATATCCTACCAAATTGCAACCTGGGACTATTACAATATCCACATAAACAATCCCAAAATACAAAGATTAACTGATACAATTTTCCAAAAGATTGATTGTTACAATTTAATATATCTAGTTATAAGTAACACACTATTGTGTATCTTGGACACTATAAGGATTTGAAACTTTCTTTAGACTTTGAAGTATGACCTTAAACTGTTTTTTATTGGCTAAGTGTTCATATTCATTATATGTTAAGGAAACAGATTAGCAACCCAAGATTCAGAGACATTTAGCAGGGTTGGAAGTCTTCCACTTATAAAATACCAATAAGTTATTTCATATGGCTAGGGTTTGTCTTAATATTATGATGTATCTGCATGTCGAGGTCTTCAAAATCATCATAAAAACATAAAAATTTAATGGAAAACTATTGTGAATATCCATTTACTTTAATCAACCAAATATTGTCAAGTTGTTCCAATTGAAATGACTGAATACAAAGAAGAGTCCACAGATTCCTCTTACAAATATATAACAAAGGTTTCCATCTTTAACACTACAAATTACAAACATAAAGATTATATAGGTCCATTTAGTTCTAGAGTTCTAAAGCTATGTTGAAATGAAAAATGAAAGAAAATTGCATTGAGAATACACGAAGGCACATTAAGATTTAAAATATTATGATCAATGTCATGACATCAAGAAAAATACACAACATCAAAAAGAAATATTTTATTCATAAATTTATATTTTTTTTATCATCGACCTACACAAAATAATATATGAACTTTCGAATCATCCTTCTGAAACAGAAGCGATAGCCCTTGGTGAAGTCCCATACAATGATTCCCTTCTTGATGCTAGTCCATGTAACATGTTACTTGCTTCAACAGTAATCGTCCAGGTATATTTAGACTTACTCGGCTTCTGACCAATAATGCATGCAAAGACCTCCCTTTTTGCAATTTTAGGTAAGGTTTCCAATGCACTGTCAATAACATCAAACATGTATTCATATGAACAAACATCTCCTATACATGGACAAATCTAGAAGAGTCCCTTGGCTAGCCATCATTGTTAAAAGATATTAAACTATGACACCCTTTCTCACTCCCTGCACATTTTCAATTTAAACAATTTAATAAATTTCCTATCTTGAAGATCTTCATGAAAGATGAAAATGACATAAATAAAATTCATAAACCTGAGAAAAATAGCCCTAGAATGCTTAGTTGATAACAATAGTATGTAATACCTGAGGCTTGACTTCCACAATTTGTTGACCGCTCTTGACAATAATTGGCTCATTCACTCCTTTGCTTTCCAAGAACCAAAATCTAGATCTGCATCCTTGAAGTGCTAGACAATGCTACTCTCTTTGGCCTCTATAAATGAACCATCTGTGATTTTTGTGTACAACTTCATAATGGGTCCACAACTTCTTTCTAGCAAAAATCCATTGTTGGCACAACTTTTCCATTCCTCATCCTTCTGCCACCTACTCCAATAATGTAAATGAAAAAGGTTGAAATTTAATTTGAACCTAGTAAATTAGCTATATTCCAGCTGCTTGTAGCAAACATTTGAAAGGTGGGCAAAGGCTTGCATGCTTTTCTAATGCAAAATTTTCAAACCAAACAAGTGATGCGAATGGAAAATATCAAAAGATACGAGATAGAGTGAAAGCATAAAATGTATTCTAAAGATACCTAATACATGAAAGACCAGAATTAAAGAATGTGAACTTGTACATGCAAGATTATACTCATGCAATTCGTTATTCTATATAAAACTTTAAAATAAGAAGAAATTCAAATCACCTACTACATTCTTATGTACGATAAGCTACTTCAACTTTAGACAAGCCACAGGGAAGAATGGCATATTCTAACCACAAGAAAGAATTAAAAAAAAAACACACACTAAAGTAGGGTCCTCTTGTTACCCAAAACTATCTAAAGTAGTTCCTACAATATGATTATTGAAGACGTTGATATGGGCATTTTTTATATCTATTAGGATGCAATGCAAACTCTCAATTGAGATTCCCTAGGAACATAAGAATTTGTGAGAATTCGGCTGACCTCTCAAATGTGCTCTTGCAAAACCCCATTGCATGCAAACTACAAATAAACTAAAATAAAACACCTTGTTTCTCATCAACAGATTGTTTAAACACAAATAACTATCGTAAATAATCGTAAGGACCAGTTCTCTACTTTAAAATAATTTCAAACTGGGATGCTACCAAAGTCATTGTACTTTGATTAATATTTATTAACAAGTATTTGGAAATGGCCCTTGCATAGGTATATTGATTAAGATGTGCATTTAATGAAAGTTCCTTCATTTCACACAATATTTGGTTAGACTCACTAAAATTTACTATATCCCAAATATTTTAGCGCTCTATTCCAAAACATCAACCTTTGAATGGCCATTTTTCTCATGTTATGTTTATTTTAAAGTCTTCCTTTTAACGTCGTTTGAGACCTATGTGGTCCCTTCTTATAATCAAGTCGCAATACAAATTGGAAAGCATATTTTATTAGAATTTAATAGGACAAATTAAAATATTTTTTTACAGGATCTCCTCCCACTTGATATAAAATTATATTGTGTTTTTTGGTGAAGGCTAAAGTCAATTGGATGTGACTAACTTATGCAGAAATTAGACCACCGGTAAATTACATCTGGATGGGATCTAACATATTTGACCTCCTGATGTCTATTTGACAAAAATATATATAATATATTTTTTACATCGTTGTTTATTGAATGATCAAATTATTGTATGTAATCAAATGGATTGTTATCTATAGAGCATAGAAAAGTGACTCTATCCAAAAATGGCAGAGAAGTTGTGACTAGTGGTCGTTCATGTTAATGAGATCTTTGTGGATGAGGTCAGGTATAACTCCTCAGTGACTACAAAATATATACCACTCACTTGAAGCATCATAGACAAGGGTTTTTTGGGTGTAAAACTCATATTGGATGGATATTGGAACCCACTTCAATCAAAAGGGGTTTATCTGACTAAATAAATTATTAAATATAAATTTTGGATGTTGGTTCACAACACTAATTATCACAAAAGTGATCGAAAAAAATGAATATTACACCCCAAGTTGGTTCACCTCTTCTTGGATAACTTTTAACAGAAATTACAAAAGATTTCTCGCATTCAATCTGTAGTGAATTGTTTCATTTATTAAAAGGTAGAGGGCATGGCAAAGCCACCATAACTCTAAAAATGAAACTATCATAAACCTGCCTTGATAAAGACCAAAAAAAAAAAAACTTGCTTACTTTGCAGCTTTGGGATGACTTATATCAAATATTGTACTGAGATTAAGCATGCCTTGACATAAATATAAAATCTTGCCTTGACAAAAATAATAAACCTTGTAGAAAACCCCTGAAATTTAGTTTGTTAGAAACAAAAAAATACGATTCAAACTAAGAACATCTAGTGTGAACTGACCCTAAATTCCCTATTTAAAACTTAGAATAACAAAGGCAAGCTCTTCAATCTATGTCAACAGTGTTGATGTTCAAAATATAACTTCCTCATAGGGAATGGTGAGACCCATCTGGTGAGCAAACCCATACTCTTCCCCGGCCTTCTCCGGCGATACCCTGAATAAAGAATGATTCAAGTAAGTCATGGGGATGAAAAATCTAATGCATTCATTTCGAACATACACTGCATAGTATCCCTTGGGAACATTTGTAGGCAGAGCACTACATGATCCACCCATAACATCATCTTTCATTATGAAGTACCTTGCCTTTTTTGGGAAAAGGGAATATCCAATTCCCTTATAGGCATAGGAAACCTTGAAAAAAGTTATGATTATCTACCTCAAAAGAAGAACTTGAGGATTCCTCATGCTTATTTCCATTGAATTCATAAACAAATTAATTATTGCTAAAAAGAGGGGATAAAAAAGTTGCATTTTTCTCTATATATAGCACTTGATAGTTTATATATATATATATATATATATATATATATATATATATATATATATATATATATATATATATATATATATATATATATATATAACTGGTTTTTAAGTCCAATAGATCATAATCTAACAACAACTTGGAACAGTTGTTGTGAAGTTGACCCTGGTTTAAATCATGGGAAATATGCATTGGTTATAGTGATCCAGCCCAACCACTTGTTAATGAGGCCCATTATAATCTAGTACGTAATGCTTCTCCTTAAATATCTACTTGTATAGAGAATGAAGTAGAGAAAATCAAAATGCATAAATGTGACTACACCCCACAACACAAATGTAAGTGCAATTCAAGAACATATTTTTTATTAATTATATAACAATATTTCAATTCCAATAGATCACAATATATTAGCAACTTGGAACAGTTTTTGTGAAGCTTACCCATGTTTAAATCATGGTGGGCATGCTCCTCTTCTTGTGGGGTTTTCCATATGTGGCTAATGCAACCAAGAAACCTTAGATGAAACTTACCTGAGGCTTGATCATCTTAGGGCTCATGCCAATTTTCCTTGAACACTAGTATTGTACCAACATCTTCACCCTTATTTAAATGTTGGAGGATGAGGTCAGTTTATTTCAAAAATTCCAGCCTAGGAAATTGTTTCTAGGTTAAAAAATAACAAGTTTAGCACTGTTCGTGTAACTGTGTAAACTATTTCACAACTGTTTAATCGAATCAAATAACTACTATGAAACCAATCACATAACATCTTTCTCGGAGTTCTTGTCACATGGGTGTTTTCTAGGGTATTTCCTTATCACACCTAGCCTCTAGCAAAATAAATAATGATGATTCCATAAATTTAAGAGACTTAAAATCTTACTATAACATCAATGATGGCCTTCCATTGGCATAATTCCTCTAATTTTCTTACAATGTTGCAACATTTTTTAAAAGCAATTCCACCTCTATTTTATTTTAAGTGGAGCACCTTTTTGAGGAACAAGATCCTCTACAACCCAGGTGAAGGGAGATGCTTATTACTTACAAATTAACCATGTACATGAAAACAAACAGACCAATCCTCAGATATAGTACAACAAAGACAACAAAAGGTTTGAATCTCAAAAAAATGTATTCCTCTCAAGGCTAAATAGATCCCATATACCAAGTTATTGTGGAACTATGCTAGTTATAATCTAGAATGTTAGCCTCGGCTGAGATATTGATTAATGACACACTTTTATGCACATTTTCTATGCTTGATCGAATGGTAAATCCTATGCACTTCAAGATTTGATCCTTTCCAACTTAATGTTGAGATGGTATCGTCATCAGAAGAACGAATTGGGTATGTTGTGGAGGACTTGTTATTCGAAGATTAAGATGGGACTTGGAGAGGGTATGAACATAACATTATGTTTTTCAAATATTGAAGCAGGAAAATTGGTGAAGAGCCCCTACATTATTGAAGTGAATCTCCCAAAAAAGTATAAAAGGGTAAAATGGATTAAAATCGTTCTCATACTTGTGTATGATGAAATATTTTAAAATTATTTGAAATAGGAAAAAATAAAATAAAATTGAAAATGAAATCAAAATAATTGTACCCGTTCTTACTGGTTTGTGAACCTAAAATTGAGTTCAATATCATACAACAAACAAGGTCCAGTGTTTATTGATAAAACTCTGGTTAGATGTTAAGCCGAACAGTTTAGATTTAGTTACTTTCTGAAACAAGATAAGCATCAGAGTATCCTTGCCTGCTTTACTAAGTGACCGGCTTCGTCATAAATCTAACCTTTCTATCGACTACCACTCATACTTAATACAACTAAAACACTGGTAATTTCATTGGGAATAAAAAGAAAAAAGTTGTGGAATCAACACAAAAGTATTCATTTATGTCACAAACACGAAATGAAATGAATGAGAAGATGTTCAAACCGATTTTTGTCACTAACCTACCCGTTAACATTCAAAAGAAGAGTAAGAGTCTACCCGTGCTAACTCAATATTGAGTTAAAAAAAATTGGCCAATGCATTCAATGTAAATTTACAATAAACTTAATACTCACTTATAGTTATCCTGATATCTCTGCTAGGTCCATTGAATTGAGATGGAGGAAAACACTAGTTCCCATTAATGACATGTGCCCTGCAGTCTGTTATTTTACTAGAAAAAAAAATGGTCTTCGAAAATGTGTTTGTTGGAAACTATAAATATATATTTTATGAGATAAGTAACACTTTTTTGGGATACCAAGTTTTGAGTAAAAGCAATGAGCTGGAAAGCTTGATTTAAAATGGGTTTCAACTATCGTAGCATTCACCATCAAATCTGAATTTCATATCGACTTGCTTCTCCAAACCATCATAACCATGAGAACGCTCAACATTAAAAGTTTGATTTGAAATGGGTTCCAGAAATCCTAGTATTAGTCATCAAATATGAATTTCATATCAACTTTCTTCTCTAGATAATCATAACCATGAGAACACTCAACATTAAGATATTGCAAGTTTGCTACAAGTTCTCATATAATTTACTTCTACAAGTTTATCATACTCATAATCGCAATTCTCTTTGGGAGTCTGTGTTATTTACTACAGATCAGATGATGTTCATCGGGAATTTCAGATTACAAGTTTTCCAGATTCCTCAAAGCTTCCACTTTTGCCTGAAATTTTTTAGAGCTTCTCAACAAAGTTCTCTATTTATTGGGAAACTCTTCAACTGCTAAGGATAACAGGGATTATTTTCAATTTTAATTCCCCCACTTCTTTGTTTACGAGCATGACAACTGTTAAAATTGTAATGACCTAAAATTTGAAATCCCAGGGCATGAGATTGTTCGATTAAAAGAGACAACTAATTTCCAAGTATCCCTTCCCTAGAATCATATGGTTTCCTCCTACCAAGTAGCCCGACAAGTCAAACCAAAATAGTGCAACTGATTGTTCATGAATTATCTCTATTTATTTATTGAAAAATATTATAAACACTATACCATCGTCTACAGCTTAAATCATTGTGATAACCATTGAAATAAAAAATCATACTAACCTGAATACACATTGGAATGAATATATACATGAAAGGAAAGATTATATTCTACTCAATAAATAAACATTAAACGGAAAGTTTCAATGGAGAGAACATTTCAATATGGAAAACTGAAAAATTGCATACTAATGATAAAAATTCTTTTTACAACACAAATTAATGACAAAGACGGTCTAATAAGAGGACACATCAATCCCATAAATAAATAAAACATAACAAAAGGGAATTGTTATAAAATTAAAGTTGAAACAAACAAGTAAAAATAATTGCTCATTCACAAAATAGTGAGCTCTGACCACCATGAAATACACAACTCTTCATTCAGTGAGTCTTCACTTAAACCCTCAAAGTCCTAAATTTAATTTGTTGAGGAAGCAAATTCCACCTAGAAATAATATCTGAATTAGAAAAGTTGCAAACCCGATAGCTGAAAACTCCAGCAACAGACTTTGAAAGAATTGGAAGAAAGGATTACTGTAATTTAAGTTGTACAAAATGGAGAGAAGACATAAATAAATAAGATATAACTTATCTAAGGGGATGAAATATTTAAAGAGAGGCCAAAATTCATTGGCCACTGGTTCGACATCATCAATGTTTTACATGGTAGATCTTCATGGATGACTTAAAAGTAAAGATGTGTACGCTGGAAAATAAACTAAGATTGACAAAAAACTTGGACTATAAATAATGTAACAGATTGCAAGTGCCTCCAAAGAAAATCACACTTGAATACTACAATCACAATCTTTCTCTCGAATTCAACCTGTAAGATACGAGAGTACCCAATAGTAGAGTCAAAATAAACTGAAATTTACCTGTCGGATCCCAGATTGACATGAGAAAATTGTACATTTAACCATAGTGATCAATAATCAAAGGTACTATTGCATGCACTTAATAAAGTTTCCAAACATGTTTTTCTGTTGAAAACTCCTCTCCTGGTAGGCATGTACCCCTCTTTTCCCTTCATTGGAGCTCATTCATACATATGTCGTCGTGACTTCCCCACCTCGTGACCTAGGCCTTTCCAATGAATCATGGATCCTTCCACCATCTGAGAGCCCTAAATGAGAACCAAGTCTTTCTGAATATTCAAAAGGTCTTCCCGCTACAGATCCAAGTCTACTATCCCCACCTCTTTTCCCAAAACAGACCTTATCATCCAAATATTTTGGCAAAGTCTGCATTTTGTGGGAATGATCTAATCTGTGAGACCATTTAGAAAGAAAAAATAAATAAAACCCTAGATATGTTACCTCAGCTGTAGAAGGACAATACTGGGCAAGCTCCTCTCTGTCGAATTCATGCAGAAGTCTCCAGTTCGAGACTCTGCCCCCAACGTCTACATTCTCCAGAGTGAAACGAGGTATATCTCTCTTTCTCATCCATAACCATATTATCAAATACCAAAACCCTATAATCTATCTAAAGGGCATTTCGCTGAAATATTTAAAGAGGGACCAAAATTCATTGGTCACTAGTTCGACAACATGATTGTTTTACATGGTAGATCTTCATGGATGAATTAAAAGTAAATATGCGTACCTTGGAAAATTAACTAAGATTGACAATGAACTTGGAACTATAAATAATGTAACATATTGCAAGTTCCTCCAAATAAAAGCACACGCGAGGAATGCAATCACAAACTTTCTCTCGAATTCAACCTCCAAGATACCAGAGTATCCAACAGTAGAGTCAGAATAAACTGAAATTTACCAGTCGGATCCCAAATTGACATGAGATAATTGCACATTTAACAATAGTGATCAGTAATCAAAGGTACTATTTTATGCACTTAATAAATTTTCCAAACCTATTTCTTTATTGAAAACTCCTCTCTCGGTCAACATGTACCCCTCTCTGCCCTTCATTGGAGCTCATCCACATATCTGTTGTTGTGACTTCCCCACCTTGTGACCTACGACTTTCAAATTAATCATGGCTCCTTACACCATCTAAGAGCCCTGACCGAGAACTAGGTTTTTTTGAATATTTAAAAGGTCTTCCCATTGCAGATCCAGGTCTACTATCCCCGCCTATTTTCCCAAAATAGGCCATATCATCCAAATATTTTGGCAAAGTCTGCATTTTGTGGGCATGATCTAATCCGTGAGACCATTTATAAAGAAAAAATAAATAAAACCTAGATATGTTACCTCAGTTGTAGAAGGACCATATTGGGAAATCTCCTCTCTGAGGTCCCCTGTCGAATTCATGAAGAGGTCTCCAATTCGAGACTCTTCCCCCAACGTCGACATTCTCTAGAGTGAAACGAATTATATCTCTCTTTCTCTTCCATAACCATATTATGAAATACCAAAACCCTGTTTCGGTTAGAGCCAGCGGCCGATTTGTCTCATCTGTCTCATCATCTGTCTCATCAGATGGCCACGATAAGAGACAAATGCCAAAATGTCAAAATTAAACCTGGTGATGGAGGTATGTGTATTTCAAATCAACCTGAGAGCACATTTTTGTTCTATTGTGCAGCATGGGTTTAGATCCTGGAAACAGCTATGATTGAGGAGGCCATGTCAGTAGATACTTGCAGCCAGTAGGGGAATGTGTTCGAAAAGCAATCTGGACAGATGGAAAATTTCTATTGGTTAGAGGGACAAACAGATGGCAAAATTCAATTGGTTGGAAGGGCAAAATTCAAGCTTTCTCATTCGCTAGGGTGAACAGTGTTTTCCCACCCCAAGCCAGCGAATAAAATGCCTTTTGGCATAATTATCATCGATGTTTTATTAAGTAATTAAGGTCACCAATAATGTTTACAATCCCCTAAATATTCATTTCTAATTTAGCTTGTTTTATGCTTCCAAAAAATTTATTTGAGAATAAATTCATGTGTTGATGATGATTTTGGCTTAAATGTGGAGAAAACAAATATAATATCAAGTGCTCAATTCTTCAAATTCGAGCTCATTCCATATCATTGCAAATTCTCCAAATTATCTCTTGACATTTGTAATAAATCAAAATTATTTTTAATGCTTCATTTATATTATTGAATTTATGTTATTTATGCGTGTTAATTTGAATAATTGTTCATTAATTTTTTTAGGATCATGATTCATGATAGAGTTCAAATTCACAATATATTCCACTAATGAAAAATATTACAAGCTCTTATTAAGAGAAAGATACTACAAACATATGTTTGACAAAAATGGACAACCACTTTACCTTGCAATTGTAGCATGGCATCTTCTGTCAACTAAACTGGGCTGATGTTTCTACATCATGAATTGAATCTCTTTTATAATGACACCCCAATAGTGAATTTATTTTTCAATGGAACTATGTAAATGTATTACTTAATTTGATATTTGTTCTAGAAAGTGGTTGTTCGCATGTTTATTATTATGAAAAAATTATTTGCTTCTAATAATTGTTTTGTATAATTTTGGAACATACTAAATGCATTTTGTTATTAATTTTATCCCAATATACATTATGCGAGAAATTGGTCTAGATTATACTAAATATTATCAAACAAGGGAATGTATTTGTGCAACTGATGGCTTACGGTGAAATCAAAGATTTTTGCACATGAATAGGTTCCATACCTCATATTACTAAAATGTTTACACTAATTGTAGCCAACTTACCTATAGCATATAGTATGGTACTAGGAAGACAATGGAGCTTTTCCTTAGGAGGTTATATAATAAACAATGGCACTGCATGATGCTACCAAATAAAGAAATTCAATTAACAAATATTTCTCGTGAACAAAAGAATCCAATTTTTTTATAAGAAAGAATTTGAAACAATGATTACTTATATTGACACTAGTTATGGTAATTATGTTGTCTAAAGTGATGTAAATTTTGTAAATAATAGTGATGATAATTCATTTCAAGTTTTTTGGAAAATATTATTTGATGGCACCTCTTCTAGTGTCAGATCAAGAGTTGCTACAATATTCAGAAATCCTCAAGGAGAATGGTTTCCAATTGAATTTCAGTTGTAGTTTGGTTGTACCAACAATGAATTTGATATGAGGCATTAATTCAAGATCCGATATTTTCCCTCAAATGGAAAATATAACAATAAGAGAAGTTAAGAAAAGTAAATTGAAAGCTTATGCTGAAATAGTTTGGGAATTAATCCAAAATTATAATTCCTTCAACATTTTTTTCTATGTGGTTCACGAACCCTAGAGATCCATGAATGTTACTTGCACAAAATATTTGTACGAGGACTATCAACCTAAAGGGATCATTTCTTGTTGGGTCAACCATGAAGCCTGGCCTAGAGAGTGTTGAGAGAATTGAACTTGCAACCTCTTAATAGTAAAGTTGCTTTAATGACATGGACTTGAATAATTAAGCTAACCCTCGAGGCTTAATTCCTTCAACATATTATTTTTTTCGAGGAAAAAGGATTTAGAAACTTGATTCTTTGACAATAGTAGCTTTATTATTAATTCTAGGTCCAACTCAAAATTCATTTCAAGTTGAAGTAATTATTATGTCCATTTTTTCTAGAAAATGAAGATTTTTGGTAGATATTTGAAAATGAAGAGCATACTATTTAATTTATTGCTACATAGAATGATGAAGAGGAAGAGTTATCAAACAATCATAATGCCAAAATATCTATATATTCAAATATTTATTTACTTGAGATGATCAAATCCAAATGATTAAATTATAATAAGAACCATTGGTTAGTAATATCCAAGAATTTTAGGGATACTAGGAGTGGGAGGGGTTGTCTTATGCCCTGAAGAAAAAATTGACACACAATACGCTTGGGGGTGTGAATGGCACCCAACAATCAAGTTGAGAATATTACGCTTTGGCAGGGATTGGAAATAGCAGTGGCAATGAAAATCCAAAAATAAAAATATATGGAGATTCAATTAGTGTTATGTGTTAGATGTAAAAAGCCAAAGGATTGCACAGTGCAACTTCTCCTTCTATCCTACAGAGGATCCTTTTGTAAATAATACTTTTTTAGAAAATCAAATTATATCATGGGTATAGAAAAATGAATAGAATGGCAGAATCTATGGCCAATAAAGGTGTAAAATTGGAACAAGGGAAACTAGAGGTGGATCATGGGATGTTATACATATCACCCATTCCATGACCATTGAAACTATTTACTATGGCTTAAATAAAAAATTAATGTCCTTCAAAACCCAATAATTGAACAAAGTTACAAGGTAGATCTCGTCCGCACACTTCTCTCTTCAAGCATGTGGGTTACAAATTGAAATTCGACGTGGATTAATAAGGATGGGGGGATTGTGTTAATATTCTAGACACACAAATTGAAATCAATGAACCCTTATATAAATCACACAACTATTTGGCATTATGAGGTAGCGAAATGAGAGAGAAAAATGGTATCAAGCTTCAATGCGGAAAGGATGGAATTCATTAATACACGTATAGGATGTCTCGGATCTACTTATGTATTCATTATTCTGTAAACTAGTGTTAATTCTCTTATTCTTCCATATCACGTGACTGACATTCTAGGACGTTTCTCAAGACTTAAACATGGATACGATAAATTCACTCCACAATAACTCTGTGAGATGTCTAAGGAGGTGTCATCGCATATTGTGTTGTGTGGTATTCCATTCATGCACTGCATTCTTGTTGAGTGTTCAAAGTTGTGAACAAAGGTGGCCAACACTCAAAGAAGATTGATTCATGGAGCACTACATTCCAATAATGGTGATTTTGGGATATGAGCCTCAGGAGGATGAATAGGTTAAAACTAACATTGTTGGCACGGTTTCTTGAATCAGTCAAAGGATTGTTGCACACCCTCCAATAGAAGAACACCATGGATGATCAAGAGAAAAAATGATCCAGGTGGATATTGGTGGCCACCCACCTATTCCACAATGGACCCCCACCATTATTCCTTTCATTTTTTTAGTTTCCTTAATTCTAGCACACTACTATTTTTGGCAGTTTTTCGGGTCTTGAACATCCAGAGCCGTTTTGAGGCCCTAAATGACGTTTTTTGGGGGAAAAAGGGAAATAAATTGAAATTTATATCCTCAGATAGATATTTCTAATGAGGTATTGTGACCATCAAACAAATATCATATGCCAAAGTTACGACCCCAGGAATTTTATGTACCAATTTACCCCAACATGGCCTGCAATTTTGGTGATTCATCTCCTAGGGTTAGGTTTTTGGATGTTTATGGTTATCCATTGTTTCTCAATAATGAATAGGCCTTTGAACCTCATTGTAACATAGGTCAGAGGCATGTAGTGTCCACATCTCTTCTCAGAGATAAGATACCATTGCTCTAGCTAGTTTATTTCCATTTTATATGCAATCATATTTCAGTTCTTTGATATTAATGAAATGAAGTGTTATTTTTGTTGCAACTCTGTATTTATGGTTATATCTGTATTCTATTGTTGATCAGATTTGGATCAAGGACCTAAGTGATAACTCAAAATTCAAAGTGTTTGTAAGTGTGTTGAACCTGAGCGACTGGATAGATCTCATCTTCTTGATTCTGACACCGCTAACAGTTCGAAAAATCGACACCATATGAAGAAGTTATCGCAATTTGAAAATTCCAGTAAACTGCAATTTTTGGCCTTTGACCAAGTTTGACTGGGCCTTTGAATATTCAAAAAAGAGAATATTTCAGGGAATATTCCTTATAATATTCCTCTTGGACCAATAATATTGCGACAAGTGTTAGGATCCTGTTTTCAGTTGGATTGTACAAAGTTTGATTGGCCAATGGGAGGCTGCCACATGGCAGGCCTGGAGGCCACCACGTGGCCTAGTTTTGTGGTATAAAATTTTGGGGTTCCCGGGAGTCGACCCCATGAACGCACACATAGCTCTTACTGCTCGAGCTACCAGGTCTGACTTAACCCTTATGGTCATGACTTTGTTATAACATGTTGTGGTTTCCACGTTATGGGTTGGAGGGGTCAGCCCCAACGGCCAGACCCTCCCCACATGGCCATTGGCCCCTGACCCCGGGCTAAGAGTAAGCCCCTAACCATCAGTCCCAATGGTTATTGTATTTGTCACATGTCACAGGTTAAATGTTATCCGTCGTTTTATAACTCCAACAACCCAACCAAACCTTCGCGGTTAAAGCGCCTTGTCACATGGCGAGGTGTATGTGGCAGTCTTCATCCCAACGGTCAGCGTTTAACACAGATTAAACTCTAGTTCAAAAGGATTTCAACCATAGTTGGTGTGTAGTTTACACCGGCAGTCATGGTCAGAAGACCACAGGGTTGTGACATGTGCCAACCCAACGTAATCAATTTTTAATGCATGGTTAAGATCTGGCGGGCGCTCTAAATTTTGCGGAATTGCCAAAACTAACTGTGGTTAAGTGTAGTTACTCCACAATTAGTGGATATTTTTAGGGGTCACTGGACAAATTGAGTTTAGGCTCTATCTTGAGCTAGATTCGACCAGTATGAGTGTGCTAATAGTCAATTTTGACTATCTCAGACATTCCAGACTCATTGGTGAGGGTTGCAGAGCCATCAATTGTGTTCTTGTTTAAGTTCAAAATAGTGGGATCAAAGCGATCTGCTCTTTCTCTATTTTTCTTTGCCTTTCCCCAAGGAGATCAAGGTATAAGGAGTTAGGGCTCAAACTGGTTGAACCTTTGCAAGACCAGTGTCACAAACACTGATGGACTCCCATGGCGGAAGAAAAGAAAGAAAAGGTAGATCCTTTCAAAATATTGCTCGAAAAATCACTCAGGCGACAAAGGAACGCGGTGATGGAAAAAATTTCCCAAATCCTTCAGCAAATGCCCATAGGCGACACATATTCATCCGACAGCCACTCTGGGGGTGCCAATCCCTTCAAGTTCCAAGTCAATTTTTACATTCCCATACTTGAAGGGCAGATAGATGCAGATGCCTCAGAGATAGATGGTTAAATCTATTGGAAGGATATTTTTTAGTTCATATTTTTCCAATAGGGAAAGGATTACATTTTCACTCCCCAAAGTCGCCCCCCATGTCAAGGACTGGTGGAAAACCTACTGCAAACAGAGGGACGAGAGAGAACCTCATTATTTTTAGTTGCACCCACTTGGAATTATTTCTAAGATGCCATCAAGGAACAATATTACCTCATGCGGAGCTATGAGGACAAGTAACATAAAATGGACTACGCTACGGTAGAAAAGGGATCAAGATGTGCATGAGCCGACGAATATGTTTCATACCCTACACACAAAGTTGGGTATCAAAGATTCAGAGAAAAATCTAGTGCTCAATTACCACAATTGTTTGCAAAAATACATTAAGGAGGAAATTAAGTTCCTCGACATCTCCTCGCTTGGTGAAACATACCAATATGCTACCAAGATTGAGTAGAAATTTAATCAGAAGAAGTGAGACTTTGGATTTGCGATCTGAAGCAAGGAAAATGTGCCCCCAAATGACAGAACAAAGGAAAAAGCCAAGGAGGGGTGACCTAGGAAAATCCGCTGAAGTCGCAAGTAAAGAAAAAACCAAGAAGACGAAGAGGGACACAGGGAAATGGTGTGAGTTCCATAAGAGCCCCACTCATAACACAAGTGAGTGTCGAGCCAAGCAATCACTGGTGGCTGAGATGAAGCCTTCTGAATCATATGCATGTTCTGACTCTGAGTCACTTAAGTAGATATCGTGAAGCAGTTGGGCCTACTGACCACAACACACCCACAGTCATACACCATCAGGTGGCTTCACCAAGGACGATATCTATGCATCAGCCAAAAGTGCCACCTTCACTTCAGCATCAAGCCTTTCACAGATGAGGTATTATGTGTCGTTGCTCCTCTTGAATTTTGTGATGTATTATTAGGCCAGCCATACTTGTGGAAGCAACACACTGTGTGTATGAGTCTAGGCCTCGCAATGTTATTATTACTTTGGACAATAAGTTGTACAGGATACTGGAGGTAGCACCACCTACCACCATCTCTTCAAAGCAATGCAATAAGATCATTTCCCAAACTGGGAAATTTGTTTTCCTTATGATTCGCCCTTAGGGAAAGAAGAATATTGTGGCCATGGCCTCCACACAGGGCTCCTTCACACGACAACAACAGATGGGCAAGGTTGTGGAGGAGTACAAGTACATCTTCACCTCACCCACAGGGGTACCTCTACACTTTCTAGTCAAGCACTACATTGATCTGACCCCGAGCGCGTTGCCACCCAATGGACCGATCTATCAACGCTTTTTTCTATAGAATGATGAAATCAAGAGGAAGATTCATGAGTTGTTGCAGAAAGGGCACATCGGGTCAATTTAATCACACTTTAGGAGCCCGATCATGTTGGTATAGAAGAAGGATGGGACCTGGTGATTATGTATTGACTATCGGGTGTTGAACAAGATAATTTCCTGGAATAGGTATCCAATCACACAGATTGATGACCTTCTGGACCAGCTCAAGGGGGACAAATTTTCCAGCAAGATTGACTTGAAGTCTAGTTATCACCAGCTACCAATCAAACCCTCTAATGTCTAGAAGATTGCCTTCTAATCTAAGGAGGGCCTTTTTGAATGGCTGGTAATTTATTTTGGGTCGCGAATTCCCCCACAACCTTCATGAGGTTGATGGAAGACGTCTTTTGACCCTTCACAAAGTCATTTGTGGTAGTGTATTTTGATGACATACTTATCTTTAGCTGGTGTTGGGAAGAGAACCTCCACCATATTCAACAAGTCCTCCAAACCCTATAGAAACTTAAATTGTGTGCCAATTTGGAGAAATTTACCTTTGGTATGTCCCAGGTTCAATATATGGGGTACATCATTGATGAGCAAGGTGTGCATGTGGACCCAACCATGATACAATTAATTCGGGATTGGCCAACCCCAACCACTCTAACAGAGCTCTGTAGCTTTCTGTGTATTGCCAATTTCTACCACAAGTTCATGTTGGGGTTCTCTCATATCACTTGGCCTTTGAGTGAATTCACCAAGGGAGGAGTGAAAGAAAATTTATTTTGGTATGAATCCCAAAAGAAGGTGTTTTCTGAGTTGAAGCAAGGACTCTCCTCTACACTAGTGCTCACATTACTAGACCTTCAACAACCATTTGATATTAAGACAAATGCCTCTGACTATGTTATTGGTGTAGTTATTACTCAGTAGGGGCATCCATTGGCATGTCACAGTGAGACACTTTCATACATAGTTTGAAAGTATCCCACCTATGATAAAGAGATGTATTCTATTCTACAGGATTGCTGACAATGGAAGCATTAAATTTTAGGGAAGGAAAGGATCATCCACATAGACCACCAATCCATGCACTTCATATAGACACAAGGGAAGTTGTAGAATGATCGCCATCAGAAATGGTCTACATACATACAACAGTTCCATCTAAACATTAGCTATAAGAATGGAAACACTGATAATGTTGCAGACTACCTCATTCGACTGTCGATATGTTACAATATTTTGTCGCACTCCCTATCTCATGCCCTGAGATGTCTAACTTTTCCCCAAATGTCGCAAAGTGACAAAAATTGTTAATGTTTTCACCATGAAAACATGATCAGAGCATCCCTGAAGAAAAAAATAATAAATTCCTTGAAGCAATTATGGAAAGGCTTGCCAAAAACCCTATTTCTAGGCCCAATGCGGCCCTCATGATTTATGCCTCACACTTGTCACATGTTGGTATGTGTTATATTCTTTCCATGACTAGTCACGTGCGGGGGGGTCACAAGGGGGCCGATAGCCCCCCCTGTATGTTGCGCTGGGCACAGCAGGGGGGGCGGTAGCCCCCTCTGTCAGGGTCCACACAGCACCGGGAAAAAACAATTGGGCCTTATTTTCTGGTGGGCGGACCTGCCCATGGTTTTGTGCGTGGGTTTGCACATGGTTTTGGGGTACTATGGTTTTCGGCCCCTGGTATTTTGTAGATCCGGTCAAGGGAACTACGGTTATGTTCTAATCCAAGGTTAATGGATTGGGGTTTATGTATGCTTTGGCATGTATATATATGTGTTGTAACACTAAAAGGAATATAATGAAAAATCAAGCTAGTCGTCCCAATTTGGTATCCAAGGGAAAATATTTGTGTATATTTGTTTTATGTTTTTATGTTCTCGTTGTTTTTTATTTTCTGTTTTAAGATTCATTTGTAGATAATTTATGGTTTGGGTTAAAATCTACATTTGGTTTCAGAGCAGTTTCAGCTTCAAGGGGATGCCTTTGCTGCTGAGGGGTTTTTTTTGCTTGGGCCTAAGGTAGACCCTATTCAGTGGGAGTTCTGCATGATCGATTCTAACAGTGAAAGAATATGGCGAGTGGCGAGAAGATAGAGATCGAGAAATTTAATGGTCGATGTTTTGAGTTGTGGAAGCTCAAGATGGAGGATCTGCTGGTGGATAAGGATCAGTGGATCGCGATAGATCTAGGTACTAAACCAACGGCAATGTCAGATGAAGACTGGAAGAAGTTGGATCGGAAGGTAAAGAGAAAAATACAGTTGTGTGTCTCAGATTCAGTATTTTTGAATGTATCTGGGGAAGCTACGACGAAGACCTTGTGGGACAAGCTAGGGACTTTGTACCAATCTAAGTCTCTGGTGCATAAATTGTTCCTGCGGAAAAAACTGTATAACCTGAGGATGAAGGATGGAGACTTGATGACAGAGCATTTGAACGCCTTCAATACTGTGGTAAGTTAGCTGTCATCTATTGATATTAAAATCTCAGATGAAGATAAGTGCATTAGCTTGTTGTGTTCTCTACCAGATTCGTGGGATAGTCTGGTTATTGCAATAGGTAGCAATAAAACTCCCTTGAATTTTGATGACATTGTCTCAGCCTTACTGTCGGAGTAAATGAGACGGAGAAATATGGAAGGTCAGAATGGAGATGCCTTATCTGTACAAGGAAGATCCCAGAACAGAAACAAGAATAAGGTTTCGAGTGGGAGATCTAAATCTCCTGGAAATTTTGTAAAGGTGTGCTAGAAATGCGGAAAAGAAGGGCACTACAAGAAGGACTGCAAATCTAAAGCTCCTAAGAAAGGAAATGGATCTGATGATGCTCCTTCTGCAGAGGTAAAAACCACCTCAGATGAAGGTGGGGATGTGTATTTGGCTTCTTCTTCAAATACACATGTAGATCATGAGTCATGGTCGATTGCCTCAGGTGCATCCTTTCACTTCACTCCCCATAGGGAGTGGTTCTGCGAGTATGAGAAATATGATGGTGGTGATGTCTTCTTAGGGGATGATAGGAAGGCTAGAATCATCGGACGTGGAAAAGTTAAGCTGAAGCTGCAAGATGGAAGGATTAGAACACTTCCTGGTGTTCTGCACATTCCTACATTGGCCAGAAATCTGATTTTTGTAAGCAAGATGGATGATGCAAGTGTAAAAACAGTGTTCGAAGATGGTTCGGGGAGCACTAGTATTAATGTGGGGAGTTCGGATTGGAACTCTGTACAAACTTCAGGGAAGCACTGTTATTGTTGGGTGCAACAGTTCTGTGGTTCCCGAAAGTGGAGCGGAAAGCCTAGTGGTCTCTGGAGAAAAGACCATGCTATGGCATCAAAGGCTTGGACATATTAGAGAGAAGGGCCTTCGGATACTGCATGGAAATGGTATGGTAGAAGGTGTGTCTAATAGCTCTCTAGATTTTGATTTTTGTGAACATTGTGTATATGGGAAATAGAATCGGGTGAGTTTTCCTTCTGGTGCTAAAAGGGCGAACAAGATATTAGAGCTTGTTCACAGTGATGTGTTTGGACCTGTGTCGGTTCCATCACTAGGTAATTTTGTGTACTATGTTTCATTCATAGATGACTTCTCAAGGAATACATGGATATATTTCTTTAGGAAGAAATCTAAAGTCTTTGAAAGATTTAAAGAATTTAAGGCTCTAGTGGAAAACCAGACAGAGAAGAAGATAAAGGTGTTGAGGACAGATAATAGTGGGGAGTTCTGCAAGAAGGAATTTGAAGAGTTATGTAAGAAGTGTGGTATAGCATGGCAGAAGACTACTCCATACACACCTCAGCAAAACGGAGTTGCATAAAGAATGAATGGAACACTGATGGAAAAGGCAAGAAGCATGCTCAGTGGTATCAAGTTAGGAAAAGAATTATGGGCAGAGGCAGTGGAGCTGCATGTTACTTGGTTAACAGATCACCTTCATCATCGTTGGAGGATAAGAATCCACATGAGGTATGGACTAGTAATAAAAACTCTCTTTCACATCTAAGGTTATTTGGATGTGATGCATATGTACATGTTCCAAAGGATAAAATGAGCAAGTTGGATAATAAATCTGAAAGGTGCATATTTATTGGGTATAAGGATGGTTTAAAGGGTTACAAGCTTTGGAACCTGGAAACAAGGAAGGTTGTGTACAGCCGAGATGTGGAGTTTAGAGAGTTGAAAGATGTTGTTAAACATGAATTCCTACCAAAGGAACCTGAAAATATAGAATTTTAGCTAAAGGAGGATGAATCGGACTCTACAACAGAAGAAGACTCAGAAGAGGAAGAGCCACAAACTCCAGCTGTGAGAAGATCAGTTCGGGAAAGAAGACAACCAGAAAGGTATAGTCCATCTTCTTTCTATTCAAATTTTGCTTTAACTATAATTTATGATGATCCCAGAACCATCAGGGAGGCAGTAGATTCAGAGGATGGAAAACTCTGGAAGGAGGCCATGGTTGATGAAATGGAATCCTTGCATAAAAATGAGGCATGGGATCTGGTGGAGTTGTCGGCTGAAAGGAAGCCCATCAGGAGAAAATGGGTGTTTAAGAAGAAGATGAATGTAGAAGTCAAGCTGGAGAAATACAAAGCTCAGTTGGTAGAAAAAGTTTATTCCCAAGTGCCGGGAATTGATTTCGGTGATATTTTTTCTCCTGTTTCCAAAGTTACTTCTATTAGATTACTTTTATTTGTTGCTGATTCATTTGATTTTGAGGTAGAACAGATGGATGTGAAGACAACATTTCTTCACGGGGATCTAGAATAGGATGAAACAACCTGAAGGATTTATGGTGAAGGGAAAGAAAGAACTGGTATGCAGGTTAAAGAAGTCTTTTTATGGGTTAAAACGGTCACCAAGGATTTGGTATAAAAAATTTGATACCTATATACGGGGACTTGGCTTCACCATAAGCAAGGAGGATCACTGTGATTATTTTAAATTAATTGGTGACAATGTTATTTATTTTGTCTTGTATGTGGATGATATGTTGTTGATTGGAAATGACAAATAAATTATCCAAGATGTGAAGACCCAACTGTTCTCCAAATTCGACATGAAGGATATTGGTGCTGCAAACTATATTTTGGGAATGGAAATTAAGAGAGATCGGGCAAAGAGGAAGCTCTGGTTAAACCAGAGGAAGTATTTCAAGACTATATTGTAGAGGTTCAATATGCAAGATAGTAAACTGGTGAATGTTCTGATTCCTGTAGGTACAAAGTTGTCTGTTGAACAGTGTCCCAAGACACAAGAAGAAGAGGAGGATATGTCTCGTGTTCCATATGCAAGTGTAGTGGATAGCCTGATGTATGCAATGGTTTGTACTAGACCAGACATTGCACATGCAGTGGGATTATTGAGCAATTTTATGTCAAACCCAAGAAAGGAGCATTGGACAGCAGTGAAGCGGGTTTTCAGATATTTGTGTGGCACTAGTGATTATGGCTTGTGCTACCAGGGAAGACTAGGATTGGAAAGAGTGTTGGACATTCATGGTTTTTTTGATGCAGACTGGGCTAGAGATCTAGACCAAAGAAGATCTACAAGTGGGTATGTGTTTAGCCTACTTGGAAGTGTAGTCAGTTGGATGAGTAAAAGACAGTTTGTAGTGGCTCTTTCAACTACAGAGGAAGAATACATGGTAGCCACTCATGCAAGCAAGGAAGCAGTTTGGTTGCAAATATTGTGTTCAAGTATGGGTTTGGTGCAGCAAGCTAAAAGGATATACTGTGATAGCCAAAGTGAAATTTTCTTAGCTCAGAACCCTGCTTATCATTCAAAGACAAAGCACATTGATGTTCAATATCACTTTGTGATATATATGGTTGAGGCTAAAAGGGTGTTGCTGGTAAAGGTGGACACTTTGAAGAATGTTGCAGATGCATTGACAAAGTCTGTGAGCACTCAGAATTTCTCTTGGTGTAGAGAAACAATGGGTGTTGCAAAGATGGGCTAATAACTCAGCTCGCCTGTGGCCCCTTGCGGAAAGAAAACAACAAGTGGGAGAATGTTGGTTATGTGATATATTCTTTCCATGACTAGTCACACGCAAGGGGGTCATAGGGGGGGCGATAGTCCCCCCTGTATGTTGCGTCGGGCACAACAGGGGGGGCGGCAGCCCCCCCTGTTGAGGTCCGGGGTAGCGCCCTGGGGAAAAAAAAAAATTCCCTTATTGATTGGGGTTTATGTATGCTTTGCCATGTATATATATGTGTTGTAACACTAAAAGGAATATAATTAAAAATCAAGTTGGTCATCCCGATTTGGGTTCCAAGGGAAAATCTCTGTGTATATCTATTTTATGTTTTTATGTTCTTGCTATTGTTTATTTTCTGTTTTAAGATTCGTTTGCAGATAATTTATGTTCTGGGTTAAAACCTATATCACATTCACCATTAAATGTGTCTAGTGCTTCCAATATGGGAATTTAAGTGAAAAATCATGTTTCTCCTCTTCAGGAAGTTTCTCCAAAAATGGAGGAGAAGCTTCTCTTACTAGAAGCCTCGAGAAGGGAGAGTTGGTTACAGGTGAATAAGGATTGGGTCGAGATCTCCCATTTCAAGCCTTTGATCTACTATTAGGGATATACCACTTAATATGTGGACCACCTTCCCCCATTTTTAGATTCCTAACTCCCTCTCCAATCCTATAAATGAATTCCCTACTTTCTCAAAGGGTTGATCAATGCTGGTTTCCATCCTTGTGCTCACTTGTGCCTAAATGCTGCAATTTTTTGAAGGAGAAAGGAGTGCTTGAAAGTCTTGGCTGGGACTTGGAAACTCATCCAAAGGAGACTTCCAACCTCAGAGCTCAAGTGGTTGTATGCTTACCTTACTTTCTATTAATAATACATTATGTGTTTCCTTCCCATAAATGTGTAAATAATTACTCATTTAGTGTGATACTCTCTGATCTATGATATGGTTTATGTTAGAATGAATTATGCTATGTATGATTTTGTCATCTCTGTTTGATCTTCCTTTTAGGTATTCATCCACGACAACATAAAGAGGATTGGACTTGGAAGCGAGAAGGTTTGGAAATGACACCAACGGGCGTTAGCATCAAAATGAGGTAGCTCATCTATCTTTCTTTGTACTTTTTGATATAAGCTAGGAAATTTTACACATATTTGTCTGGTTTGTTGCTATATCCTTCCTTTAGGACTAGAGATATCGCTTCTGTCTGGCGAAGGGATTGCCTATAAAACAAAATGGAGACTCTACTGGGGAGCCTATAGCTCTTCAACCTATTGGGTGAGGCCCAACTTGGTCCAATTTTGGTCAAAGGACTCTACAACTCAAAGAGGGTAGTGCATGGTAAAGCCAGGATAAATCAACTGCACAAAATTTATTTTTTTAGTTTTTAGTCTGCACATGGTATGTGGACCATGGCTTTTGTAAGATGTAAAGGCTATATAAAGCAAATGTATTATTGAGTTGAAGTAGTGATCAAGAAGATAATATATCCAAGTGTTGAGTCTGTAATTTGCGTTATTTTCTCTATTTTGGGCCAAAGGGAAGGCTCTGCAACTGTGTGCACAGAGGCCTTGATCTGCAGCTATGTGCGCAGACCACCTGCAGCTGTGTGCGTGGGGTGAAGAAGGATTGTACTAAAAATATTCATCATTAATAAAGAGAACGAAGGTTTTGAAGTATTTATGTGCTATTTGCGCAATATCTTTATTATCTATATTTGAAGTTGTTTTATACATCACGAAGTATTGTATGTTGTTTTATGAATAGTGAGGTATGTCATATTGTTTATATGTTTTTTATATGTATTGAATATTGCATAATATTGATAAAGGCGCAGTGCGCAATAACATTAAGTGATGAATAGGGAATAGACTGTGAAAGTATATAACTTCATCGACGCAGTCTAGAAGAGCATAAGAGAAACTTTTAGCAGTAGATCCACATCCTATTGTCCCTGTGGATGCAGAAACTTGGTTTTGTCATCCCCCAATATTTCCTTGGGTGAGACTGTGATCTGTGCTGCAGGTTGTTACTAAAAATGTTGGTAATAGAGGGTTTTGTTGGTTGCGCAGCAACTCTAAACTTGGTTCGAGACCCCTTTGAGCCAAAAAATGGTTCCTGTTGGGTGAGGCCCAACTTGGTCAATTTTGGTCAAAGGACTCTGCAACTCAAGGAGCAGGGTGTGTGGTCCAATGAGGATAAATCAACCACGTGGAGTTTATTTTGTTAGTTTTGAGTTCGCCCATGGTATGTGGACCATGGTTTTTGTAAGATGTAAAGGCTATATAAATCAAATTTATTATTGAGTCGAAGTAGTGATTAGGAAGAGAATAGATCCATGTATCTAGTCTATAATTTAAGTTTTTTTCTTTGTTATGGACCAAAGGGAAGATTCGGTAGCTATGTGCGCAGAGGCCTTGGTTTGAAGTTGTGTGCGGAGACCACCCACAACTATGTGTGTGGGGTGAAGAAGGAATGTACTAAAAATATTCATTATTAATAAATAAAAGGAAGGTTCTGAAGTATTTCTATGTTATTTGCACAATCTGTTTATTGTCTATATTTAAACTTTTTTTATGCATCGCAATGTATTATATGTTGTTTTATGCATAGTGAGGTTTTTCATACTGTTTATATGCTTTTCATATGTATTAAATATTGCATAATAGTGATAAAGTCGCAATGTGAAATAACATTAAGTGATGAATAGGGCACAGACTCTGAAATTATATAACCACCTCCACACAATCCAGAAGAGCATAAGAGAGAAGCTTAGCAGTATATCTACATCCTATTGTCCCTCTAGATGCAGAAACAGTGTTCTCTCATCCCCCAATATTTCCTCGGGTGAGACTGTGATCTACGATGTAGGTCGTCGTCAAAAGGAACGGTAATAGAGGGTTTTATTAGTTTCACAGCAACTCCGAACCTGGGTCAAGACCCCTTTGAGCCAACAAATGGTTCCTTTTGGGTGAGGCCCAACTTGGTCCAATTTTGGTGAAAGGACTCTGCAACTCAAGGAGCGGAGTGCACGTTCTAGCGAGGATAAATCAATCGCATGGAGTTTATTTTGTTAGTTTTGAGTCCAACCATGGTATGCGAACCATGTTTTTTTTAAGATGTAAATTCTATATAAATAAAATGTATTACTGAGTTGAACTAGTGATAAGGAAGAGAATAGTTCCATGTATTGAGTCTGTAATTAGTGTTATTTTCTCTGTTTTGGGCCAAAGGGAAGGCTTCACAGTTGTGTGCACAGAGGCCTTGGTCTACAGTTATGTGCACATCCCACCTGTAGTTGTGTGCACAGAGGCCTTGGTCTACAGCTATGCGCATAGACCACCCACAGCTGTGTGCACAGACCACCCACAAGTGTGTGTGCAGGGTGAAGAAGCATTGTACTGAAAAGATTCATCATTAATAAAGAGAAGGAAGGTTCTAAAGTATTTCTGTGTCATTTACGCAATCTTTTTATTATCTATATTTGAAGTTGTTTTATGCATTGCAAAGTATTGTATGTTTTTTTATGCATATCGAGGTCTATGATACTATTTATATGCTTTTTATATGTATTGAATATTTCATAATACTGATAAAGGAATAGTGTGCAATAACATTCAGTGATGAATAGGGCATAGATTGTGAAAGTAGATAACTGCCTCCGTGCAGTCCAGAAGAGCATAAGAGATAATTTTAGTAGTATATCCATATCCTATTGTTTCTCTGGATTCAGAAACCTAGTTCTATCATCCCCTCAGATATTTCCTCAGGTGAGACTATGATTTGCATTGCAAGTCATTACCGAAAGGGCCGGTAATAGAGGGTTTTGTTGGTTGCGAAACAACTCCAAACTTAGGTAAATACCCCTTTGAGCCAAAAAATGGTTCCATTTCCAGTACCAACATCTAATTGAGGGATATGTGGATGTGGAATCTGAGTAAGAAGGAAATACTAGATGGTGTAAAATTGAAAGAAAGGGATTTCGCAGCTCAAGAAAACAGAAACCCGTGACTGTCAACTGAAGCTTGGTTACAGCGGCATATTTTTACAAAAAACATGAGATTTTCTTCACAACACTTGCTAATGAACTGAATGAATGGTTATCAAGGCTGATTAAGAACAAGACATGTTTTAAGAACGATGATCCTACTGTGTGGAGCCCTGAATTTTTACAGCGACTTAAGGAGAATAATAACAAGATAGATTTTTTTTTTAATTTCTAGATCGATAGTATCCTGGGAGTATTTATTACTGAATTCTCAATATACACTTTTGCGTCTTACAGCAAAGCTGAGAGAAGATTTTTCAAGGGTCCACGAGGTAAGTATCTAAAATCTTTAAAGACGTGGACTAAATCTCTTTTATGTGAAAAGTGTGTACTACAAATGCAATCAGATTAATGTTTGGGCTTAAGTCTGGAAGCAAAACTACGCAAAGTGGAAAACAATACAGATTAGATCATGAAAATTACATTGAGAATGATTAAATTCCGATGTTGAGTGGATCTGATAGCGAAGGAGAAATAAGTAACCTCACAACCCCTATAGGTGTGTCACAGTAAGGAGCTAAGAATAATCAGGGAACCTCTGGGATTCCCCATCCTGCAGCACCCCTAACCCCACATCCCACTCCTTAAAATTTCCCTCCACAACCACCTCCACCTCCCCCACCCGCAGGAAACATGGCAAACGATATCAAGCTATCAATCTTTAGAGGACTTGGATCAAAGGATCCTAAGAAATTCTGGTTTGTAGTTGAATTTGTTTGGTTAGCAAGATATATTAATGACAACGATGTGAAGAAGGCGTAGCTTGTCATAGTGCTACAGGAAAGAGTGCTGACATGGTACATGAAGTATTCTATGAAGAATCAGGTTGCTTCATTGGATGATACAAATAAAGCACTGACTGTAGAGTTTAAGAAGCCAAAATCACAGTCGCAACACATTACAGAACTAAAGGCGATTAAGAAACTGGTAATTGAGTTGGTTTTGGAATTAGATCAAAGGTTCAAGATGTTAATGGGTCAATTAAGCTTTCAAATCCATGAAGAACAACATAAGGAGTGGTTTATAGTTGCATTATTGCCACATATCAGGATACCTTTGACACAACAGAATATATCAACACATGCTAAAGCTTTGCCAAAATTACGATGAAGTTGAAGCTTCGCCAGTAGGAGATACTCATTCAAGAGTATATGAGATTCAACACCATCTATCATCAATGCATTTGGAGCTATAAGATTTGAAGAAGGGTAAGGAAGTCAAGATAGAAATTTTATTTGAGGTATGGTGCATAAAGTGTAAGGCAGAGGGCCATTATAAGGATCAATGCCCTGTATTCAGAGACTACATCAATAGTGGAGGTCCTAATCCATTGTACCTAGGATCTAGTGCATGGTGTGACTTATGCATTGCAGTTCGAAATCGTACAGAAGAATGTTATTTGTTTCAGAAGTATGTTTCGACCTCGAAACACTTGTTTTGTAACTTTCATAGCTCGATGGGACATGATGAGAAGAAATATCGCAGTTATGATTTGATGATAAAGAAAAGTACAGACGCTTATAGAATTCAAGTTGAGGGGCCTACACAGGAGTACCAAGGTTAGCATGTTTGTCGAGGAGGATTCCAAGGATGAAGACGAGGCGTTGGTCGAGGGCGTGGCCAACTCGTTTGTTACAACTACGGCGAAGCAGGACATTTCGTAGAGGATTGTAAGAATCCTCGCCCCGCCTGTAAGTATTGTAAATATTTTGATCATGTGATAGAAAAATATTTAGTTCTTATGAAAAAGATGTAGGAGAAAAGAAACCAGCAACCTACGGAAAATTTTCAAATGATGAACATTGAACCAAGGGAAGATGATGTTGAAATTTGCAACAAGAAACAGTGAAAATTTCATCCAAAAAGGACAAAATTTGACCACATAATTGGTGTGGGATTCTAGTCACACATGAGTGAGGAATTCAGTTACACACTAGTTATAAATGTGGGCGTCTAATTTATTTGTCCCTTAAATAAATTGGAAAATAAATTGTAATTTCATCTCATAACAACTTGTATGAGCTAACTAAGTCAGAAAGAATGAGTTAACTCAAGAATTTCGAGTTCAGCGTCAAAGGTGAGGCATGTAGAGTGATTCTATTATTTTGGGGTCTAGTTGTAGTTAATGCATTATTTGGTGCATGTGTAAACAACTAACTCAAATTAATTGAGTTAAAATTAGTTTAACTAGTTCTAACTGAGTGATGAGCTAGTGAGAGGTCAAGGGAATTAAATTATATTTAATTCACAAGTAGTGAACTATTAGATAACTGATGATTTTTTATTAATATTTTCAAGCATGTAAATTCTGATGACGACCCAACTGAGACATAGGTTAAAGGGAAGTTAATTATCAGTTGGATTATTAGTGAACTGCTCGGGTGCGGTTCTAAAGTCACAGGAAGGCTCATGATGGATTGCGTGGTAAAGGAAGGTTAATTGTCATATTTAATAGGGATTAATTGCCTAGGGATTGCATGAGCAAGGCTGGGCTAAGTAGGGGTTGAGAATTGGCTAAGTGTTGGTCAATTTTTCCTAAGAATTGCTATTCAGTTTTGAGCAAGATCAGGGTGAGACGATCAGTAGAGTGCAGCATTTTCTCGGTGTGAGAAAGAATTGTATTTTTTCATCATTCTTTGACTATATACAATATATGATAGAGGGGTTTTGATCAGGTGCCTTCCCTAGATACATATTGTGTTGTGTGATTGATAATTTCCTTTCTCTTACTTGCATTTGATTGAGAGATCATGTTTTATATTCAGCAAATATAGTATAAGGATTCAATATCTTGTTAAGTACATTACATGTTTGGAGTGAATCCATTGGTATAGAGTTTCTATATAATTTCTACATGGTATCAGAGTGGAAGGAATCACAATAGTGGAGAAGAAAATGATTTTGTCTTGAGAAGTTTCAAATTTGTAGATTTATTCTTCGAGATCCAGCAGCAGATCAATATTTCTTTCAATGGATTTAGACTCTAATTTTCACTCGAGGGAAATTCAAATTATATTGCATGGAAGGACGGAATTGAGGCAGTGTTGGAGGATGACAGGTTGAAGGAATTCATAGATACTGATATTCCCAAGCTCGCAGCAGAAGATGTCCAACTTCCTGATGCATGGTGTTAGAGTCGGTCTGGTTATCCCTCCGTCAAAGATCATTTCTCTTATTGCATTTCACGTTTAGGTGTTTTATTCATTTCATTTATTTGCATTCTGTTAGGGGGCATGCTATAATACAGGCCAAAGATCGAGACTAAAGAAGGAGAATAAGCCACAAACTCTGGATTACAGAGTTTTCTTCTTTGAAAAATCTGGGAAGAAGATATCACCTTGGCATGATATTCCATTGAAATTAGGAGACGGGGTTTTGATATTTGTGGCTGAAATACCAAAAGAAACAAGTGCAAAAATGGAAGTTGCAACTGAAGAGCCATACACTCCAATCAAGCAGGACACTAAAAAGGACAAGCTTCGATATTACCCTTATAACATAAATTGGTACTATGGATTGCTTCCACAAACATGGGAAGACCCATCTCTTGCAAATGCAGAAATTGAAGGAGCATTTGGTGACAATGATCTAGTTGATGTGGTTGATATTGGGGAAAGGCAGGCTAAAATTGGAGAAGTACTTAAAGTGAAGCCATTAGCTGCTTTAGCAATGATTGATTAAGGTGAATTGGATTGGAAAATCATTGCTATTTCTGTTGATGATCCAAGGGCCCTACTTTTCAATAATGTCAACGACGTTGAGAAGCACTTTTTGGGCCTTCCGGGCACATTAACTACAATTCGAAACTGGTTTAGGGATTACAAGATTCCAAATGGAAAACCTGCTAATAAGTCTGAGCTTGGTGATAAGCCAGAAAATAAGGAGTATGTACTCAAGGTAATTGCGGAGACAAATGAATCCTGGGAAAAATCAGTGATTAGAGGTAAAACTGGGCAAAAATATGCTTGAGTTTTCCTGCGTGGTGCACTGGCTGCGCGCGGCGCATAGAGTCGATTTTCTCAATGCAAATTTGCTCTGCCGCAGCACACAGAGCCGACGCGGCGCGTTGGGCTTGCACGCGGCGCACGGGGCCGACAATGAAAATTTTTATCGTTGCTCTACGAAATTTCAAATCACTCAGCTCTTCTCGCTCCGTGTTGGTGAAAATTTATCGATGGATCCTTAATGACCACAGCTGGAGATGTTGTGAGGTTTTGTAATAGCGGTCTATGCTGTAGAGGAGGAAATCTTGAGAAAATGCTTCCAGAATTGGTGAGAACAAAGGTGGCGTATGGAATATGTTCCGCGATGTTCTTTATATGAGCGAAATGACATGTCTGAAAAGTTTCTACATCAAAATGAAAGTGCCCCAAATGTTGCAACGAACGCTCTTATCAGTTAATCAGGATCAGAGTATGGAACTACATTTGCATTAGTAAGGGTGAAGATGCAGACCGTGCGTTGCTTCCAGAACAGACTCCATTTTACAAGGATCTGGCTGACGTGGCTTTTCAAGCAGGTGTCTGCATTGATATATTTGTTTTTATGAATGAATACATAGCCTTGGCTTCACTCAAGTTTTTTCGTTGTTTTTATATTCAAACGCTGATGATTCAACACTTCCCCAGGATTTATATCAAATGTTGAGTCGCCCATATGCTTTTGCTTGTGTATTGAGGCTCAAAAAATCACCCGAATTCAGACCTGGTCATTCACATGGTCACTTTTTCCCAGATCTACAGTATAAGAATGTGCAACATATCATCTGTTGTGATACGTATGCCACTTATGCCTATGATTTTGAGTTCGAGAACAACAATGGCTTTAGCAGGAACTCAGATGCTTCCCCTGTTTTGCAATTTGAATTTCAATATACAATCATTGTACCGCTTGGATAAATTGTCAAGACAGGCCAAAGCATTCACGGAGTTTGAGAATACGCACACTGCAGTATGGAGTAGCGAGAAATATCAATGCACTGTATGACAATGCTGATACAGAAGTTATACTTTCTAACCCGGTTCATAAAGTAATTTCAACTTCCTTGGAGCAAGAAGCAGAAGGAGGAGGACATTATTGTATGCAAATATGTACATGATGATACAGAGAGTTTGTGTGGAGAAATTTACCTAAATTTATTGATAACTACAGAGTGCACACCTGAGTATTTCCCTTGTGGAGATCGCTGCAAAAACCAGCGATTTCAGCGATGTGAATACGTGAAAACAAAATTATTCAAGATAGATGGACGTGGATGGGGTCTGTTTGCAAACCAAGATATCAAGACTGGCCAGTTTGTTATTGAATACTGTGGGGAAGCCATTTCTAGAGAAGAAGCCAGGAGACGATCTCAGGCTTATGAAGCTGCAGGGTTGAAAAATGCATTTATCATATCTCTTTATAAGTCTGAATTAATTAATACCACTAGAAAGGGTAGCATTGCTTGATTCATTAACCATTCTTGTGAACCAAATTGTGAAACTCGGAAGTGGACAGTGTTTGGAGAAAGTCGGGTTGGAATTTTTGTAGAGCGGGACATCCCTTGTGGAACAGAGTTATCATATGATTATGAGTTTGAGTGGTATGGTGGTGCCAAGGTTCGATGTCTATGTGGAGCACCATCTTGTTCTGGATTTCTTGGGGCGCAGTCTCATGGTTTTCAGAATGATGCTTATCTATGGGAAGACAATGATGAAAGGTACTCCGTAGAGAATGTCCCACGTTATGACTCCGATGAGGATGAACCACTGTCCAATTTCCTGAAACGGGCAAAGGTGTGCAAGAAACTAAAAATTGTAGCCGCAAAGGGGCATTCTATTTCTCAACCTGCAGGTGGATTAGGGGATGGAATTAGCTTCTTTTAGATCATTTAATTATAGTGGCTTTGGATCAAAAGGCTTATGATCGGTGCATATCCATCCATGCTCACTGCTTTGTTCTCAAGACTGATGGAGTTGACTTCGCTGGTGAGAAGATTTTCATGATAGATGATTATTCAAAGATGATGTGGAGGAGAATTGATTTTCTGCGGACTGTGCTTGCAATGGGATATAACTTTGTTTTCACGGATGCAGATTTTCAAATTGTTTGTGACCATTTCACTGGCAGCCCTACAGATTTGAAGAACAGCGCCAATGGGGGATTTAACTATGTAAAATCAAATAACCGGACAGTAGAATTCTACATGTATTGGTACATGTCACGAGAATTGTATCCTGGAAAGTATAATCAAGATGTGCTAAATAATATTAAATATGAAGATGCTATAAGCGGAAAAGGATTGAAGTTGAGGTCCTTGGACACATCTTATTTTGGTGGATTTTGTGAAGATTTCACACAAGGTTTGCACCATGTGTGCAAATTGCTGCTATGAACTAAGAAACAAGCTTCAGGATTTGAGGTTAATGCTGGCAGATTGGAAACATTTTCAGTCCATGACTTTCCAATAGAAGAGATTGCAGACACTGACCTAGAAAATTCCAAGGCACTGCAGGTAGAAGGTGAAATTCTTGAAACGTGACTAGTGAGTTATGCTGCTGTCTTTGACAACCATGTTACATCTAGAGCTGCTATACATTAACGTATTGTCTGAGATGGATTTTATTGAGAGTTATGGAGAGCTCGTTTCCCAATTCCACACCAATGTGCAAGATCTGCCATATTTACAACGATATCTAGATCAAGATCCTCGTACAGAAAATTCACCGAGGCATTGTGTGAAGTGATTGAAGACTTCGTTAGTTTTGCAACCTTAGGCATCTAGGATAATGGAAGTGTTGCGAATCTTGTTGGATATGTGTTCGCTGGTGTTAAAGGAGAAATTGTAGCTGGAATTGGTGGAACTATGTTTCCCTTCATTAAAGGCGAAATCTTCGTTCAAAGCCCATCTTTATTAAAATTTAGTTCTTATTCAAACGGCAAAAGGGAAAGTGGCAATCAAAGACCGAAAGCCTAAATTTAAAACAAAGACATCCACCGTAGCGAAGAAATAGGATTGGATGGTTTATTTTTATCTTCAGTTACGATTCAGAAGGTCTATGCTACAAGTTCTGCCTACTCATTGATCATCAAACAGATTTCATATTGTACGCTACTCCCTTTCAGAACAAATGATTGGCTCTTCAGCTTTTTTTTGTTAATGATGATTAAACAATCCCTTATTTTTGGTCGATTTTTTTTTTCATAGTTGAGTTTATTTATTGTATTGAAAATCATTTTGTAAGGGAGTCTGAGTTCTGGGAAACGTGTGGAAGAAAAAAATCAGCACTTCACTGTACAGTTTTGGCAGAGAATTAATGAAATGATGCAGCTCTGATTCATGAGATTCCTGTGGTGTGAGTTTAGCAAATGTCTTTTCTTTCTGTTTCATATGTATCTCGTTATGTTTTACTATTCATTCATAATCATTGCTAGTTGAATGCTTTTAAGTAAGAAAGGTAGAATCCAGTTATTGCTCTGCCTTGGGAAAGCGTTCATGTTTCTGTATGTCTTCTTCTGTTGAAAAGGATTCACTATATATGCCCTTTTCAACCTCTTAACAGTCTTTCCACTCATATTATTTCAAATTTGATTGCTAAACTTCCTACGTATCTTGCCTCACGAAATACTCTGTGTCTTTGATTTAATTTCTCAGCTCTTCCTGTTCCTTGTCCCATACATCCCTGAAACCCAGTCATTTATCAAAATACCTCTTTCCTATTTATTTACTAGCCTAAAATCAGTATTCATTATAGGTCATCTCAGGCCCTATTGGACATCTTTTGACAAGATTGATCCGGAGAGAGCCCTCTCCTGTCCTCGTAGGGCTAGCTACGAGGTTGAGCATGGTTTGGTGTTGTCCTTCTTCTGCCTTATTTCAGCCTAGGGTGGATTTGGGAACTAACATAGTGGCGACCATACTGGGGAAGAAAATGGTTTGCTTGTTGGTGTTATTTGTTTCATAAGTTACAGACGGAGCCTGAAGTTACGCCAGGTAGTTTTCGAAACGCTTTTTCTTTGCATTAGCAGAAGTAGATAAACTTTGCTTCAGTCAATATCTGGTTTAGCTTGTGAGCATGATATTTGACTAGTAAATTTCCCCAGTACATGTATCAAGTTCAGATCTTATTGTTGATGGTGGACAGCAGTCAGACACATATGAAGGCTGTGTTGAGCTCCAAGAATGTTGTTTCTTCCACCACATTCCACTCCATTTCTTTTGTCCATTATTCATCCCAGGCTCAAATGATCAATGAAATTAGTTAAAATTGCTTTAAGAATGAATATTATGACTAACTTGCTATGTTTTTATGATTTCGTCATTATAGTGCTTTTTGAACTAGGACTAGCTACAAAATGCAGACATTCTGTAGCCAGTTTCCAATTATGCAGCCGTCTTCATGTTTAAGCAGGTTCCAGATGTCCTCTAAGAGAAAACCACACATGGTCATATTCCACATCACACCTTTAGCATTTGTTGCTCTCCATGAAGATTGAACGGAATTCTGTACGTGGTTATGCATGTGAGAACTCAAACAAGGAGATAGACTCCTAATAGGACAAGGACAGTCCAGATGTCCTTTGTCATATTACGATGCCACCTTTAGAGTTCTATTTCGATTTTAATATGGAAAGAAAGTAATCCCTATATTATCTCAAGTTCTGTTATGTAAATTTGATATAAATGTAGCTCGGGAAACCGAGAGACAAGGTTAGATTTTTGTTAGATTTTATGGTTGACTGCTAGATCTTTGAAGTCCGAGAATACTCTGTTTTGAAGTGATTCCTCTTTAATGAAAGAAGCAGCATTCCCTTGAACGCGTTGAGTCGATCTTGAACTAGATTTCGTGCTACTCTGGTGGTAGAGGGCCCCTGCCTCCTTAGCGGCCTTGTTTATACAGTAGATAAGTATTTTAGTCTTGTTTTTATTTCTAGTTTAGGCAAGTTTCTGAAGTTTATGTTCACACTTGTTTTTGTTAATTATCACAGTTGGACTTACTCTAATAAGCTCTTCCAAAATATCATTATGATGAATAAGGCATAGCTGTGGTATTGTAGGTTTTTATTGCATTTTCTTTCGTTAATTATCACAGTTGGACTTACTCTAATAAGCTCTTCCAAAATATCATTATGATGAATAAGGCATAACTGTGGTATTGTAGGTTTTAGTTGCTAGTTTACACTAAGTGGCATAGCCAATCTTACTCTTACAAAGCTCTTCCAAAATATCATAACAATGAGTAATAAGTAGCTGTGGTGTCTTAGATTTTAGTTGTATTTGCTTTCAGTCTTGTGTTTATGTTCAATTGCTCTGAATAATACAGCCATACTTGTTCTCACAAACTCTTCCAAAACATCATTCATACTGAACGAGATGGGTTGTAGAATTCCTTAGGTTAGTTGCATGTTAACTTAGTTATAGCACTCCGGAGGTAGAATGCATGTGATTCAGAACTGTCATTTCATTTCCAGTTTGATAATGGCTTTTTAGTCTAGCATTGTTCACTGTACTTCAAATAGACTAGTGGCACTCTAGTTTAGTTTTAGCTCGCTGTATTAGCACTCTAGTTTAGTTGCCATCCATTGTATTTTAAATCATATTAGTTGTTGAATTTAAATACTACGGTCTTCATTATTTACAAAACTTCTTTTTTTCCAACCTCATATTAATACATAATCATTTGGACAGGAGTTGGTATCAGTCTAAGACCTAGAGTATTTTGCAACCTTTTTACCATTTCACAAACAAGCCTTTTCTCAAAAGACCATTCTAAAAAGGAAATCTATAACTTTTGAGTGAGGCCTAGTGGTGTTAAATTGAGCTACAGAACATAATTAGAAGCTATTTTAGAATAGAAATCTTATGATGCTACAAATGTTCTTTTCCAAATATATTCCAATAGATCTTTAAACATGGATGAGATGTTGTAACATTGTAAATTGATTGTTTGATTGTTTAGTTAGGAGAACTTCATTTACACTTAACTTGCCCATTTCTCAAGCTCTTCCAAAACATCTTTAATGAATGAATTGGACAAGTTTAAGCTCATATTGTGATTTATTTCCTTGAAGTCATTATCAAGATTTGTATTTTGCTAGCCATAGTTTAGGCTTTGTTTTGTTTCAGTATTTTCATTTGTCATTTTCCATCCATAACTTAGGCTTCACTCTATTTTTAACCAGTAGCTTCTTTTCACCAGCATTTAGTTCTTTCCCTTGTGAACATAAAACCTTAAAAAAAAAAAAACCAAAAACATCATAAACACTAGACACAACATAGTGAGAAACAAATACCTAGGCACATATAGTGCACCACACTTCAGCAGTTTACCAACCCTGGTTGACAATTAATGAACTCAATTTAGGAGACTAGGTTGAGCACAAAAATTTTGGCGTCATTGCCGGGGAAGTGTAACTAGGTAGCCTTGTTTCTTAAACTCCAAAAAACAATTATATGCATAGAGAGAGAGACTCAAGGGATAGATTCATAAGAAGTAGAAGCAGAAGTTTGATTCCTAGAACACCACTTGTTTCACCTAGACCAAGAGCCAGTACACCTCCAACTCAGACCCACAATCCATCCTTTACTGATCCTAGACTCCCAGGGGACTTAAGATCATATATTCCATTAGCAATACCTTCCACTTTATGCACTGAACCTGCCTTAGAAGAAGATTCAAGGACCCTTTCTAGAGACACAAACTTTTCCACTTCCACAGAAGAATCAACTATGGCAGAAGAAGGGGGAGGAGGAGTCTTTAATGGAGAACACACATTATTTGGAGGGGGTAGAGGTAGAGGTAGAGAAGAAGGAGGTAGAGGTGCAGAAGGAGAAGGAGGTAGAGGAAGAGGTAGAAGAGAAATGGGAAGCTCTTTTGGGTTTCCTATAGTAGATGAAGAAACCAATACAACCATGAAAAACATTTCACCCTCTGTCCTTCCAAACTTCTATGGACTTAAAACTGAAGATCCTGAAACCTTCCTATTTGAATTTGAAGTTCTATGTAGAACTTATGACTACTTACAAGATGCTCAAAAACTTAAATTATTTCCTTCAACATTGAAAGGAGCAACATTGAAGTGGTTTATGAGTTTGATCAACAGTTCTATTAGGACATGGGAAGACATGAAACAAGCATTTCTAGAGAGATATTTGGATTATTGTATGCCGGTCAATCATAAGGAAGAAGTGTTTAAGATGGTACAAAAAGAAGATGAAAACTTGGAATATTTGTTGGAGAGATTTCATTACAACATCAAAAGAGCAAAAATGGAAAACTTAGATCAAGACACCTTAAAAGCTCTTTTGTTGAAAAAAATTAGGGATGAATGGTTGGATATCCTTAACATGATGGGAAAAGGGGATATATCTCAGCTCACATTACCTGAAATAGCTGAGTTATGTATCAACCTTTCAAGAGAGAAATCTAAAACTATAAAGGTCCAAGAGACCCTGCTCTTGCAAGGGTAAGCAAGTCTGCTTCTGGGACAGTAAGTAGGGCAGAGATAGGGCATATGCTTGATGAATTCAAATCCGACATCCTAGGGAGTCTTAGTGAACAAATAGACACCTTTAAGTTACAAAACAAGCAAAAAGCTGAATCTGATGCCTTAGCAATCTTTTGTCCCAGATGTAGAAAGAAGCATGCCCTGAGAGAATGTCCTTTGGATGCAAAAGTTGTAGAGACCTGTGTCATTTTTTCAGAAAAACATGAGACCAAGAGTTTTCCTTCACTTCCTGGTCTTAAAGCTATTTTTCAAGAAGAAATTCCTACAAGTTCCACAGAATCTCTCAATTTTGTCTCTAGAAGACCTTGGCAAGGACCTCAAACACAAGGATTTCATGATCAAATGTATAATCAACCTCCACCAAATTGGAATTCTTGGCAGCAACCTTGGCCCCAATTTCAAAATCAATCTCAAGCTTGGGCACAAAGGGCACAAAATCCCTATGGAAGATACTCTCAGTACTATCAGTATCCACCATCTTATCCACCATATCCACATTTTCCTCAACAACAAAATCCTCAACAAAATCCTCAAAATATACAGCATCAAAATCAACCACTTCCATTACCATTTCCTCAAAAATCAAATCAGTTTCCTGCTCAACCCATACCAAACCCCAACAATAAAAATCCTCAGAATACATATATGATAGAAGGCCAATAGTTTCCAACTTATTTAATTACTCCTCTAGACCTTAGTGATGTTCAAATTAGGTCTGGAAGAATACTTGAAAAGAGGAAACATTATGTGATCATACAAGAAAAAGACAACTCTGAGGAAGATTCTCTACGAGAAAATAAAATTCTTGAAGAAGACACATCTTTTCAGGACCCAAACATTGAAAAATCAAAACAAAAAGAACCAATAATTTCAACTCATGTATTAGAGCAGCCATCAACATCCACTCCTACACCTCCCTTTCCAGAAAGATTACAAATTGATAGAGGTGTAGAAAAACAAATTATGGTGCCTAATTATGATTTTCTAGATGAGCTAAGAAATGTTTGCATTAAGATTCCATTATTACAAGCCATCAAAGAAATCCCAATTTTAGCAAAGACAATAAAGGAGTTGAGCATGAAGAAAACAAGAAAAAGAATAAGAGAGACAAAGAAAATTCAACTGGCAGGAAAAATAGCAGGTATCGTGATTGGTAAGATGGTTATTCCAAAGTATCTAGACCCAGGAAATCCATTTGTTAAAATTCACATCAATGGAATTGAGATCCAAAACACACTTATTGATTTAGGAGCAGCAATCAATATTATGAGTAGACAAATCATGGATAAACTGAAACTTCCTAATCTTATTTTTACACCCACATTATTACAATTAGCGGATAGATCTGTGATCAAACCTGATGGGGTAATAGAAGACATTCCAGTGTCCCTAGACTCTTGGGAGTATCCTGTGGATTTTATGATCCTAACTCCTAAGAATAATCTAGGCAATCTAGGAGGACACTACTGACTATATTAGGAACAACCACTGGATCGGTGATGCTTTCATTAGTTGTAGATCCGGTGATATGCACATCTCTGATGGTAGTTCAACTAAGAAATTCACTTTGTATCCTCCAGCAAGGACAATTACAGATTTAGATGATACTCAATGGATAGAGGATGAAGAATACCTACAAACTCTCTTCACAATTTCAGAAATTAGTGAAGATAGTCAAATTCTAAATACTTTAGAAAACTTTGAATCCTCTTCGAAACATAAACATGACCAATTTCAAGAAGAATCCAACATTGAGTTTTTGTCATCAAGACATATGTCTCTTCATTCTATGGATAAATTTGGCAGCTCTGCAAGTGAGATATTTCCAGGCAAAACTTTAAACATAAACAAGAACCTAGACAAATCTCAACAAGAAGAGCTAGTCAAGATCTTACAAAGACATTCTTCTGCATATGCATGGGAGTACACTGATATGAAAGGGATAAGCCCTAAGACTTGCACTCATCACATCTACATAGAAGAAAATTGTAAACCAATCATACAACCTCAAAGAAGGATGAATCCAAATCTTAGGGAGATTGTTAAAGAAGAATTGCAGAAATTGTTGAATGTCAACTTTATCTATCCTATTTCAGATAGTCAATGGGTTTCTCATTTGGTAATTGTGCCAAAGAAAAATGGTAAATGGAGGGTATGTATTGACTACCAATAATTAAACAAAGCTACTCTTAAAGACCATTTTCCCTTACCTTTCATAGATCAAGTGTTAGATACATTAGCTGGCAAAAAGTACTTCTCATTTCTAGATGGGTTTAGTGGTTATAATCAAATTCAAGTAGCACTTGAGGACCAAGACAAAACCACATTTACCTGTCCTTGGGGTACCTATGCTTACCGAGTATTTCCATTTGGATTATGCAATGCACCTGCAACATTCCAAAGGGAAGTACTAGGAATATTTTCAGATCTAATACATGATTGTGTAGAGGTATATATGGATGATTTCACAGTTTATGGAAACACATTTGAAGAAGCTTTAGCAAACTTGGAAATTTTTTTAAAGAGATGTCAAGAAGCAAATCTTTCACTTAGTCATGAGAAATGTTTCATGATGTTTATTGAAGGTATTGTTTTGGGGCATCATATTTCAGGGGATGGGATTAGAGTTGATGAGTCAAAAGTTGAAGTCATCTCTAACTTATCTATTCCAAGTTGTCAAAAAGATGTTAGGAGTTTTCTAGGATTTACAGGATATTATCGGAGGTTTATAGAAAACTTCACCAAGATAGCATCTCCACTCTTTAAATTGCTTACCAAAGACTGTGAATTCAAATGGAATTCTAATTGCCAGTTAGCTTTTGAGACCCTGAAAATAAAAATTTCTGAAGCACCTATTTTAAGGGGACCTAATTGGAAGTTACCTTTTCATATTTCAACAAACGCCTCAGACACAGCTCTAGGAGCAGTATTGGGACAAAAAGACCTGATTCCTTATGCCATCTACTATACCAGTAAAAATTTGACTCCTGCAGAGTTAAACTATACTGTAACTGAAAAGGAATTTTTAGCTGTTGTTCATGCCATAAACAAATTCAGACACTATATAACAGGCTATGAAACTTTTGTTCACACAGATCATTCTGCAATTAGATACTTAATGAACAAATCAATTACTAATGGAAGAGTTATAAGATGGTTATTTCTTTTACAAGAATTCAACATTACCATTCTAGATAGGCCTGGAAAACAAAACACAGTAGCTGATTTCCTATCTAGACTCCAAAACATCAAAGACAATACTCCAGTTGAAGATCAATTCCCTGATGAATATATTTTTGCAATTTCTACTCAGACTCCTTGGTTTGCTGACATTGCTAATTATTTAGTTTCAGGGAAATTTCCTTCAATAATGAATGCAAGAGAGAAAAGAAAAAACATTTATGACAGTGCAAAATATTCATGGGTTGCTAATGAGTTGTACAAGACAGGTCCAGATTTGATCATTAGGAGATGTGTTCGGGAAGATGAGATGCATGAGATTCTCAAAGCATGTCATGATGAACCTTGTGGCGGACACTTTGCTGATAAGAGGACAGCCTATAAGATCCTTAATTTAGGATATTATTGGCCATCCTTGTTTAAAGATGCTAAGGAGTATGTCAAAAGGTGTGACAGTTGCCAAAGGGTAGGGAAACCTTCTCCTTCAGGTGAGATGCCATTACAACCTCGGGTACATATTGAACCTTTTGAAAAATGGGCTTTGGATTTTGTAGGACCTATTAGTCCTCCATCAAGACAAAAGAGATATATATTAGTTTGCACTGATTATGTTACCAAATGGGTAGAGGCCAAGCCATTACTTTTTTCTAATGAAGCATTTGTAGTTAATTTTCTTTTTGAGGATATTTTTACTCGTTTTGGTGTCCCAAGGGAAATTATTACAGATCAAGGAGCTCAATTCACATCAAGGCTAGTGGAACAAATGATGGAGAGGTACAAAATCAGACATAGAAAATCTACTCCCTATCATCCACAAGCAAATGGTCAAGTGGAATCTACTAATAAGTTATTGAAGGGATCCTAACAAAGACTATCCATTTACATAGAAAAGAATGGGTAGATAGGCTTCCTGAAGCCTTGTGGGCCTATAGGACTACATGGACAAGCACAACAGGCCATACTCCTTATGAACTTGTTTATGGAAAACAAGTTTTGTTTCCCATAGAGTTCTAGATTCAAACTTATAAAATGGAAGTTCAGCTAGGACTTGATCTATCAGAGGCACAAAAGCATAGATTGGAGCAGATTAATGAATTGGATGAAATCAGACAAGATGCAATTCAGAAAACCAGTATAGTCCAAAAGCAGAGGGCTAGATGGCATAACAAGTACATCAAGGAAAAGAAGTTCAAAGAAGGTGGCTGGGCTCTCTTGTTTGATTCAAAGTTCAAGGATTTTCAAGGTAAATTTCAAACACATTGGCTTGGGCCATATGAAATTGTGAGAATTTTTAACAATGGAGCAATAAAAATCAGGACAATAGATGAAGAAGAGGTCACTTTTCTTGTGAATGGTCATAGATTGAAGCTGTATCACAAACCACTCTCAAGAGAAGAATTTGTCAAGAAGTTCCAGGAAAAAAGTGATGTGAAGTTAATGAAGAAGAATCTTTCTTCTTCATCAACTTAATTGAATTTTCTGAAGTCAGACATATTGAAAAAATAAAATAAAAATAAAAAATTAAATTAAAAAAAAATAAAAAATTTAAAAAAAGTATAGATATGAAAACCAGTCACTGATTGGCATGTTTATACAAAAAAGATAGAGTGAAAATCAGAATCTTTCTGACACTCTAACTTTTCCATTTTTATTTTTTTACAAGCCGTTGTTACAAAATCATAAGTGCAAATCCATTTCACTTATGATCCATCTCATTTCACTTCATTTTATTCCATACTTCATTCATTTCATTCCATTCATTCATATCATATCTTATTCCATTCATTCATATCATATCTTATTCCATTCATTCATCCACACTTCATCCATTTCACTTCATGGTCCACTTCATTTCCATTTCAGATCTTTAAGTTTGATCTCCTTTCTGCAATTGAATAATACACAGCAGAAATTGCAGGGCACTTTTTCACTCCACTTCATAAGTTGTGATCCATTCCACTCCATTATTCATTTCATTCATACTCCCTCCTACCATATTTCATTATTCATTTCATAAAACCTTTCATCATTCCAGCTTCAAACCATATTTCAAGTCTTCTACAGGTACATTCTGCAATCAGTTAGACATTCTGCAGCTAGACAAACATTATGCAGCCAGGAAGACATTCTGTAGCCAGAGAGCCTGAAAGCACTGGCTAGTAATCATTTGATTTCCAACAAAATGATCCTGCATATCTATGAACAAGCAAAATCAAGAAGGTTATGAAGACTCAAAAAGTAATGATTTTCAGGGAAGAGCAAAGCATATGAAGATCACAAGAAAATCAAAGCAAAGGCAAAGGTATGAAGTGATTATAATGACATATCATGAAAAATTTTAGCGTAGTTTAGTTGTATATTATTCAAAAAGTTGTTTTGATTAATTTTATTGATCATGCCGAACAAACCTTCCGCAAAACTTTGGATAAAACTCCCTCTGTTCCACCACTTCAAAACCCATATCCGATCATCATTTCAAAATCTAAATGGTTAAAGTGCTAAAGTGATTGGATTGGTCACGTCACTAAGCATTTAATGATGATTTTTGAATTCATTACAAAATATCTCCGCGGTCTTTTCACTCATTGATTCATTTTCTTCACCTCACCTCATTAATTCATTATGTAACCACTCCATATCACTCTTTTCTGCAGCCAACTCTTAACCATTTCATTCTGTAAAACAGAGGTATCTCTGTAACAACCATTGTCACTGTGAAACAGAGGAAACATTTGGGGAGCAAAAGCAACTTGTTAACGACCATTCTCACCGTCAGCAGAAGGTTGGTGAATTGAAGATTGAAGAAGAATTATGGGCCTCATCGTGAGAACAGAACCAGTTGGCACTAAATACTTGGAAGGCTATCCCCAAATCCGAGAAATCTTACAACAAGCAAGATGGTTGCAATTCCTTGAAAATTTCAGTGGCTTCCACAGAGAGGTTACCAAAACTTCTTCAAGGTCTTTTAATGGGGCGGAGGTTGAGGTTGGAGATATTAAATTCACTGTCACAGAGGCTTTTATTTCAGAAGCAACAGGACTGCCTAGACAAGGAGAAATGTGGTTTAAGAACAGAGAATTCCATAACGAAGCATGGAAACAGATACTCAAGTCACCAGGTATGGATGTCACTGTTTTTAAAAAGGGTATCCCTAGTTCTGCATTAAAGAACAAATGGAGAAACATGTTGCTTATCCTACAAAAATTCATCACTTGTGAAGGTAGATATGGTACTTTCTATGTTTACCATATTAGGTTGATAATGCATTTCCTAGAAGAAGAACTTAAGTTGCCCTATTTCTTGCTTCAAAGTTTAAAGAAAATGGCTTCAAGTGTTCAAAATATAATTCAATTTCTGGAGACAACCTTATACCACCATGGTTTAGTCAAGATTTTGATTGAACATCATTTGAGAAAAATAGGGGATAATTGGGATAACTTCTTGGTGAGAAATCACTTTGAGGAACCAAAAGAACCTTCACCTGAACATCAACCTACAAAAAGAAGCAGAAGATGGAAATCCTCCAAAACTGAAACTGGTAAAACAATACAAGAAAGTAGTGAAGAAATGATCTCTGAAAAATTAGTTCAGATTAAGAAACAGATTAAGAAAGAGAGGATCATAAGAAAAGTTTCCAGAGAACAAGGAGAAGGGCCATCTCAACCAAGGAGGAGCCACAGACTGAGGGGGATACTAAAGAAAAAAAAAGTTAAAAAAACTGGAGTTATAAACATAGAAGATGAAGAAACACCTACTGAGGAGGATTTTGATGAAGAAGTTCCAGAAATTGATCCTGCACAGCAAGAAATTTACAACTATGTTGAAACATTGGAGAGGAAAGCTTCAGAGAGTAGAGACAGAACCCCTAGTCCTCCATTGTCCGAAATAGATCTGCTAAGAAGAGATAACTACCAGCTAGAAGTACTTAATAGACATATCAGGACTGAGAATGATATTCTGAGGGAGCAAGTTAAACTAAAAACCAGTATGAACTCAACCCTGTCTCTACAAATGGACAAAGTGGAAAAGGCCAATGAAAAGTTGAAAAAGAGGAACAAAAAGTTAATCAAGGCACTTACCAATTTAAGGTTCAAATTAGTCATCAGGAAGCCCAGAAGGCCTTTAACTACCAGGCAGAGCAGAAGAAGAGGGTTGGATGTTCTTGCAGAGGTCTCTGAGTTCATGGAATAGTTGCATGAGGAAATGCAAGAATCTAGCAGTGGGGGTATGTTGAGCTCCAAGAATGTTGTTTCTTCCACCACATTCCACTCCATTTCTTTTGTCCATTATTCATCCCAGGCTCAAATGATCAATGAAATTAGTTAAAATTGCTTTAAGAATGAATATTATGACTAACTTCCTATGTTTTTATGATTTCGTCATTATAGTGCTTTTTGAACTAGGACTAGCTACAGAATGCAGACATTTTGTAGCTAGTTGCCAATTCTGAAGTCGTCTTCATGTTTAAGCAGGTTCCAAATGTCCTCTAAGCGAAAACCACACATGGTCATATTCCACATCACGCCTTTAGCATTTTTTGCTCTCCATAAAGATTGAAAGGAATTCTGTACGTGGTTATGCACGTGAGAACTCAAACAAGGAGATAGACTCCTAATAGGACAAGGAAAGTCCAGATGTCCTTTGTCATATTACGATGCCACCTTTAGAGTTCTAGTTTGATTTTAATATGGAAAGACAGTAATCCCTGTATTATCTCAAGTTTTGTTATGTAAATTTGCTATAAATGTAGCTCGGGAAACCGAGAGACAAGGTTAGATTTTTGTTAGATTTTATGGTTGACTACTAGATCTTTGAAGTCCGAGAATACTCTGTTTTGAAGTGATTCCTCTTTAATGAAAGAAGCAGCATTCCCTTGAATGCGTTGAGTTGATCTTGAACTAGATTTCGTGCTACTCTGGTGGTAGAGGGCCCCTGCCTCCTGAGCGGCCTTGTTTATACAGTAGATAAGTATTTTAGTCTTGTTTTTATTTCTAGTTTAGGCAAGTTTCTGAAGTTTGTGTTCATACTTGTTTTCGTTAATTATCACAGTTGGACTTACTCTAATAAGCTCCTCCAAAATATCATTATGATGAATAAGGCATAACTGTGGTATTGTAGGTTTTAGTTGCTAGTTTACACTAAGTGGCGTAGCCAATCTTACTCTTACAAAGCTCTTCCAAAATATCATAACAATGAGTAAGAAGTAGTTGTGGTGTCTTAGATTTTATTTGTATTTGCTTTCAGTCTTTTGTTTATGTTCAATTGCTTTGGATAATACAACCATACTTGTTCTCACAAAATCTTCCAAAACATCATTCATACTGAATGAGATGGGTTGTAGAATTCCTTAGGTTAGTTGCATGTTAACTTAGTTATAGCACTCCGGAGGTAGAATGCATGTGATTCAGCTCTGTCATTTCATTTCCAGTTTGATAATGGCTTTTTAGTCTAGCATTGTTCACTGTACTTCAAATAGACTAGTGGCACTCTAGTTTAGTTTTAGCTCGTTGTATTAGCACTCCAGTTTAGTTGCCATCCATTGTATTTTAAATCATATTAGTTGTTAAATTTAAATACCACGGTCTTCATTATTTACAAAACTTCTTTTGTTCCAACCTCATATTAATACATAATCATTTGGACAGGAGTTGGTATCAGTCTAAGACCTAGAGTATTTTGCAACCTTTTTACCATTTCGCAAACAAGCCTTTTCTCAAAAGACCATCCTAAAAAGGAAATCTATAACTTCTGAGTGAGGCCTAGTGGTGTTAAATTGAGTTGCAGAACAGAATTAGAAGCTAGTTTAGAATAGAAATCTTATGATGCTACAAATGTTCTTTTCCAAATATATTCCAATAGATCTTTAAACATGGATGAGATGTTGTAACATTGTAAATTGATTGTTTGATTTTTTAGTTAGGAGAACTTCATTTACACTTAACTTTCCCATTTCTCAAGCTCTTCCAAAACATATTTAATGAATGAATTGGACAAGTTTAAGCTCATATTGTGATTTATTTCCTTGAATTCATTATCAAGCTTTGTTTTGTTTCAGTATTTTCATTTGTCATTTTCCATCCATAACTTAGGCTTCATTCTGTTTTTAACCAGTAGCTTCTTTTCACCAGCATTTAGTTCTTTCCCTTGTGAACATAAAACCATAAAAAAAAAAACCAAAAACATCATAAAACACTAGACACAACGTAGTGAGAAACAAATACCTAGTCACATATTGTGCACCACACTTCAGCAGTTTACCAACCCTGGTTGACAATTAATGAACTCAATTTAGGAGACTAGGTTGAGCACAAACAGGCTGAAAGGTTCACCTGGCGACTCCAACTCAATCCAAAGATTCCAGTGCTCACTGATCCATTCATGCAATGGTAGGGTATGTGGAAAACCCTGCACTTTGTGAAGTTGTAAAAGAAGTTAGAGATCAGTTAGTGGATATTGAAATTAATGAAGGATTTTTCATTGTCGTGCTTCAATGTTTGAAATCTCCGAAGTTTCCTCCTGAAGCTAAAACTGGTTTCTGTGAGTTAGTTGTTGAAAGATTTGAGAAGGAGATTCAGTATTTAAATGATCAGATCTAATCATATGAATTTTGAGATCCTAAAACGTTTTTGGAAACTCTCCCTCCTTCAAAACAAGAAACAATAGAGCTGCCCGTGGATGTTTGCATTGACAGTGTGCAGCTGGAAGTATGTATTGCGGAGTTGGGGCAGCAAACAAAGTCTGGCTTTTTCGATCCTATTGCAACGTACATGGAAATGTTTTTCAGTTTGAATGATAGATCAAATTTTCTTTTACATAACCAGACTCATTATGTGCACGTATGGCTGCCAGCAATTACATCTGTGTCCTCGTGGAAGCACTCTCAAGCAGCATCTTTGTCACAGTTAGTTGAATGGTTGATCTGGCATTACAACATTACTTGATCTATTGGCTCTGCGGCAAAGTAGGGTAGATTTTGTAAATAAATAAGCAGCCAAAGGCAGCACTTTGTTTCAGTTTCATTGCAGTTTTGGTTTGAGTTTGTCGAGTCAGATTTTCAGTCATTCCAGTCAATAAATTGAGGCATCGGTTTTTTATCATTTTGTCAAAATAATAGATTCCATTGCCCAATGGATGAAGGCACTGTCTACTCTCCCAAAGATCTACAGTTCTTGGCACCTCCCGGGAGCTACCATCCCCATTGGAGCCAATGTTAGAGTCGGTCTGGCTATCCCTCTGTCAGAGATCATTTCTCTTATTGCATTTCATGTTTAGGTGTTTTATTCATTTCATTTATTTGCATTCCATTAGGGGCATGCTATAATACAGGCCAGAGATCGAGACTAAAGAGGAGAATAATCCACAAACTCTGGATTACAGAGTTTTATTCTTTGAAAAATCTGGGAAGAAGATATCACCTTGGCATGATATTCCATTGCAATTAGGAGACGGGGTTTTGATATTTGTGGCTGAAATACCAAAATAAATAAGTGCAAAAATGGAAGTTGCAACTGAGGAGCCATACACTCCAATCAAGCAGGACACTAAAAAGGACAAGCTTCGATATTACCCTTATAACATAAATTGGAACTATGGATTTCTTCCACAAACATGGGAAGACCCATCTCTTGCAAATGCAGAAATTGAAGGAGAATTTGGTGACAATGATCCAGTTGATGTGGTTGAGATTGGGGAAAGGTAGGCTAAAATTGGAGAAGTACTTAAAGAGAAGCCATTAGCTGCTTTAGCAATGATTGATTAAGGTGAATTGGATTGGAAAATCGTTGCTATTTTTGTTGATGATACAAGGGCGCTACTTGTCAATAATGTCAACGACGTTGAGAAGCACTTTCCGGGCCTTCCGGGCACATTAACTACAATTCAAAATTGGTTTAGGGATTACAAGATTCCAGATGGAAAACCTGCTAATAAGTCTGAGCTTGGTGATAAGCCAGCAAATAAGGAGTATGTACTCAAGGTAATTGCAGAGACAAATGAATCCTGGGCAAAAATATGCTTCAGTTTTCCTGCGCGGCGCATAGAGTCGATTTTCTCAATGCAAATTTGCTCTGCCGCGGTGCACAGAGCCGACGCAGCGCGTTGGGCTTGCACGCGGCGCACAGGGCCGAAAATGAAAATTTTTATCGTTGCTCTACGAAATTTCAAATCACTCAGCTCTTCTCGCTCCGTGTTGGTGAAAAGTTATCGATGGATCCTTAATGACCGCAGCTGGAGATGTTGTGAGGTTTTGTGATAGCGTTCTATGCTGTAGAGGAGGAAATATTGAGAAAATGCTTCCAGAATTGGTGAGAACAAGGTGGCGTATGGAATATGTTCCGCGATGTTCTTTATATGAGCGAAATGACATGTCTGAAAGGTTGCTACATCAAAATGAAAGTGCCCAAAATGTTGCAACGGACGCTCTTATCAGTTAATCAGGATTAGAGTATGGAACTACATTTGCATTAGTAAGGGTGAAGATGCAGACCGTGCGTTGCTTCCAGAATAGACTCCATTTTACAAGGATCTGGCTGACGTGGCTTTTCAAGCAGGTGTCTGCATTGATATATTTTTTGTTATGAATGAATACACAGCCTTGGCTTCACTCAAGTTTTTTCGTTGTTTTTATATTCAAACGCTGATGATTCAACACTTCCCCAGGATTTATATCAAATGTTGAGTCACCCATATGCTTTTGCTTGTGTATTGAGGCTCAGAAAACCACTCGAATTCAGACCTAGTCGTTCACATGGTCACTTTTACCCAGATCTACAGTATGAGAATGTGCAACATATCATCTGTTGTGATACGTATGCCACTTATGCCTATGATTTTGAGTTCGAGAACAACAATGGCTTTAGCAGGAACTCAGATGCTTCCCCTGTTTTGCAATTTGCATTTCAATATACAATCATTGTACCGCCTAGAGAAATTGTCAAGACGAGCCAAAGCATTCACGGAGGTTGAGAATACGCACACTGCAATATGGAGTAGCGAGAAATATCAATGCACTGTATGACAGTGCTGATACAGAAGTTATAATTTCTAACTGGGTTCATAAAGTAATTTCAGCTTCCTTGGAGCAAGAAGCAGAAGGAGGAGGACATTATTGTATGCAAATATGTACATGATGATCCAGAGAGTTTGTGTGGAGAAAGGTACCTAAATTTATTGATAACTACAGAGTGCACACCTGAGTATTGCCCTTGTGGAGATCGCTGCAAAAACCAACGATTTCAGTGAGGTGAATACATGAAAACAAAATTATTCAAGACAGATGGATGTGGATGGGGTCTGTTCGCAAACCAAGATATCAAGACTGGCCAGTTTTTTATTGAATACTGTGGGGAAGTCATTTCTAGAGAAGAAGCTAGGAGACGATCTCAGGCTTATGAAGCTGCAGGGTTGAAAAATGCATTTATCATATCTCTTTATAAGTCTAAATTAATTAATACCACTAGAAAGGGTAGCATTGCTTGATTCATTAACCATTCTTGTGAACCAAATTGTGAAACTCGGAAGTGGACAGTGTTTGGAGAAAGTCGGGTTGGAATTTTTGCAGAGCGGGACATCCCTTGTGGAACAGAGTTATCATATGATTATGAGTTTGAGTGGTATGGTGGTGCCAAGGTTCGATGTCTATGTGGAGCACCATCTTGTTCTGGATTTCTTGGGGCGCAGTCTCGTGGTTTTCAGAATGATGCTTATCTATGGGAAGACAATGATGAAAGGTATTCCGTAGAGAATGTCCCACGTTATGACTCCAATGAGGATGAACCACTGTCCAATTTCCTGAAACAGGCAAAGGTGTGCAAGAAACTAAAAATTGCAGCCGCAAAGGAGCATTCTATTTCTCAACCTGCAGGTGGATTAGGGGATGGAATTAGCTTCTTTTAGATCATTTAATTATAGTGTCTTTGGATCAAAAGGCTTATGATCGGTGCATATCCATCCATGCTCACTGCTTTGTTCTCAAGACTGATGGAGTTGACTTCGCTGGTGAGAAGATTTTCATGACAGATGATTATTCAAAGATGATGTGGAGGAGAATTGATTTTCTGCGAACTGTGCTTGCAATGGGATATAACTTTGTTTTCACGGATGCAGATTTTCAAATTGTTTGTGACCATTTCACTAGCATCCCTACAGATTTGAAGAATAGTGCCAATGGGGGATTTAACTATGTAAAATCAAATAACCGGACAGTAGAATTCTACAGGTATTGGTACATGTCACGAGAATTGTATCCTGGAAAGTATAATCAATATGTGCTAAATAATATTAAATATGAAGATGCTATAAGCGGAAAAGGATTGAAGTTGAGGTCCTTGGACACATCTTATTTTGGTGGATTTTGTGAAGATTTCACACAAGGTTTGCACCATGTGTGCAAATTGCTGCTATGAACTGAGAAACAAGATTCAAGATTTGAGGTTAATGCTGGCAGATTGGAAACATTTTCAGTCCATGACTTTCCAACAGAAGAGATTGCAGACACTAACCTGGAAAATTCCAAGGCACTGCAGGTAGAAGGTGAAATTCTTGAAACGTGACTAGTGAGTTATGTTGTTATCTTTGACAACCATGTTACATCTAGAGCTGCTACACATTAACGTATTGTCTGAGATGGATTTTATTGAGAGTTATGGAGGGCTCGTTTCCCAATTCTACACCAATGTGCAAGATCTGTCATATTTACAACGATATCTAGATCAGGATCCTCGTACAGAAAATTCACCAAGGCATTGTGTGAAGTGATTAAAGACTTCTTTAGTTTTGCAACCTTGGGCATCCAGGATAATGGAAGTGTTGTGAATCTTGTTGGATATGTGTTCGTTGGTGTTAAAGGAGAAATTATAGCTAGAATTGGCGGAACTATGTTTCCCTTCATTAAAGGCAAAATCTTCGTTCAAAGCCCATCTTTATTAAAATTTAGTGCTTATTCAAACGGCAAAAGGGAAAGTGGCAATCAAAGACCGAAAGCCTAAATTTAAAACAAAGACATCCACCGTAGTGGAGAAATAGGATTGGATGGTTTATTTTTATCTTCAGTTACGATTCAGAAGGTCTGCGCTACAGGTTCTGCTTACTCATTGATCATCAAACAGATTTCATATTGTACGTTGCTCCCTCTCAGAACAAATGATTGGCTCTTCAACTTTTGTTTGTTAATGATGATTAAACAATCCCTTATTTTTGGTCGATTTGTTTTTTTATAGTTGAGTTTATTTATTGTATTGAAAATCATTTTGTAAGGGAGTCTGAGTTCTGGGAAACGTGTGGAAGAAAAAACTCAGCGCTTCACTGTACAGTTTTTGCAGAGAATTAATGAAATGATGCAGCTCTGATTCATGAGATTCATGTGGTGTGAGTTTAGCAAATGTCTTTTCTTTCTGTTTCATATGTATCTCGTTATGTTTTACTATTCATTCATAATCATTGCTAGTTGAATGATTTTAAGTAAGAAAGGTAGAATCCAGTTATTGCTCTGCCTTGGGAAAGCGTTCATGTTTCTGTATGTCTTCTTCTGTTGAAAAGGATTCACTATATATTCCCTTTTCAACCTCTTAACAGTCTTTCCACTCCATATTATTTCAAATTTGATTGCTAAACTTCCTACCTATCTTGCCTCGTGAAATACTCTGTGTCTTTGTGTTAGTATGAATCCTTTGTCGAAGTGTACGAAAAAGGACCACTTTAGCTACGCATAACTAATAGCCCTAACAACAAAAGTGGCTGCCAATATCTTCAGATCTGCGGTTAGTTGAACAAGAAAAGAGCTGCAAAAACCAGATCTATGCATGGAAAGACATTAAGCAGTAAAAATAAGGGTTTGCTCCATATACCAATAGACAAGACAAGAACAATTTTTGAAATAATTTTTGTATTAAGGGCACCTGGGAGGAAAACAAGAAGGCGTATCCAATTCTCCTCAGTGGGATGGGTTCTTGGAAGTCCTCAGCACTTCAGATCTAAGATTTCTCTCTCTTGTTGGTGTAGAAAACCCAATGCAAAGAATAGAGCTCAAAGGGAGCTCATACAGCAAATAATGGAAAAATGTGACCAAGTGTATAGATCCAGAGTGATCTAATAGGCAACAAAAGGTGAAGAATGGTAGGAAAAACCCTCCTATTTATAACAAAATATTGGGTCATTCTAGATCTTGGTGCATGATTAAAATAATGTTAACCAAATCTAGGTCCACCTTTTATGGAATATTTTATTATATTTGTTGGAGGGAAAAAGTATTTGACTTGGGTCAAATCCCTTTATTTGTTAATAATAAAGAAATAAATGATTTATTTATCTTTTTAAGGAAGTGGTTGAAGGATAATTAAATAAATAATGATTTATTTAATTATTTGTGGGTGATTTGGTCATATTTGATTTGGTCATATTTAACAAGGAATATTATCTAAATAAGATTTAAATAATTATTCCTAGAAAATAATAAGATAAATAAAGGTTTATCTAATTAATTTCTTTGTTTTTGGGTTAAACATGACTAGGAATAATAATTAAATTATGGTTTAATTAATTATTCCATGAGAAAAATTAAACAAAATAGGTTTGTTTAATATTTCCTTTTGGGGTTTCCTGTTTAGACCATAAACAACCTAATAAATGTGGTTTATTAAGTTATTTTTCATAGTGAAAGCAATTTTACTTAGGGTAAAATTGGTCTTACATGGTGTACTTGGGTCCATCTAATGATAATAGGTTAGATGACCAAAAAATGGTGTAACACTTTGATTTAATTTCTCAGCTCTTCCTGTTCCTTGTCCCATACATCCCTGAAACCCAGTCATACATCAAAATACCTCTTTCCTATTTATTTACTAGCCTAAAATCAGTATTCATTATAGGTCATCTCAGGCCCTATTGGACATCTTTTGACGAGATTGACCCAGAGAGAGCCCTCTCCTGTCCTCGTAAGGCTAGCTACGAGGTTGAGCGTGGTTTGGTGTTGTCCTTCTTCTGCCTTATTTCAGCCTAGGGTGGATTTGGGAACTAACACATGGTAGAAGAAGGTATCAAAGGCGAGAAGGATCTTGTTAGTGGGAGTTTGAAATAATATTGTCTCTAGTCTCCATGGGAAGGTGACTCCATATTCTATGTGGAATGATTTGACAGATCTATTTCAAAACAGCAGCGACCAAAGGAAGTTGGCACTGAAGGACAAGCTTAGAAAGATCAAGAAGGAGGAGGGTGAGACAGTACCAACATACTTGGAAAAGTTCACTCAATGTAGAGATGAGCTTGGAAGTGTTGGTGTGACCGTACCCGATGATGAATTGTTGAGCCTAGAAATTCTAGGCCTTCCCAAGAGCTAGAATAGTTACCAGGACTCTCTGAATGGGAGGGAGAAGTTACCAGACTAGGAGCGTTGTTGGTCCGAATTGGTAATAGAAGAGATAAGGCGGAGCACCAGAGATGGGACCTCCAACACCAACAAAGAAGAAGATTGTGCATTAGTGGGAAAAGGAAAGAAGACCAAGGGAAATAAATCCCAAAGAAAAGAGGGTAAGAGAGACTTGTCCAAGATCATATGCTTTCACTATCATGAGCATGGGCACTATGCTTCGAATTTTCCACAGAAGAAGGCAAGCAAAAAGAAGCTTGTAGTTGCAGCGGGTGAAGTGTTGGCTTCAAAGTTCGAGCTTGATTTTACTCTAATTGCATGCATGGATAGCACTGTAATGGGATGCATGTGGTATCTAGACAGCGATGCCTCATTCCATATGACGGGTAATAGATGTCTCTTCAATGAATTGGAGGAGAAGGACCTTTAGAAGAACATATATTTTGGAGATGAAGAGAGGTATAGTGCTACAGGAATAGGTACAGTTACCTTTCAAAGGGATTCTAGCTCCCCTCTCAGACTAGCAGTTGTTTTGTATTTTAAATGCCTAAGGAAGAATCTTTTCTCCATAGAGGTATTGGAAGACCGTGGTTATGAGGTGATGTTTAGAAAAGGAAAGGTTTTCCTTAAACACATAGCCGCGGGACAGTTGAAACAGATCGGTGCAAGAGTCAAGAACCTGTATGCTCTCGAGGTTGAGGATGCATGCAAATATTTGAGGAGAAAATTAATGGTTAATGACATGGTGGGTTAGAGGGATAAATTATCTCTCAACATGAAGCCTCAGAAGTAGTCTCAGAAGGTTGTGGAGTAGCTACAATTGGAGAAGCAGAGAGGAGACCGAGTGGAAGATTCCACTCAAGAAGAGACCTCCAGGAGGGGGAAATTTCAAGCCAGAAAGGCAGAGGGAGTACATGCATCTATACCTCCTGGTGTGAGGTGGGGCGATGTGCAGAATTAATCCCAAGAAGAAATTTCAGCAGAGTCCATTGAGATGGTGTGTCTCATGGATCGAACCTGGCTACGAGGAGCCCACAATATAGCAGTAGTAGGAAGGATATATTTGATTGATGCATTGAGATTTCATGAGAACATAAATTAGAGTGATATATATTAGATTCTAGAGCGCAGATCATATTTGGTAGCAGTGTAGAGGGCATAGATGCAGATGTTAGCTGCAGCGCAGAGAGTCCAGTAGACATGTGTAGTAGCTAGTAGAATTCAAAAGACTCTGATGAAAGATACATTATACTGATTCAGTTTTTCGGAGGCTATTCAATTTTAGGAGTTCCATGTGCAAACAACACTAGAGAAGTGTTGCATGCAGAACATTCCAAAGGTACCAGATCGGGGTAGATTGAATTGCTTTCTTATTGAGATGGAGTGTTGAAATTTTCAACAAGAAACAGTGAAATTGGCATCCAGAAAGGATAAAATTGACCACATAACAGGTGTGGGATTCCAGTCACACATGAGTGAGGAATTCAGTTACGAACTAGCGCTAAATGTGGGCATTTAATTTATTTATCCCTTAAATAAATTGGAAAAAAAAAATTAATTTCATCTCATAACAACGTGTATCAGTTAACTAAGTCAGAAAGATTGAGTTCGCTCAATAATTTCAAGTTGAGGGTCAAAGCTGAGGCATGTAGAGTGATTCTATTATTTTAGGGGTCTAGTTGCAGTTAATGCATTAGTTTTGTGCATGTGTCATTAGTTAACTCAAATTAATTGAGTTAAAATCAATTTAACTAGTTCTAACCGAGTGATGAGCTAGTGAGAGGTCAAGTGAATTAGATTAGATTTAATTCACAAGTAGTGATCTATCATATAACTGATGATTTGCTATTAATATATGCATTCAAGTCAATTATGATGAAGACCCAGTTGAGACAGCGGTTAAATGGAAGTTAACTATCAGTTGTATTATTAGCGAATTTCCTGGGCACATTTATAAAGTCATGGGAAGGCTCATGATGGATCGCGCAGTCAAGGAAGGTTGATTGTCCTATTTAATAGGGATTAATTGCCTAGGGATTGAATGAGAAAAGTTGGGCTAAGCAGGGGCTGAGAATTGGCTAAGTGTTGGTCAAATTTTCCTAAGAATTGTCAGTCAGTTTTGAGCAAGATCAAGGTGAGACGATTGGTAGAGTGCAGGATTTTCTCAGTGTGACAAAGAATTGTATTGTTTCATGATTCTTTGACTATGTAAAATATACTATAGATGGTTTTTGATTAGGTGCTTTCCCTAGATACATATTTTGTTGTGTGATTGATAATTTCCTTTCTCTTACATGCATGTGATTGAGCAATCGTGTTTTATATTCCGAAAATATAGTAGAAGGATTCAGTATCTTGTTTTAGTACATTACATGATCGGATTGAATCCATTGGTGTAGAGTTTCTATATAATTTCTACAGATGATGCATGCATTAACATATTCACGTGAAGTGGTGTAGCGATAGGAGATGACATAGCTAAAGGTAAGAATCCGATGGAAGACACATGGGTTAGGAAGACCGCAGAAAGAGCCCCTAGGTTTAGTATTTAGGCAGAAAAAGAAGAATTCCTGAAGGTGAATTGAAGTTTCATGGATTCGGGAGCTTCGACCTCTTATGCGTAGCCACAACAGAAGTTGATATCGAAGAAGGACAACACTAAAGTAACTAATCAGCTAAAAGAATTTTATCTAGCTATATTGAAATCATTTTTGCAAACTTGTATGAAGTTTTTGCAAGATCAAAATGTCGTTCAAAGACTCCATAAGTTGATAGACTCCTGCCTCGGAAAATAAGAACCCCGCAATGAGTCACACACATTCAAAAATTTAAATTGACATTAGAAGAAAACATGAAGGTATATCAGACTAACTACACATATCGAAGAATATGACATGGATCAGGTAATCCTAGATTTAGGATCTGATGCCAATGTATTTCCTAAGAAAACTTGGGAACGAATGGGAAATCCAAGGCTCCAATGATCGTCGATCTAATTGAGAAAGGCTAACCAACAGAATATCATCCCTATGGGAAGGCTATCTAGAGTTGTAGTAGATATTGAAGGAGTGCACGTTGTTTCATATTTTGAAGTAATTGAGATTGTAGATGATAGAAATCCATATCTGGTGCTACTTGGATTGGATTTGGATTTCTATACTGATGTGATAATCAATCTGAAAAGGAGACATATGGTGTTTGAAAATGGAGATCTGTTGGTCATTGTTCTTCTAGACCCATCAGAAGGAGCGCGGTATACAAATCATGTCTGCGATGAGTACCATGATGAAAACATTGATAATATCTACAAGATCACGGCTAAGGAAGAAGATTGGATTAATCCCACTGCAGATGGCAGGCTAAGTTGGGAGCAGGACAGTTCTTGTATTTCAGACTTTGATGAAGAACTAGAGAATTGGCATAATAGATTGTATGAAGTCTCTACAAGATGATGTAACATAATTACAATATCACTTTGATGCATAACTTCAAAGGTATGTAATTTTCCTTATAATGATGGGATAGGACATGTCTGCATTTTTCTTGATGAATTTGAAAAATAAGTTTTGGAAGAACAAAGGTTCCAAGCATTGGATGTAGCCCTCATATCTACACCTGCTAGATGGTCGGGTACTCATAAATCAAATATCGGAGGTTGGAAAGAGTATCACAAATTGATGAAAATTAGATTTAGCCAAGTAAAAACCAGAATCGAAGAAAAATATGTTGGAAAAGAGGATCCATGGGAGTACATGTCTCTTTGGACTAAGGCTTGGGGCGAAAATCCAAAGCCCAAATGGGTACATGTATTTTTTCACACATTGGACTTGATACCTATGAACTGGTATCTTGAGATAGAGTTACGCCATGGAACGAAAATTTGGGAAGAATTGGTTGAAGGGTTCCTAATGACATTTACTTTTGAGGATGACTACCAAAGCATTGATGAAGCTCTTCAGGAAGTCAGAGCAAGGATTTTAAAGACTACCATTGTGCCAACTTGGACACAACCATATTGGGCAATGCAGTTGGAGCACGCACTAGACTGTTATAATGTCACAGCAGAAGAGGAGGATGAGGATCTGAACAATGTTGATATCCCAGAGTCAAAAGGACATCGTGAAGTTGTTGGACCAAAGCCGGAAATCCCTGACATAACGCAGCCCGTGAAGACAAAGAAGGTGAATATTGGGTCAAAAGAAGAGCCCGAGTTTGCATTGTTTGGAGATTATTGGGACGAATACACCGTTACAAAAATAAAAAAACTATTGCATAAGTATCAAGAGTTCTTCCCTACAAATTTCTCTTAACTGAAGGGGATAGTAGGAGATCTTATATTTATGTGGATTACTATAAAACTAGATGCAAAGCCGGTAAAACAATGACCATATAGATTGAACCCGAAATAAAAGGAAAAAGTAAAGGAAAATTTAGAAAAGATGATCAAGGAAGGGATCATCGAACTGGTTAAAGAATCCAAATGGGTAAGTCCTATGGTAGTTCAGGAAAATAAAACAAAGGGTGAAATCAGAATATGTGTGAACCTGAGGAAATTGAATGATGCATGTGTACATTTCCCTTTTCCCACACCATTCACCGAAAAAGTGTTGGACAATGTAGGAGGAAAGGAGGCTTACTCTTTCATATATGCTTTTTCAGGTTACCATAAGATCAAGATTGCGCCGGAATATCGACATAAGACAACTTTCGCTACAGATTGGGGTTGTTACCAGTATATTGTGATGCCTTTTGGATTAAAGCATGCTCCTGCTATATTTTGTAGAGTTGTAGTCACAAATTTCAAGGAGAATATACACAAATTTTTGGAGGTCTACTTTAATGATTGGATATTTTTTGGGTTGCTGACAACACATGTTTCAAGCTTGAGATTGATGTTGGATACCTGTAGACAGTATCATATATCGTTGAATTTGAAGAAGTGCATATTTTGTGTACCTTTTGGTATATTATTGGGACATGTTGTTTGCAGGCAGGGATTGATGGTAGACCCTGCGAAGATAGCTTCTATTGTGAACCTAGAGCCACCTAAGATAGGAGTTTTAAGCGGAGGAAAAGAAACTTATAAGGACTCCCCTAGTAGTGGTGATCTAACTAGGAAGATCCCATCATGAAAATCAGGTGGAAACATCGCCTAAATTGTAGTGTGTAGAAGTGTCCTCATCGGAAGACATGGGCCAAGTCCCTTGGAAGGGGACGCCTCAAAGGGTGACAACCCTGTCGGGTCAAGACCCTGCTGCATCACGACGCGTTGTCAGTGAGTCAGGTTGTTTGTGCGACCTAAGCTAAGATGATACCACCCGCTAAGTTTAAGCATATAATTAAGTGTAATAAATTCTTAGTGTCACATGCAGTTGACAGTGGGAACGGGACTATAAACTACTTTGTCAAGTCGGACTTCGCCGAAGAGGGATTACTTGGTGACACTAAGGAGGCTACCAAAGTTTGACGGAACTCTGGTGAGGGAGGAATTTTTGCAACATAAGGGAGGATCTGTCGATCTCCACTAGAAATATGACTGATGTAAGTGAAAATTTTGATTTGACAGGGATGTTTCCATTAAAAGGAGTGGGGGAAACACATTTATTGGGAAAATCTAGGAAAATATATCACCAAATCCACATTAATGAGTTGAATCTTAAGACAATCATGGGGTATGAAAGTCAATTTTGTTATAAACATCACATCCCACTCCGCACTTGGCCACTTTGTTTGCTGAGATTTAGAATTATGATTTTGCGCCTAAGTGTGAGCCGAGCTTTGAGCCGCATGTCCGAGAGGAGTTTCAAATAAATTTTCATGTAATTTATCAAAAGAGGATTAGCGATAATCATGATTGCTACACCACCACTAAGTGTGGCAGGGCTAAGTTCACTAAGGAAACAATCCACTACAGGAGAGGCGCAACCAAAGAAACAACTGCCCATGAATCCAACTATAAGACAGTCACCCAAAAAAAAGATCACCAAGAAGCAGAGAAATAAGGACTGACTTGAAAATAATTTGATGTTATAGTCAAGCCAAGGAGATTGAATTTTGGACTTGATCATCTTTCAAGGATAGAATTAGGCGAAGAACCCATGAGTATTGAGGATAAATTTCCCGATGCATAGCTATTTGCAATCAGGGTGGAAAATGACCACTTCACGGATATTATTCAGCTTTTGACTACAGGAATGGTGCCTACAGAGTACACTACGTAGCAAAAGAAGGATTTGGTAATCAAGGCAACTTATTTTTCATTGATTGTGGGACATTTGTATAAGATGGGACCAGATGAAATACTACGCAAATATGTCTCTGAACATGAAAGGCAACATATATTGGCAGAAGCTCATGGAGGCATTGCAGGAGGTCATTATGCAAGGAAGGCCAATGCCCAAAAGATTTTGAGAGATATATTATGGTGGCCCACAGTGAAAAAGGATGCAAAGGAGTATCATAGATCTTTTGATGCATGCCAAAGTATAGGAAGACCCCCTAGATAGGATGAAATTCCCTTGAATCCACAAGTAACATTGCAGGCATTCGATAAGTAGGAGATTGACTCTATTGTACCTATCAATCTACTAAGGAAGAAGACTGGAGCAATATATATCATCACTGCAACAAATTATTTGACAAGGTGGGCCAAGGAGAAGCCAGGGAAGTATTTCACCACAGATACAGACGTGAAGTTCATATTTGAATTTATTTTGTCCATATTTGGGTGTCCAAATATCTTGATGAGTGAGAGGGGTTTGAATTTGTTGCATAAGATGAGGCGATGGCTAAATAATTCAAATGCACCATCAAAAGAGTACACCATACCATCCTCAGGAAAATGGGAGGGTCAAAGCTTTTAAAAATATTTTGGAGAATGCACTCACCAAAATATGAAATGTGAATAGAAATAACTGGGATCTCAAAATTTCAGCGGTGTTAAGGGCATACATGACAACATGCAAGAAGTTGACAGGACATACACCTTTCAGGTTGGTATATGGACAAGAAGCAGTCATGCCTATGGAGTATATTGTGGCCAGTTTAAGAATTGCAGCATTTACGGACATTGCGAACCGTGACACAATAGAAGAAAGGATTGAGCAATTGTTCACTTTGGAGGAAGACATATTTATTGCAGGTTATCAATAGCAAGTGCCAAAAGAAATGGAAAAATATTGGCATGATAGGCATATCAAGAAGAAAATATATAAGGAGGGGGACCTTGTGCCATTGTATTATATCAAGTTCGTGAATTTCCCAGTAAAGTTCTAAACACATTGATTGGGGCCATATATCATCAGGCACATCTGTGAGGGAGGCGCAGTTCAGCTCACGAAGTTGGATGGTCAATTAATGCCAAGACAAGTGAATGGGAGCAGATTAAATATCTACAGGTATGACTTTGTCCCTAAAACTTTGCATTGACTATATGAATGGAGGAAATTCTTAGTGTCACATGTAGCTGAAAGTGGGAACGGGACTATAAACTACTATGTTGAAGCTAGACTTCACCGAAGAGGGATTACTGCATGACACTCGGGAGGCTACCGAACCCTGAGGGAACTGCGACAAGGGAGGAATTGTTGTGACGTAAGGGAGGATCCTTCAAATTCCACTACAAATATGACCATTTTAAGTGAAAAAGTTGGTTTGACAGTGATGTTTTCGTTAAAAGGAGCGAGGGAAACACATTTATTGGGCATAGTTGGGAAAATATGCTGCCATATCCCCATTAATGAGCTGAATTTGAAGGAAATCATCGAGACTGAAATTCAAATTTGTTAAAAATATCACATCACACTCTACATTTGGCCACTTTACTTCCTGAGATTTAGAATTTTGATTTTGCGCCTAAGTGTGAGTCGAGCTTTGAGTTGCAATTCTGAGAGGAGATTCGAATAAATTGCTAGGGAATTTATCAAGAGAGGATTAGATAGAATCATGACTGCTACACCACCGCCGAGTGTGATAGGGCCAAGTTCACCAAGGAAATAATCCACTGCAGGAGAGGTGCAACCAAAGAAATAGCCGCCCAAGAAGCCAACTCTAAGAGAGTCACCCAGAAAGAAGATCACCAAGGAGAAAATAATTAATGAGCATCTTGACAAAAAAAAGAGGCTTATGGAGGTCCAGGAGAGAGACGAAGAGGAGATTGTAGTAGAGATTCCTGAGCATGTAATAGTAGAAGAATTGGAATCTATATCTAGGTTGTCAATGTATATACCACCCAGGAAGGCGGGTGCAAAATCAATGAAGGATCTAGATGCAGCGAAATTCGTTGTATTTGCACCATTGCTATCGGACGATGTATCATTTGAGGGAGAACCATTGGTGAAGGTACCTCATATAAGGATGGAAGAGTGGGACATAAAATACAAGAGAAAATATTCTAAATTTGAGCCCAACTGATAATTTCGCGTGGTGCATTACTAGGAGAATGACGTTACCAGATTGGAGCCATGTCGATGGGTTGCAGGGATACAACAGGCAGGGCTGCTCAATATGTTGTATGTTCCGCGTTTTGGATGCATAAATATCAATATGATTTGTGTGTGACAAATTTTGGAATTATTCCATGATGGGTGCCTCAGGTTCGGCGAGAGGATACCTATCGATGATATGTTGATTCACAGAATTACCATGTTGCCCTGTCAAGGACAGAACCCCTCGAAGAAGTTTGTAGGGAAGAACTGAGACAAGACGGTTTTTGAGGCTATGAAGGATAAATACAACATTGTGAAGAATTCACAGGGCTATGACATCGACTCCAGCAATGATCCAGTTGCACGCTTCACGGCACACATTTTGGCGAGAAACATTATGAGGAAGTGTCATGCAAATGAAGTGCCAACACCCGTTGTGTCTTTGGATGTGCAATGTAGTAAAGGGGTCCAGTATAACTGGGTGATATATTTGTGCAAAGAGTTTCTTGATGACTGTCGCGAGGCACAGGAGGAAGGGAAGCATTTCCACTATGCGTGTGTATTGTTACTTATAGCACTAATGTTGTGGAGGGAGCCTGAGGAGTCACAGTTCCCCACTATGGACCTGGCTATCAGCGACGCTGTGAGTTATGCCTCATTGTGGTCTACCAAGGAACCTACCCAAGCAATGGAGAACAAACTATTTTGGGTATTGATGGAGATGGATATGCGCATTATGGTGAGTCAACGTCCCAGGCTCTCACCTATTTTATTTAAGGTTTATCGTAGAATAGCTTATTTCAAGGCAGAATTTCACTAAGTGTATATCCACGCGCGCAAGGACCCTATAGAAGTATGGTACTCGTTACCATATTTGATGCATGAGGTTTATATTTCACAAGGCATAAGCCACTCGCTGATTGGTTGGTTTTCTCCACCTACTGGAGGATCAGAGACAGAGTAGGCAGGAACTAGTGGGAAATATATCGTCGTAAAGAAAGGCACTCTGATAGGAAAGAAAGAAGGTAAGTTGACTGGAAAAGGAACACAGAAATAAACAAGGAAAGTAACAGAGAATGAAACTAGAAAATAAACCGAGAAGCCCACAGGAAAAGACATGGAGCAAGAAACAGGAAAAGACGCAGAGAAAGAAAGAGAGGCGGAGACCGAAAAATATGGCGAAGAGGCTGAAGGCATAGACCCCGATCAGGGTGGTCAGGACCCTTTCGATGATACAAAGATAATATATTCCCCATTAATTACAAATAAAATGGTACCGCAAACATCATGTGCACGGAAAAATCATAAATCAGATAAATCACAGGGCACAGAATCGATGAGCCTCACTTAGGGGGACATCAATGAGATCGGTGATAAGGTGCAGCACGTCACTGAAGAGATATGGGACAACGTTGAGGAAAAATACAAGGATTTATTGACATAATTCTAGCAGGGACTCTAAGAACTGAAATTACTCACGTAGACAGCAAGACCGCAGGAACAACCTGCTACTCAGATAATTCAAGCGAGTGTGGTACATGAAAGACAGCAGGCGCAACCACTGCACCAATTAGAGATAACTACTGAGGTTCAAATTTTGAAAGTACCTGGAGGGGCCCTACATTTGAGGATGAAAAGGATCATGTACACACCAAGCATTGGCACAACCTTAGTTTGAATCTTGTTGCGTTGTCCATCCAGACGTTGCATGACTTCCACCATGGGGTCACAGATGGTTTGAAGGTGTGTGAGTAGCGTGCCTTGAAGATCACTAAGGAAATAAAGCAGGACAACCAAAATATATTCAAAGAAATGAATAAGGCACTTCACAATGGGATGAGGCGACCCATCACAGACGGCTGTTGGAGGAAATTATCACCAAGACTTATAGCGAGCTTCCAGACCTCAAGGCCCAATCCGAGTAATCCCCAATAGAAAGTATTGTGAAGCTTTCCCTTGAAATCAAAGATTCCAAGAATGAAATGGAAAAGGTCAAAATTAAGCTTTAGATGCAGATCACTAAGCTACAGATGAGGCTGTATACAGCCACACCACCAAAGGTGCTTGAACAGCGGGAAGAAGATATGAAGGCAGCACTATCAGGTATCTCCACCATAGTCAAGGACTGTGGAAAATTGTTCAAGGACACCATGGAGATTTGGACCTCGCTGTAGGAGGATCAAAACACTGAAAATATTTAAGAGGAATTCCTATAGAGGTAGAAGAAATTGGATGAGATCAAGACCACTATGGGATTTTAGCACTCACGCAGTGGCTCGCTAGGATTATAGAAGGGAAAGCACTGCAAAGCCAAACCGAGGATATGCATAGAAAAGAACAATTGATTACAGCAAAGACACAACTGTGGCAGGATGAATCCATTCAATTGCCTCAGATAGTTGATGCGAAGCTAAAATAGATGCGCAAGAAGCAAAAATATGTGCTTCAGAAGGTCATCAGGCCAACATCAAAGACACTGCTAGAGGAGGTGCTCCAAGAAGAGAATTTGTTTGCAAAAATGGTTTAGCCTTTGAGGACATCCTACACCAGCATCGTCGAAAAGTTTCAGGGTGCACCAATTGAGTGACTCGGGATGAGTCACATGTGAGTGTTGGGGGCCTGTTGGGCGAGGCCCAACTTGGTCCTATTTTGGTCAAAGGACTTCGCAACTCAAGGAGTGGATCAGTGTGCAGTCCAGGAAGGATAAATAAATCACGTAGAGTTTATTTTGTTATTTTTGAGTTCGCCCATGGTACGTGGACCATGGTTTTTGTAATATGTAAAGGATATATAAAGAAAATTTGTTATTTAGTCGAAGTAGTGATCACGAAGAGAATAGATCCATGTATTGAGTCTGTAATTTGCGTTATTTTCTCTGTTTTCAGCCAAAGGGAAGGCTTCGCAGCTGTGTACGTGGAAGCCTTGGTCTACAGCTGTGTGCACTGGATGAAGAAGGATGGTACTAAAAATATTCATCATTAATAAAGAGAAGGAATGTTCTGAAGTATTTATGTGTTATTTGCGCAATTTGTTTATTAACTATATTTGAAGTTGTTTTATGCATCGCGAATTATTGTATGTTGTTTTATGCATAGTGGGGCATGTCATATTGTTTATATGACTTTATATGTACTGAATAATAGTGATAAATTTTGAGTGCGCAATAACATTAAGTGATGAATAGGGCATAGACTGTGAAAGTAGATAACTTCCTCCGCGCAGTCCAGAAGAGCATAAAAGAGAAGTTAACCAGTAGATCCACATACAATTGTCCCTCTGGATGCATAAACCTGGATCTATCATCCCCCAATATTTCCTTGGATGAGACTGTGATATGTGTTACGGGTTGTTTCCAAAAAGGCTGGTAATAGAGGGTTTTGTTGGTTGCGCAGCAACTCCGAACCTGGGTCGAGACCCCTTTGATCCAACATAACCCTCCTTTTGCATTTGGTATTTTTTCTTATTTTGGTCAAACTTTCAATGATTATCCATTTTGATAGCTTTTGATTTTGTACTCTAATTATTCTATGTTTTAGGGTATCAGGTATAGGCTTTTTCTCAACCTTTGCTCGTTTCTCCTAAGCATTTTTCTCTCAACGCGATGTTTACCAGAAATAGTCGCACTGCTTTTTCCAAAAACAATCACACTTGAACCTATGGTTCTAAAGGTATGCCTAGGTTGGTCTTTGAATTTGAGAATTTTTAAGGTTTCTACCTAAAATTCTAGTGGGTCTTGATCTCTGAGGTCATCCTCCTGCTCTGCGTGCATCAAATTTTGGCTGTTTAATTTTAGTTTATTTGTGGTGTGCAAAAATCCATCCCATACTTGATGTAGTGAAACCGAAATTTTGGTTGAGTCTTTGACTCTTTGAGTCAATTAAAATTATTGTCTGATGCTTGTATGTTGGAAGGAACACCAATTCTTTGTTGACTAAGAAATATTAATTCTTTTGAGACCATAAAAGAAATTGATTTTGCATTCATTTAGTTTTCATCTCAAAGTTTACTTTTCGTTAAAGTGCATTATATCACATTGCATTGAAAATTCATTTTGAGATTAATCATTGAACATAGATTACATTTTCTAATGAATAAAAAATGAAAGGTGCATTGAGTGAAGTCTCATTCATTGAAAATAAAAGGAAATTGTGCATAGATTGCATTTGCATAGTTTTCAAGGGAATCATGCATAGATTACATTGCATGGTTTGGCATATTTAATGCTTTGAACTGAATTGGAATAGTGAAAGAAGATGATCTAGTTAGGAAGTTCTTGTTTGTTGCATATTTGTTTGATTGCATCAATGTTTGAATTTCTTCCCTATACTAGATATCCTTTATCGAAATGGAAAGAATATTTTTCTCATGTTAGTTGCATCATAGGTGTTCAGGTAACATTTTTTTGAGCATTGAAATTAAAAATTTATTCAAGATAAAATTAAAATTTACCTCAATTAACCTAAGGATCATTTGTAACATTAACACAACATTTATAGGTCTAGGCTAGACACGTGTTCTGGTGTCGTTAAACGTAGGAGTTGTTGTTGATTTCCAACATTTCATTCTGGGTGATATTTCGTTCCACGTACGGAAATGTATAGGACCATTCTCTAGTATTTTCAGGTATATCAAAGGCCCTCCACACATGGTAAGTATATGGGAACACTCTCATCGAATGGTTATGCATTAGATAACAATACTTCAAACGACACTCCCACATATTGTCATGTGATATACCGAACACAACATTTGGGAAGATTGGTTGTCGTACTTAATTCCTTTGTTCGCCAAGTTTTATATTGTAGTTCACGGTTGCTTGGTAAACCTTTATGCCTAGTTACCCCTCTTTGATTTATTTTTGTTGTTAATTTCTAAAGTTAATTAATTGACCACAGAATAACATCCTCCCCATGGAACAACTCCTTAGTGGATCTTAGGTTGAGACTAATGGAAACAGTTCATGAGTTTACCAAACAAGGAAACCCCTCTGACGAGAATCCTGGTCCTTTTCCTTCTTTTGGATACATTGGTGCTTCTTATATGGCAACGTTGTCCCTTCCTGGGTTTACCATTGGTTCTCCAGTTTGGCTATTTTCGACTCCTATGGTTCAGAATTTCCAAACTGCTTCTCAACCAAGTTCACCTCCACCTCAATAGTTTCAACCTCATGTTGTTCCTAGAGTTGAACCTTTTCCTTCTTCCCTTGTTATTTCCTCCTCCCTTTCTTCCTCTTCGCCTGGTTAAAGTCTTTATTCTAGTAACCAGGAAGCTAAGAAGAAGAAGAAGAAAAATAAGCAAGGGGGCAACCCAACAACCATTTCTACCAATACAACTACTATTGAAAAACCTTCCAATGAGCCCCGCAAAGTCAAATTCCCTTGCAAGTTATGTAAGGGTGACCACCTTCTTATATATTTTCCTATTATTCCCAAGGTATTATAAGTGTGGTCCACTTGCTCACATCAACGTTTTTCATCAACCTCTGAAGATCATGTTGGTGATAAACCCTCAGCTAGTGATAATAAGGTTCATGGGGAAAAGGGTAAAGTCAAATTTACCTGTAAGTTATGTGAAGGGAATCATCCTATTCACTTTTTCCCTTATATGGATGAAGCCTCCAAAGTGTTGGGAAACCTTACATCTTCTCAGCCTCGTCTTCCCACTAGTTACCAGAAGCTTTCCCCTGATCCTCCACTAGTTGATCAATTGATTGATCAAAATTCATCGCTGGTGTTAGTATGATTCTTTCATCATAAAAGATCACTTTAGCTATGCATATCAAGTAGCCCTAACATCAAATATGGCTGCAAAATATCCTTAAGTTTGTTGCATAAAATTAGATCTAAGCATAAAAGATATAAAATGGCTCCATGCATCCAATGAACAAGACAAGAACAATGTATAAAAAGAATCTTATATTATATTAAAGAATGGGGCACCTGAGAGGAAAATAAGAAAGGTGTTTTCCAGTTCTCCTCAGTGGGATGGGTTCTTGGAAGTCCTCAGTGTTTCAGATCTAAAATTCCTCTCTTTGGTTAATGTGGAAAACCCTAACAAACATGGAACTCAATGGGAGTTCAAAATGCAAACAAATGAAATTGGTGACCAAGAGTAGACCTAGTGTGATCCAATGCAATGGAGGTGACTAATGAATGGAGAAAACCCTTATATTTATAACAAAATATTGGAGTGTTCTAGAACTCGGTGCATGAATAAAATATTATTAATCACATTCTAGAATCACCCTTTAGGAATATTTTATTATATTTGTTGGAGGGAAAAGGGTTTTTGACTTGGGCCAATTCCTTTATTTATAAATAATAAATAAATAAATGATTTATTTATTATTTAAGGGAAATGAGGGGAATATAATTAAATAAATAATGGTTTATTTAATTATTAAAAAATGATTTAGTCAAATTTAACTAGGAATAGTATTTAAATAGTGATTTAAATAACTTATTTTTAGGAAATAATTAAATAAATAATGATTTATTTAATTGATTACCTTGTTTTGGGTTAAATATGACCAAGAAATGTAAACAAATGTGGTGAAAGCGATTTTACTTGGGGTAAAATTGGTCTTACATGGTGTACTTGGGTTCATCTAACGATAATGGGTTAGATGACCAAAAAATGGTGTAACAGATTTCCCCCCAACGTACGAGTGTTAGGAGCAAATCGTATGACTGAAGTACGTTGTAAGAACTGAATCACGAAACAGTAAGATAGAAATGAAAGAGAGGAATGTAAGGTAATCTAAAGTGGTGGAGGACTAGACCCTGAGGAGACGAGACTTACAGGTGCAACAAGTCTCAAGTGTATGATGTGGTACCAATGTGAAAGGCGGCGAGGGAGGCATACCTATGCCCACCGAGACAATAGTACAAAGAATAAGGTGCCCAGAAAACCACGAAACGCAATAGTAAAACCAGTGCTGGCCTAATCATGAGCCAGAAATCAAGAATGATGAATCCCGCATACATGTGATGCCTGGAATAATCGTCAAGACTTATACAATAATATGGTGATACATGAGATATTAATACACCCAAATGCCCCCTACACATGGGGAAGGGCTCGCGAAATCGGACCGACACGTGCAAATCGAAGAGGTGCTACAAGCGACTGAGGCCGATATCATCAAATGAGAGGAGCTACATCAAGTTTTGGAATGAAGAAGTCATCCGGGTATGTGGGGGGTTACCTGCAGGGCCACCCCCTCCTGAGGGTTGAGACTTCTGACACACACCCGGGTATCACCAATAGCTGCTGCTGCATCACTGAACCATCAAGTGTATAGATCATGATTAGGCTTAAAAGAGCTCGAACCAAGGTACACTGCCCCCTAGACCTGACTTCTGGATTAAAGGCGTTGATGTCGACAAAAGTCGGGCCATCATGGGTAGAGCAATAAGGGAACCCCAACTAAGGCACGAGAGAAAATAGTGGAACGATGAACAGACAGACACTAATGATGATTAAATGAGGGATACTAAGTGGCGGATGGATGACTTCCCTTGTTAGAGCATAAAAAGCATGGTTGGCTTGGCAGTGACGGACACAACATCATGAGGGATAGGGGACAATGGGACTGAGGGTCATACTATGCAACACGAGAGGTGGACCAAGTAATGAAGGGTGGAGAACTATAGCGGGATATGAAGGGACGCGAGATAGACTCTGGGACTGATGATGACTCAAATCGGATGCTCTAAACAAGGGCGACTCGCTGCCATATAGTAAAGGTCCGATGGCGAACCATAAAAACATGAGTACAATAGGGTATCCCATGACGAAAATCAACATGAACAAAGACAAGTAAGGAGGCAAAGTGGTGCCCCAGGTACAAGTGTTGTAAGTGAAGAAATTTGATTTGGAGGAGAGATGAAAAGGGCCTTCATGGAAAAAATGTGTCCTGGTGAAGTATCAGAACATAAAAAACTGACAGATACCCATTTGAGTGCTCGGTGAGAGCTTTCCAACGGTGTGGACGGTGTGTCAAACGGGGCTACGGTTTGGTCGCAGCGGGCGAAAGAAAAAATAGGGGTTTTCTTCTAATCGGGTGTTTTCCCTCCAAAATCGTTCATTTTCTTGTGTAGTTGTGGTGAATTTGGAGAGGAGAGAAGGCCGTAAATCTTGCGGTGATCGTAGCGAACAAATCGACCGTTGGAATTGCAATCCGTCAGTTGCAGGTAACAGGCCTAATCCTAAGATTTTTTTTTGATGGATTGAAGTTGCAGATTAGGGTTTTAAATTCCAGAAACTGCCCCTACTTCTTCATTACGGTCAGGTCATACTTTTTGGGGCAAATTGTGCGATCTGGGACGCAGGTTTTGGCCTGAAAAGTGCGACCTGGCCCAGGTTTGGCACAAAAAGTGCAACCTGCTAGGTGTGGGAGGTTTCAGTGCTGTTATGGGCTGAAATTCTATTGTGGTGTAAGATAATACAGTTGTGTTGATCTGGAGGCTGACAAAAATGATTTTTTTGTGCAGATATGGCAGATATACGAATAAACTAGAGAGAGAGAGACTTAGGTACACTACGAACGGAGATCCAGGCGAATCAGGGTGTCCGTCATGCACTGGCTAGACATGGGGTTTTGAAATTTTTGGAGAACCCTTTGATGAGGGTTGGAGAGCCCTTGTTGGCCCGGATTATGAGTTATTGGGATCCGGATCATGAGGCGTTTGTAGTGCAGGGGCACAGGATCGAGTTGACGGTCCAGGATTTGTATTTCTTGACTGGTCTCCCACCGTTGGGGATGGTGGGAAATACGCAGCCAGTGTTACCATGGGGGATTAACATTATGGAGTTTTTTGAGCGACATTGTTGACCGAGTGTCCGAGTCAAGGGGACTCGGATATCCATTGGGGATCTAGAGAGGTTGGAGACCCAGGCAGTTTCCGCAGCAGTGTTGCGGATCTTGGGCAGTCAGGCGCTCCATCACATCACTGGAGGGCAGATGATGATTGTAGAGAGTGTGTTGGGTGGGACCTACTATGGGTGGGACCAGATGATGTTGGTGTCACTGAAACGACAGTTGTCGCTATGTAAGCGGCAAGTGAATCATGATTGTGTGTATGGGACAGTATTTTGCTCTTTCTTCTTTGAGAAGATCCCGACCTTACGACCTCGTATACAGTTGCCTGATGGGGGCCCGAGAGAGCCCCGGATGCGGCGGTGGGGACGACTACTGAGTAGAGGAGGAGGAGGGGCGGTCGGGAGGGTGTTTCGACCAGAGTTCTTTGCCCATTGGGATCAGATGTCGTTATACATAGACGACTATCCCTATAGTGGGATGAGGTATTGGGGAGATCCGGACTTGTCGTTGCCACCTGGTCGAGTATGGGGACCAGATGGTAAGTGACAAGCAACTAACCTGTTATGGTCCTTTTTATATTTTGTGACTAGTATTCATGGTGCTAATCCTTATATTGTTTGGGATGCAGATATAGCTCCGGTGAAACCGGCCGGATATAAGGGATGACCAGTAGCAGTAGGCGCTACAGGCACAAGTGGATCGAGGACAGGACAGAATGAAGAGATGGCCGCACTAGTGGAGGACCTCCATCATAGATGTGAGAGGCTGCTGACCGGTGTGTCGGAGCATGGTTGGCAGGATTTAGATGACCGATACATAGATTTGTGTATTGGGCTCCCCTCGGAATGGCGAGGGATCATGTGACGCATTGTGATGGCCGGGAAGACAGTGCGTGATCTATGAGCTGCAGGAGTAGAGCCGTTGGCTCGGGATCCGCCAGAGAGGGACTAGGTGTGGGGCAGGTGGTGCTCCCTAGTAGTGATGTAGGGGCAAGTGGTGCCCCCTATTTTTGTAGTAGTGGTTTTGTAACATGCCATAGGCATGTCATATGTTTCAAAGTATATGGACTTTTAAAACACATAGTATATATATATGAGTTTTATGCGTATTTTGTGGATACTATTGTCTGATGTGTGATAAATGCCAGTCTAGAACATGGTTTGCGATCTGATCTACGTAGTGATTGTGACTTCTAGGGATGTGGTTGAATGAAATAAATCTAAATTCCCGTATCAAAAGTCTCACCTGTAAATATTGTCTAAACAGGATAGGATTATGCACACGGTAGACGCCATTAAGTTGTAATACGATAAGCAGGGAATATAAATAAACTTGCAGATGGAGGATGCGATGGGAGAGAACGTCAGCTAAGAGACCACGAACGGCATCATACTCGGCCTGGTTATTGGTGGCGATACCAATGCAGACCCCATTTGCAAGAAAAAGGGTATGCACAGGGGTAAAGATGGCCCAGGCGGCTGAGGTGAGGTTTCGGGAATACCGACTCGAGCCATCGTCGTAACCAATGTGATGAGTGGACAAAAGGGTCGAGCGAACAGCGTCACAAGATAAGAAAATTGAGCAAGATCGGGGACTTGTGTTGTGACGTACATCATAGGGACGGATGGGAGTATCAGGGTTAGGTGAAGAGAGTGGAAGGTGGTGGAAACCACAAGAGGCGGCAAAGCTACCGAGATGATCGTTCATTGCGGAAAGGCACAGAAATGGGTCGTCAGGGGAAATGACAGAAGAGCAAGTAAAAATATGGTCACAACATGAAGAGCCCAAGAATGGTGCTGAAGAGGGATCAGATGAAAAAGGCGGAGTGGATACAGAGGGGATGTACTCCGAGGGTTGGGTAGATGATGATAGGTACAAGAGAGGAGCAGCAGATTCAGACATTTAAACATCAGGGGGAGGGATGTCAATGGTGGCTGGGGGATCCTCGAGTAAACTCGATGCATATTGAGCAAGGATGGGCGAGGCGGATTGATTCTGTTCCACTTCATACTCGCGGATGACCTATAAAGAGGCGCGGTAATGCGTGAGGTGGGGACAATGGTGAGAATAATGGCCATGGACACCACATAACGCGCAAGGTTTGTTGGTGCGAAGGGCCTTTGGGTTCTTGGTTAAGGGTACGGAGGAAACAGAGGTTTTCGGGGCTGACGATTCAGGGAACGCGACTTTGACCATGGGTTGGAGACGGGGCAACCCAGGACAAGTATGGGTGGCGTGGCCGACAGCATCACACAAAGCGCAAGGCTTGGTGGGTGGAGGGGGAGTAGGATCGGGAACGGTGGCTTTATCTTTGGATGCCCCCCTGCGAGTTTTTATTTTCTTACCCGTAGCATTCTCAGCATGAGGAGGGTCGTGCAATGGGGCTAGAGGTACCATAGCGGTGGAAGGAGCAACGGGAATCAATTGAGCTGGTGTCACAGCAATGTATGGTTTAGGGTGGCCGGGAGGGGTTTCAGTTGGAGGAGTAAGATACCATACCGGTATGCCCAAAGTTAAATTTGGTAGGGAAAGGGTGGCCATGATAGGAACCGAGTAGACGCCAGGGAGAGGGCCAAGGAAAGGGATTTGACCGGCGGAGTAATGGCCAGGAGGGATGGTTCCTAAATGGGGGAGGCCGAAGGGAACCGAGGTGGGAGGATAAGGAGGTTCCGGGGTGTGAGGGGGAGGTGAAGGACCCGATGGGAGAGTTTGAAATAACTGAGGTGAAGGGCTAGGAGCAGGGTGAGTCGGATGAGGAGGAGGTTGCTGACTAGCCGGAGCAGGTTGCGGGGGGGCAGCCTGAGACGATTGCATCATGCAAACATTCGCCGAGCTAGTGTCAGAGAAGGGAGGGGGGGGGGGACCGGGGAAGGTGCCAAGAAAAGAGGAGTCTTTATAGATTCCAGGGTTGACACTGGTTAAAGAATCGGCAGTTTGCTTATTGGTGACAGTAGAGATGGTGGACTCAGGTGAGGTCTGAGATTTAGGTTCATGATACGACAACTGGTCAGTGGTGATGATCCTTCCATTATGAGGGAAAAACATCTTGCGGTGGACTGCGAATGGGACAGAAAACATGGCATAGGTGTAACTACGCCCCAAAAGGATGTTGTAGTCGAGAGGGGCATCGATAACCTCAACGTCGACATAGACAGTCTTACCGACAAGGGTGATAGGGCAGTTACGAAAAATACCAATGGGTTGGGAGGCATGGCCATCCCACGCACAGAGGGTGATGGTGGAAGGGGCCAGCTCAGGAGATCCGAGTTGTTTCCAAACCGAAGCAGACATTACACAGGTAGATGCCCCCTCATCAATAATACATCGAGCGACATTGGCATTTCGGATTTTGACTAGGATTTGGAAAGCAACTGAAGGAGGAAGTGGGGGATGGTCTGACTGACGGGCATCGAAAACAATCAATAGGTCATCAGTAGGATCTACAGCACCCATGGCAGATAGTAGAGCTTTCTTTTGAGAAGGACACGACTGGAGGAGTTCCAGTGTTGAAATGACAGCTGGGGATTGCGCCAGATCATCTACTATGCTGTAGGAATGGGCAAACCGACCAAAGGCAGCATTTCGGCGTAATGGACCCTTAGGAATTTTGGTGTGAACCTCAACTTTGGGTGGAGGGATTTGTAAGGGACCATTAGGTGTAGATAGAGGCTCTGTATAAGTTGATGAGAGGGACTCAGAGATAGACGGTACGGGAGGCGGGGAGAATTGATGAGACCGAGTTTGAAGGTTAAGGTCAACAGTGAGAGGTTAGTCAGAGGACATCATAAGAATCTGGTAATCGGAAGAACCAAAAGGAGAAGGTTGAGTGGATGCCAGGGCATGAGGGGATTGAGTAGCCACAAATCCTTGTTGAGGGAAAGGATTGGTAAACACAGCGGGCTGAGAGGTAGAAGTAATGGGGGGGACAGGGGAAGAGGAGTGTTGTCCCCGAATGGTGGCCTAAGACTCCCACATCTGTCGCATCTGTGGTAAGAGGGGACAATCATGAGTGTAGTGATCGAAAACACCACAACATGAACAGGGCTTATTTGTGCGAAGTGGCCTGTTCGGCATGGGTTGGGAGCCCTGGGGCTGGGTAGCAGTGTTTGGGTCAATACGAGAAATATTGGGTCCACGATTACCGGAGGCGGATGGATTGCCTCGCCTCCGCCGTTGAGAAGGAGGGGGACTAGTCACACCGTGTTGCGCAAATACGTGCCCTGGAGGGGGTAGTAAGTGCGGCTGTGGGGTGGGAGGAGGCAAGGGATCGGGAGGTCCAAATGTTGGAGGAGCTGGGACAGCAGGCTGCAGATAAGGGTAAGGGTGAGAATGGGAAACATTGAGGTAAGCAGGAGAGTGGGCAAAAGGAGGAGGCATGCCAAAGCCTGGATACATGTTACTGGGATGGGGAAAGGTGCTGGAGATGCTGGCCCCGCTGGGAGGAAAACCATAGGGCATAAGAGGTGGAGAAGAGGTATGAGACATGGCTCCGATGATACCCTCGGCAGAGTGAGAGGTCCCAGAGGCGTTAGTGCCCCCGGGCTTAGGGAGATCAGGAAGGACAGTATAAACATAACTAGACTGGGCATAGATAAGGTCATATTTTAAGGCGATTTGAAGGGCGGCTTCTTCGATTTGGGGGAAATGGGAGGCGACATCTTTGCCAATGGAAGGTAAGAGAGAGCGAAGGAACCAATCCATGTAAACTCGATCTTCAAAGGGGCGAGCACGGCATAAGCTTCGTCATCTTCACCACTCCTGGACATGAGCGGAGAGACGTGTTGAAGAGGATTGCTGAAATGAGGTCAATAGTTCAGTGCCAGTGTCGTATCGGAGAGGGAGCTGGAAATAAGACAAAAAGGCTTGGGAAATGGTTGCAAAAGTGGTATGGGAAGAGGTGGCTTGATCAACATACCATTTGGATGCTTCGTCGGTAAGGGTTTGTTGGAATAAACGAAGATGAATGGATTCATCGGTGATGGAATTAGAGGAGAACCACATGTGGAAAGATCGGATATGATTAGAAGGATATTCACTAGCAAGGCCTTCGAACTTGGGAATTTCGGAGGGGAGCTTGGTTGGCATAGCAGGCCAACTGACATCGTGGCGGATAGGATCATTGATAAGCTGATTGAAGTCGAGGAGACTGAGGCCGGCCATATACAGAATTAATGGGGCAGTCGAGGTAGGTCCCGTAGTGGTTCCATTGGAAGTGGACCCAGCAGTAGAATTGGGGTTAGGGCTAGGTCCAGAACTAGCCATGGTGGAGGTAAAGGGGGGAGAACCAGAAGGACGGGGAGAACCCGAACAATCAGAGGAAGAGTTGGAGTGCGGAATCGGGGGAGGACTTACTCGATGGCGACGGGAAGGAGGAATTCGACTAACTGGAAACTGAGGGTGAAGGCCAAGAAGTCACCGGGACAGACGCCTTGGAGGCGCAATGATGACGGGAAGAAGAAAGACTGACAAGGGTAGCAAGGTGCAAAATCAAGACGCGACAAGGGCAAGGAGGTGCAGTGTCGATTAATGTTAGAGTCTTTTCCAGGCAGTGTTAACCAGGCTCTTCTTCACTTAGGGTCAGTGTGTGGCGTGCGTTAATTTTAATTGATTAAACCCAGACGTTTTGAGAGAAAAAGAAAAAGTGTGCTGCATAATGGAAAAGAAATCGGCAGCAAATAAGACTGAAAGTACAGGAAATTAGCAACTAAAAAGGCAGCAATCGAACCCAAGAAGGTGGGTCTCTCAAAACTAGTCTAGAAGGGGTAGAGCACGCTAACAAGAGACTAATAGATCTAAGGTCCGGAGGGACTGGGATCTAATGGAGAAATCTGTTGGAAAGTGGTGCAGAAAGCAGCAAAGAGGCAGGGGCAAGGTTGCTGCTAGAAAATAGAAGATCAGCTAAAAAGAGGGGGTCAAAGGGGTGACCCTAGAGATGAACCTAAACAAAGCGAAAGGCAGTGTATAGAAAGGGAAGAAAAGCTGACCTGTGAGGATCTGAACAGGAGGTATCAGATCTAAAATAGGGCTGAAACTTCTGGAAATTCAAACGTCTGAAAGCAGCAACAAACTCTCCCACAAAAATTGGAGGGAACTGAAGCCCTAAGGGGCAAGAGTCCCACTTAGGTGATTGAAATAGATCAGCAACAGGTCTAAACGGGTGGAGACAGAGGCTGGAAAACCCTGACGGAAGCTTCAGTGGAACCCAGAAAAAATGCTGGCAGATTGCAGAAAAAATTGCAGGTCGCAGGTTTGGGCCCGTTTTTAGGCCAGGTCACAGATTTAGAGTAGAAAAGTGCGACCTCAAGGCCAGGTCGCACTTTTTGGGCTGATAAGTGCGACCTGCAGATCCGGGTCTGGCGGCGGCAGATTTCAGAAAATTTTGTCGTCTCAGCAGCGGTTGATGTCGGTCACCTGCACAAAAAGGCCAGAAACACACAGAAGTTAGAAATTTTAATGTTTTAGGGTTTTTAGAGGGGAAAAATAGCATAAAAATGGAAAAAATAGGAAAAATAAAAAGTGGGAGAGAAACCCTAGGGTCTGAAACAACTAGATATGCAGGAAGATAGAAAACGACAGTGGTCGCAAAAGAAAACCTGTGTGGAGTCGCCAATTGTTAGTATGATTCTTTCGTCGTAAAAGATCACTTTAGCTATGCATATCAAGTAGCCCTAACATCAAATATGGCTGCAAAATATCCTTAAGTTTGCTGCATAAAATTAGATCTAAGCATAAAAGATATTAAGCAGATAAGATATAAAATGGCTCCATGCATCCAATGGACAAGACAAGAACAATGTATAAAAAGAATCTTATATTATATTAAAGAATGGGGCACCTGAGAGGAAAACAAGAAGTTTGTTTTCCAGTTCTCCTCAGTGGGATGGGTTCTTGGAAGTCCTCAGTGTTTCAGATCTAAAATTCCTCTCTTTGGTTAATGTGGAAAACCCTAACAAACATGGAACTCAATGGGAGTTCAAAATGCAAACAAATGGAAATGGTGACCAAGAGTAGATCTAGTGTGATCTAATGCAATGGAGGTGATTAATGAATGGGGAAAACCCTTCTGTTTATAACAAAATATTGGGGTGTTCTAGAACTTGGTGCATGAATAAAATATTATTAATCACATTCTAGAATCACCCTTTAGGAATATTTTATTATATTTGTTGGAGGGAAAAGGGTTTTTGACTTGGGTCAATTCCTTTATTTATAAATAATGAATAAATAAATGATTTATTTATTATTTAAGGGAAATGAGGGGAATATAATTAAATAAATAATGGTTTATTTAATTATTTAAAAATGATTTAGTCAAATTTAACTAGTAATAGTATTTAAATAATGATTTAAATAACTTATTCTTAGGAAATAATTAAATAAATAATGATTTATTTAATTGATTACCTTGTTTTGGGTTAAATATGACCAAGAAATGTAAACGAATGTGGTGAAAGAGATTTTACTTGGGGTAAAATTTGTCTTATATGGTGTACTTGGGTTCATCTAACGATAATGGGTTAGATGACCAAAAAATGGTGTAACAGCTGGTCAACCCTGCTCTCTTAGAAAGTTAATCCCATGAGTATGTTTCTTTCATCCAACCATCGGTTGAGAAAACGGTTGACTCGATTTCACCTTCAATTGATCGGACCTTTCCCATAGAGAGTGAACCCCATACCGCTCATGTTCTTCTTATTTCTTCATAATCGAATGAACTAGAGGGAAATCCTCTCTTTCATGTAACACAAGGGGGAAGTTCTCTCATTATCATGGCACCCCCTCCAAGTAGTATGGTTGCTTCTTTTGATTGGAGTCGACTGGCAGGATATCATATTCCTTCTTACGTGACCTTTCATATCACAATACATGCTTATAATGTGGTCGTACCTAGAGCCATCATAGATTAAGGCCCATCTGTTAGTATTTTGTCCTCAACTACTTTGCAAGATTTAGGTTCTCTGCAGATTGTGCTCGTTACCCAGAATATGTTGGCTTTCAACATAGGAACTAGTCAACCGTTAGGGATCCTTCCTAAGTTTCCTATTACTTTGGGAGGAAATATCTTCTATATATATGTGTGATGGATGTTCAAGACCATTTTTATTTTAATTTACTCCTTGGTCTTTACTATATTTATGTCATGGGAGATCTTGCATATTCTCTCTTTCATGTGATGTGTTTCCCACATGAAGGAAGAAACATGACCATTGATAAGCGTTCATTCATTGGTCTTAATTTGGCTCTCAATAAACCAACGTCCCTAAATGGTCCATAGTTTAATTATGTGGCAACGTGTTCCATTTTGTTCATGATCTAGTCATTGATGTAGTGCATCATGTACTAGGGGCATTGGACCCTAATTTCCATAGTGTTGTTCTCCCATTTGATGAGAACCTCTTGGAAAACATGACCTCTTATGGGCCATGATCAGGTTTTCGAAGCATATTTCTTTTTCTTGTGTCAAGCTAGCTAAAAAATGAAACAAGGTGTCAGAGCAGAGTTCATTTTTTTGTGTCAAGCTCCTAAAAAGATGAAACAAAGTTTTGGATCAAAGTTATTTTTCTTATGCCAATCTCCTTAAAAAATGGGAGTAGAGTTCCTTTTCTTGTGTCAATGTCCTTAAAAAATGGAACAAGGTCTCCATAGTAGAGTTCCTTTTCTTGTGTTAAGCTTGTTAAAAAATGAAACAAGGCATTGGAGAAAAGTTATTTTTCTTGTGTCGAGCTCCTTAAAAAAATGAAACAATCTACCATGAGGATAGTTCTTTTACTGTGTCAACCTCAATATAAAAATGAAACAGGTTCCAATGAGGATAGTTCTTTGAATATGTCAACCTAGTTAAAAAATGAAATAGGTCCCTATGAGCATAGTTCTTTTAGTGTGTCAAGCTCATTAAAAAATGAAACAATTCCCCTTTCAATTTGAGTCTTTGATTAGATCTCGTAAATTTCTAGTCGAGTCTTTCACTTGATCTCGTAAATGTACCTTCATTCTGTCCATGTGTTAGTAAACAATAGTCTACTTAGGTGAATGAAATGAAGCTTGGGGGAGCATGTTCCTCGAATTGAGTCATTATTTTTGGACCATGCAAACTTATTCCAAGCATAGTTTGTCTTTGTTTCAAGCTTGTGTAAAAATGAAACCATCTTCAAGGGTTCTCAAGCATAGTTTCTCATGTTTCAATCTAGTTATAGGTCAATTTGGGCACCATTCCCAATGACCTGGTTAATTGGGCATCATCTCCAGGACCAATGACTAAGGGTCTATCATTCCCTATCATTTCAGTTGCTACATGCCCTAAGACAAGAACAAGACAAATCAAGCAAGACTTTCATCAAGCAAAGGTTTCCAAGGTTTGAAGCTTATTATATAGCATATGAGAGCTCACCAACACAAGCTTTAAGGGGCCTAAGTGCGTTGCATATGCAGATAGCCCCATGCAAGGCTGATCTGCAAAGCACTTCCTGACATTCATAGGCGCGTTGGTCACATTGGGAGCGAAATTTTCATTGTTCCAAAATCTCCACTTGGCCAGTGCCTTCTAGAAGAGTTCACATGTGTCAAGCTTCAGATCCAAGTGTCCATTTGACATCTACATGACTGGAAACATGTCTTGCCTATTATTGGAAAGTCATTGATTGCAAAAAAACCTACAGTTCATCTATAAATTGAGCACAGATCTAAGTGCTTGAAATGGAAGAATTTGAGTAGAGAAATGCTGGAGAATTTTCAATTGAGAACTAGATTTGTATAGCTATTGCTAGAGATATTTTTACCATGATGAGTCTTGGAGACGTTGCTGGAAGGGTCACTTCAAATCAGTCATTTGGTTATAACCTCTCCTTCTATCATCAGTAAAGAGTATTGCTTATTTTTCCCTATATGCATCTGTATTGACTTTGATTTTCCATATTGCAAGATCTTGGTTGATGTATATGGTTTATGCTTTACTGATTTAGCTAACTAGCTTGAATAGATATCTATATTATTGCATCTTCTATTATTTCAGTGTTCTTTCTTGTAGGAAGCATTTTTCACAAACCACTTGAATTTGAAGCTGCAACAGAAGCGACAGAAGGAGCCACTTGGAAGCGACTGATCAAGTAAGCCTTCAATCCTTTCTGTGTATATATTCTGAGTGAGGAAAAATAGTCGTATAGTCTTTCACCTGTTTTTCTATACTAGCACCTGTCTAGGGAAGCATGATTTATCTGTAACTCACAATTCTGGCCCAATAAACTGGCGACTCCGCTTGGGATAATTTCTCTTAGTTCTAGGTGTTTAAGCCTCTAATTTTCTTTGTTTATCCACCCAGTAGTTGTTACTCATGAAGATTAAACTTTTTCAAAGCCAAATTAGCAAAGACAGTGAGTTAAACAATAGTATTTTTCTTTGTATACTGCGCCCAGTGCACCCATAGACAGGCCATAGTGCTTTGCAAAGCATTGTCTCCCTTCCTAGCCTGTGTTGCATAGCACTGTCTCCCTTTGGAGACTGCGTTGACTCCTGAAAACACCCAAATTCCATTGTATTTGCCTTTGCAATTTTCTTCAGTTTGTTTTCTGCTGTGTTTTGAAAAGTTTGCTTCTCATATTGACCAGTGACTCTATATACTTCTTCCTCCTTTGACTGAAAATTTGTTCAATGTTTGTTTTAAAAAAAATTCTTTATCATTGACAAGTTGATTTCAAAGTACTTTTTATGGTTGCATTAAGAATCATTTGCTTTAGAAATAGGAAATTGTCGTAAAATCTTCATTTCCTTTATAGGAGAAATTGTTGTTGAAGTCCTCGTTTTTCCTTCAAAAGAGAAATTTTTGTATGTATTCTTCGTTTCTCGAAAGTAAAATCCATTTGAATTGTTGATTTAGTGCACCTAGTTTCTTTTCTGCATTCATAACATTAAATAAACTGAAAATAAAAACTTGCATTTGCATGTAGAATAATGTGTGTTTTGCAAAAGGAACATTAGGAAATCTGCAAATTATTTTCTCTCTTCCCTTAGTAGCTAGGTTTTTCATTGAAGAAGCTGAAAGTGAAAGCTTGTTTATCATTCTTAGCTTGCATTTTAGGAATTTCATACACATCATCATGGTGAACCTTTGAAAGGAAAAATGTAAGCAAGATCAACAAAAAATTAACCTCAATTTACCTAACAAAGCATTGGAACCATAACGATAGCATTTAGAATTTCTAGGCTAGAGACGTGTTTCGGCGTCGTAAAACATAGAAACTGACTTTAACTTGTCTGCGATACATTCTGAGTGTGATACCTCACTCCACATAAGTAAGTATATTGTAGCTCGTCCACGTAATTTTTGGTATATCGAGCGGTGTTACAGTACGATAAGTATAAAGGGGTGCTCTCATTGTGCGGTTTCGCATCAGACATCGCTAATATGGACTTGGGCCTCCACGTACCTTCGGGTATATTTCAGAGGAAAAATTTTAGGTTCTATCCATCCATAATGAACCAAGTCGGCCGCCTTGAAATTGTGATACACCGAACACAGCATTCGGGGAGATTTCCTGCCCGTACTTCTTGGTTTGCCAGGAGGTATTCTGTAGTTCATAGTTTCTTGGTAAACCCTTTTTGCCTAGCATTACCCTCTTTTTGTTTTTTTTGTTTTTGGTTAAAATAAATCAGTAATCGTGGAAGAACAAAATCCTATCCCCTGTCGTTTGTGTAGATTAGCTTTAAAACCACCTTTACCGCCAAAAGTTACTTCTGGTAAGCGAAGGTGATCACGATCTACTGAATCAAGTACAATTCGTACCTCTGGTGAAACATCATTTTCCAATTATCCATAGTTAGCTCAATTTGTTTCTACACATCCCGGTTCGTCTATTGTTGTCGAAACGGAGTCTTCACAGTTACCTATGGTCGCGATCCATCCAATCGTTGAGACCATACCTCCTGGACCCGACGTTGTTCAATAAAAAATTGATCCAGATCCTGTCTCTTCTTTGCCAGCACATATGAATCTAGAAGTCGAACAACTGGAATTTGTTCCTACCTTGGTCATCCCACAAATTTCTGTAACCATTGAAACTCCTATATCACACAGTAAACGGTTTAAAATATATTTTTGGCCTGACAGTGAAATTCTTCCACCAGGTTTAATTGCGATTGAAGAAATCCCACAAGACGATACACCTTTAACTCCAACCCATTTTGGGGGGTACCTTTACCTGTACCAGTCTTTTCCTTAATTGTTTCCATCTGCTTTTGTTGATCCCATCCCCATTAAATCTCCCGTCGATTTTCAAGGGTATACATTTGGTCAAACAACCATGTCAGAACCAATATCTTCAGTTGGGCCTGTTGTTCCAATTACATCAGCTCCTGCCCTCGCTACTCTGTCGATGTTCACAACTTCACCAAAGTCATATTTTCACGGTGGCCCTTTAGTCCCAATAGGTTACAAATCATCATCTGGCACTTTCTCTGGTGCATATTCAAGACCATGGTCTTTACCAATGTCATCATCTAGTATTTTAACTGGTAGCCCTATCGTTAGTACTGAATGACTTGATTCATTACATACATCATCAGGGCAATATCAAGTTGGTCCTTTTGGGTCAATTCCTTTAAATACCATATCAATTGGACTCCCATCATTCGGGGAACAATATTTTCCATCTTATTATCCTCCTTATGCTGGGGGAAAACATTTGGTCACCCAATATGACAGTACTCCATCACTTTTTGGTCAAACTAATGTTGACACGAATGTTTTTCAATGGCAGCCCACTCTACCTATCCAACCACAAACGGTTGTACATTTGTATCAACTGGTTCAACCTGTTACACCCACTTCATTACCACTTGTTAATACATCTATACCCCTGTTACAGAATCAAAATATTGTACATCAACCTTATCAAGCAGGTTCTTCAACTCAATATCATCAAATTTTGGGTCCATAGAATCCAAATCCTTTGGTTAATTTACAATCACTTGTATCAGGCATCATTTATTCACAAGATGGTGTACCATTTTATGGGATGTCACAACCACAACATTGTTATACATATCAACCGAATCCAATTTATACTAATTTGGGTTATAAAATTGGTGGACAGACCCCTTGGCAACCTCAGGCTTAGATGCCTCAAACTTCATTTCAACAAGTAACATACCCAAGTTTTGGTCAACAAAATCCTCAAGCATTTGCTATGAAAAACAACCCCTATCTGGGTTACCAGCGTCAGATTTCGTATGTTGGTGCTCAAAGGCCTGTTGCTTAAGAAATTTTTGTCATACCCTGGCTATGCTCAACCTGACCTTAATCGACAGTTTCCTTTTGTTGCAACCTTAGAATTACCAGATTTAAACCGGTTAACCAATGATCCTATAAATTATGCTCCTTGGTGGCCAGTGATACCTTAGAAATTACCCTCTGATATTCCTAAAATCAATGGAAACCCTGGAGAAGATCCGTCAACTCATGTCATGACTTATCATTTATGGTGTTCATCAAATTCCCTAAATGATGATTCTGTTCAACTACGTCTTTTCCAGCGTAAGTTTATAGGTCCGGCTGTTAAATGGTACATTGAGTTACCTAGAGATTCTTCTGACAATTTCACTACCCTAGCTACTATATTTTTGACCCATTTCCAGTTACTGATCAGATACGAAACTGGAATGGAACTCTTGACCAACTTCAAACATACTAATGCTACTCACATTTCTGATCATATTCATGAGTGGCGTCGTCGTCGACGAATGGTTAAGACATATGTTCCAGATCAGCTCCTTGCTGAATGGTTCATTAAGTCCCTGTTACCATCTATAACTGAGGATGTGGCTAAGGGTGGCATCGTCATAGAAGAGAAAGTTATTGCTCGTGCCCAATATTTAGACTTGATTTACACTCAGTCTGGCACGCTCTATGAAAAAATTCCTAATGCGCCGCGATCTAATTTCAATGTTCCTCCTCAAATAAAGGACTCTCATGCTAGAGACAGCTTGATAGGCACTGCAAACACGCACCACGCTACTGCATTTGATCCTTCTCCTACTTCTGAAATTAATGTCGTGTCAGTTGACAAAGGAAAAAGTGACTAGCAACCAGGAAGTAAGAAAAAGGGGAAATCAAAGAAAAATCAAACTTCTAACCCACGGGAAAGATCATCTGATCAACCGTCTGGACCACGGAAAACTCGTTATCCATGCATAATCTGTAACGAGGAACATTTTTAGGGTTTGTCTTCACCGTGCTAAAGTCTCAAAAATTATCAAGACTTCTCATGCATCAGCTGTGTTGACAGACCCATTTCCAAATCCAGACACTAATTTGGTTGCTACGGATCCAACTCCTAGTTCCCAAGTGTTTATGTTATCCACCACAAAACCTTCACAAGATATTTTGGTGTCAACGCGTAATAAAGACTATGGTAGTCTAGCCACTGATCAACCTACTACCTCGACAACGAATCCATCTACTGAATCAATACCACCTACTGTTATTCCTGAATTTACAATTAAGCAACCGAAGGGAGTAATTCATAAATCAACATATAATCCTCAAGAAAGAGTTGCACAAAATTATAATATAGTTGAAGATTTGGCTCAATCCCGTTCAACTATGGCTACTCCTGAGGTATTACAGAATTCTCCCTCCCAGAAGCAGGCCTTATTGTCAGCCATTGGTGGAAAGTATCCGACTGATTCTAATATTTTCGTCTTTAATCATACCGGCTATGTACCAAAGCTACCAGCAGAATTGGCATTCTCCATACAAGTAAATGTTCTCAATCACCTTGTTCATTGCACTATTATTGATGAGGGAGCATCTACGTGCATTATGTCTCTAAACTATTGGAAGTCACTTGGCACGTCGTGATTATCACAATCATCAACGACATTGAAGGCTTTTGATGGAAGAACGTATAAACCTTGTGGTATTATCAATAACCTACATGTTGAACTAGGGGGAAAAACGATGAATATTGATGTTGAGGTTGTTGACAGACCCCTTCACTATAATTTTTTACTTGGAATACCATGGGTATATGCAATGACTGCCATTATTTCTACATACTTAGAATGATTTCCTTTCCACATAAAGGTACAATCACAGGCATTAATCAATTATCCTTTTTTTCCTCTGCTTTGCGGGTAACTGGAAGCATTCTGTTTGTTCACTTACCCCAACTAGAAAATCCGAACATTCGTGTAGGACTCTTAAAGGATTACACTCTTATGGGAACCTTTGCATTACTGTCACCCGCGACGTTGGTATAAATTGCAAGTATAGAGACCTCCTACATGATCTCTACCACTCTATCTGGCTTAAGGGAGAGTACGGGTTGTTAGTTCCCAAATCCACCTTAGGCTGAAATAAGGTAGAAGAAGCACAACACCAAACCATGCTCAGCCTCATAGCTAGCCCTACGAGGACAGGAGAGGGCTCTCTCCGGGTCAATATCAATTAAAATATTTCAAAGGGGCTTGAGATGACTAAAAAAACAACAGATCTTAGGCTAGGTAAACAAATAGGAGGGTTTTATTTTGATTTTTAGGGGTTTTTGTTGGAAAAAGGGAAAAACAATTTTCAGGCTTAGGGATGAGGCCAAATTCTTGCAGAGTTCAAGTTGGGGCGAGGTAGGCAGCGGCTTTGATGTCTTAGATCAAATGAATGGATTGAAAATACTGCTGAGGAGTTGAATAAGGTAAGAGAGTGCAAGGATCCTCTTCAAACTGACGAAAAACATATAAAACTAAACAAAAGTCTAAGGCAGAGCACCAACAAACTAATGAATTCTACCTCAATTACTCATTTTTTTAATTCAGAAGCATAGAGAAGGGAAATGGCATACATATAAAATTAATAAAACTTACAATAACATAAGAAGAACATCATCAAAACTCAGAAGCCACAAGGATCCCAACAAGTGCTGCAAAACTCTGGTCTTTCCTTTGCCGAAAATCTGAAAAGAATATACAATGAGGTGCCAAACTTTTCCCAAGTATCCAACCTTGAAAATGTCTCATAAAATACAATATATAGACCATCCTAACCCCTTCCCATGCCTCTAGGGGTCGAGCTCATCCTTCTAGGAGTGGTTTCAACCAATTCTAAACATGGAGCTAAAGTCTAGGCAGCCAAACAACTTGCCTCTATATGCTAGGAAACTGATCCATTCACTTAATTTTCACTTTTTAGTGAATGGATCCTCTAGAACAAGTAAAAACATGCCAAATTTACATCATAGTCATCAAATTAAATCATGGTAGGTCAATCATCACATGAAAAAGTAAAACTAGTCAAAACTGGGCGAATTTCTGAGCTGAAAAGTGAAATTTGGGCAAAATTCCTCTATGCGTCGCGCCCAAATTCTCTATGCGTCGCGCCACTTTGAGACTGTTTGTGGGGCACTTCCTGAAGTCCAAATTGAGCTCATGATATCTCGTTGGAAAGACCTGGATGTCTTCTATCCAACCCAAGTGGAATTTTTTAATTTGAATGTCATTTTCCCCTTCAAAACTGCAATCTCCCAAGACTGATTCCTGTTGTTGCAAAAAGTGGCAGAAAGGCCATTTTTGGAGTGTTTTTGGCCCTTTAGGCAGCCCAGAATTTGATGAAATGCTTTGGCCATTCCTGAACATACATAATATATCATGAAAAACCCAAAAATGCAAATTTTTCCTCCAGAAGATGTCCCAAACGTAAGCGCGCGTCTGGTGGCGCGACGCGTCGGGCGTAAAAACCTGTTTTGCAACCAAAATTTTCAAAAATGACAAAATATTCTCCAAATTTGCTGAAATTTGGATTGAAGGTCTCTCATCATGTATCATGCTCAGCCAAGGAATCTTTGGCCAAGATTCAGAGTGGATCCAGCCTTTTCCGACGTTTCAGTGCTTTTCTCAACCTCGCCTTCAGGATCTTCATTTTTGCTCTGCAAACGTGTGTGTGGGCCCAATAGTGATTCTTCATGTGTCTGAGAATGTCTTTGTCCCTATTGGCCTTCGCCAAGAGCTTCTCCAGTTGAATTTTGACGTGTTTAAGGCAAGTCTCTCGCTCAAATGGTGTCATGTCACCTGGTCTCTTTTGGGCCAATTCACAGTCTTCACGGATTTGCCGCAACTCCATGAGTGTCTACCGATCCTCCAGCTGTTTATTATGCTGCTCCAAGTAATCTATAACCCACTGAGCTCTCTGCAAATTCACGGTCAAAGTATCAATCTCATCCTTTTGTTCCTGGATGATCTCTTTCAGCTTTGAGCTAGGAGAGCTCGTATCAACATCGATCAAAATAAAATCAGTATCTTGGCCTCGCGAGGGGCCCTCATCGTGCATAGGCTTCCTGCCTCTATCCTGTACCTGTGCTGATGTAGAAGGTGAGACCCCTTCCACGCCATGTGGAGATAGTACTTGCGCTGCTGATGAAGATAACGAGACCCCTTCCACCCCTGGTGGAGATAGTACTCGTCGTGCTGTTGCAAATAAGGCTCTGTGGCCTCTCTAATATGTCACACACACCGGAGCACTAATAGGCTCAGTCTCAAGAACCTCAAACTGATGTGAAGGCTCTGCCTCATCATGAACAATCTCGGGAGGAGGCTCGAGGGCTGCAAAGAAGTCACGGGAAATGAACTCATCCCATGTGATGCCCTGCAAACCAAGCTGATGTACCACAATGATTTTGATGAGCGCATAATGATAAATGCTGTTGTGTTGCTGTTCTGGAGTCTTCTTCTGCACAAGGGTAGTCATCCTCTCTATGTTTTGGCACATGAAGTATGGAACATTCATCATTCGCACTCTCATGAAATGCATCAAAAGTCTGATATGATATGCATAAAGGCACGAGAATCTACCCTCGCAGCTGAAGTATCTAACGATGAGTTTCATTAATGGTGCATAGGAATCCTTCAGAAACCGGAACGGGAATACTCTGCTCAACTACCTCAAATATCAAGGCCTGATGTAAGGTTCATAATATGCTCTATCCAGCTGTTGTCTCTTATTCCACTCCTCACCCATGTTCGGTATCCCGGTTGCCTCAGAAATAGCCTCTGGTGTCAAGGTGAAGTTCACTCCAGCAAGATTTACATGACCATCACGCAAATGTAAGACAAATAAGCGAACCAACTCCAGATGGTGCTGAATCTGAGATATCATCTCGCAATACTGATAACATGAATGTTGCTGAAAACATGTCATTGCAAGCAGGCAGGCCTGCAATTGAGCCAAAGAAGTGGGCTCCTCCCGGACGTGCCTGCCACTCTTATGAGACCTCCTCGGTACATTTAGCTCTGCTGTTGAATCACTGTCCTGCTCATATCCCTGCTCATATGATGAATTTGTCTCTGACATGGTGCTAAAAACAAGATGTTTGAAAAATAGGTGATGATATATGTATGGTGAAAACAATGATTTGGTGTATGCTTTGATGCCAAATGTGTCACATATATAATAAGGTGCTATGAAGAGATATCACAGTGAGAAAAGGACTGTCAAATGAGATATAAGGGTGAGGACAGTCACTGTTTGGGGAATTTAGGGATTTGGGGATTTATAAGTAATGGGAATGGGTGATAGTGATGGGGGGTAGTTTAGGAACAAAATTCAATGAAATGGGAATATATAAATGAAATCAAAGACATAAAGGCAGCCCTTGAATCTTGTGGAAATTACGATTTTATCAATGAAGGGAAATGGTGACAAGTGATAGGGTTTGGGGATTAACACAATAGGATCAAAAGGGCATGTGGGATATGGGACAGAGGGAGGAATCGTGATAACAATATGACAACAGTGATAACAGTGTTGAGAGCATAAGAGAAAATGGGGTGCACCAATTATCAAATTTTAATCACCTCTTTCAAACCCTATGGAGCAGATTTCAATATCGGTATAGGGTTTATGTTTCACCAACTCAATCTTTGATGTCTTCACTTCTAAACCACAGCACCATAACTAAGAATCATTAAACAGGCTTTGTCAAACTTACTTGGAGACAAATGAACCGAATTGAAATGATTTTTTATGAAGGAAGATAATTTTCAGCCTTTGGGGCTCTGTGTGCCGCGCGCAAGCCCAATGCGCCGCACTCAATGGGTGTGCCACGCCCTTGGAAATTTACACTGTATGTCTTGGCTCTACGCGTCGCGTCGCGCCTATGCGCCGCGACCTATCCCAATGCGTCGCGCGCAACTTAACACACACAGTCAGCCTTTCTCAAAACCCAGTTTGGTCTTCAACTTTCAAATTCGACTTCTCTATGAAATTTTCTGAATGCCTCTTGATGTAAATGAATAAATAACCTTGAGAAATATCTTGAAAAGAGATGGTTTTGATTTTTACTTCGTCAAAACCCATTTTGTAATGTTTTTTTAACCTTTGGCACTTTTCATTTAATACAACTTTGTCCCTTTGTTTTCTTACTGACTTTCTGAGTTTTGAATGATGAAATTGGTCGATTTTTTGCAGGGATGTTGGCGTCGAAACTTGGCAAAGGATGACCAGAGTTTGCATGGTGAAGTACAACATGGTGGAAAGATACATTTTATTACAAAAATAAATTCGACAATTTCTTATTCAAAACAGAGTTTTGAACAAGAAATGTCCTTGAGCATGTTTGATGATAAAAATTTTGAACTAAAAACTTATTGAAAACCTCCTCATGGCCTGCGGGCATTATTCAACATTTTGAAAGACCAAACCCTAGACCTAGAAATTAACATGACCCTTTTTTACCAAAATAACCATTTATAACTGTAAATAACATGAACTGAACTTTGATGAATTTTGAGAAAATTTGACCAACCCAGCAGGTACAAGCACGAGGGAAAATGAGAAAACAAATCCCTTCCGTCAGTCAATGGCATGCCCCTAATGGAATGCAGATGAATGAGCGGAATGAGACACCTAAAAAATGAAATGCAATAAGAGAAATGAGCTCTGACGGAGGGATGTAAAGACGGACTCTAACACGGGTGATTATGATATTTCTACTTTGGATGAATTTTTACCGCCCAGCCCTATTGAACTAGCATAGAAATGAATCTATTTGGATTGGGAGGAAAATCCGAAATCAGCGTCATCGAGTGTTTGGGTTGATCGTGTAGAAATTTGAATAACTGATATATTATTCACCGAGATTCTCCTGATCACACACTATTTTAACTTCATGCACAATACATAATCTCTTCTACCATTGATCATTAATTGCAGAAATAAAAACAATCGCATGCGCACATTAAAACCATAAACAATCACACATATGAACATAGTATTTCATGGGAAAGCTTAAATCTGAAAAACCCATCTGTATATTATATTTCATAGAGATCATGTAACAATCATTTTACAAAGCTCCTCACAAGCTCTCAGCACAACCTCCAATTGCTACACACTAATCAAGCTAGTTCTAGCAAAACACATGCTCCAATCTTTGCCACCTAATAGCCAGCCTCTATAGCGTAATCAATGTTGTAGGATGGCTCAATAAATAACTTGAAAGACCTGGCTTGTACTGCGCAATCCTCATTGGCTTCTCCAATCACTGGTTGTTGAAAATATGCAACAGTATAGTCACAACTGATAGTTAACCTACTCTTTCACCTATCTCTGCACTGGTCTCCACTGAAACTATCCATGCACTGAAGTTAACTAATGTATTCTTTAGTTGATTAATGAGTTTATAATTAGTGAATTAATTAATAATTAATTCACACCACCCTTCACTAGTGTATTAATCAGTTAGACTAAATACAACTAGCTCAACTATGTTTAGATTAGTTAAACTGAACACAACTCCATTAAATCCTCAATCAACTCCACCAAACTCTCTCACATGAGTTCTAGCTGAAGTATCCATGCAATAGCTCCACTTAGCCCTCGGGAATAGCGTAATTCCTTCTGTCAACTCCTGTGCCACATCTGTGCACTTAACTGAAGTGCTCCAATAGAATAAGATAATGTTTGTAGTCCAAATATTATTAAGAGCTAATAATATTCCACATATCTATTTTTATACTGGAAATCTAAAAATAGATTCCGCCCAATGTGTCTAAAAATAGAAGTCCATCTATTTTTTCCGACTTGACCAACCATCCACAAATAGCATCCTGCAACTCATAGAACATGATCCATATGTCTAAAAATAGACTTTGCGTCAAAAATAGCCTGCGGGCCCACTTAGTGAAGGTGACTTCTTTCCACTAAGCTCATCATCTTGTTGTAATCTCAACACTCCCTCTCAACAAGATAAGGATTATCTGCCACCCCAATCTTGCCTCTGTTGTATTCGAATTTTCTCCTGGTGAGCGCCTTCGTCAAGATATCAACATCCTGATCCTCTGTGGGAATGTATGAAAGTAACATGATCTTCCACTACACACAATCTCTGATATGATGATACCGGATGTCAATGTGTTTAGATCTATCATGAAATACTAGATTAACCGAGAGTTTGATGCAACTTTGATTATCACAATAAATCACAGTAGGCTCTAAGTGTGAACTGAACAACCCGACTAGGATCTTCCTCATCCATATAGCCTCGCATGCAGCCAAACTCGGCGCATAACCCGGCCTCTGGCGGGCGAGTGCCACGGATCTACGCTTCCTGCTGCCAAGAAACTATTGTCGACACGTCTTAAAATCCCTCAGGATGTGCTCTTCTGTCCATTGGGCTCCACAGCCCAATCTGCATCCGTGAAGCCACACAGCTTCACCTCATCTGACTGTCTGTACCACAATCCATATCCCGATGTGCCTCTGAGATAACGCAATACATGCTTCCCCGCCTTCCAAAAGAGCTTGGTAGGCTTAACCATAGCCTGTGAAAGCTGGTTAACTGCATAGCATGTTGGGTCATGTGTGATCAGGATGCATAGCAGCCCACCAGCGTGATAACGGTGGCATCCTCCCGTTGAAGTAGCATCCTCCTTCCTCCATCCACCAGGAAGAGGAGTATCAACAGGCTTGCAGCCATGGATGTTGAACTTCTCCAGTATCTCCTGGGCATACTTGCCTTGAGAAATAAACAGTCCATCACTGCGCTGCCAAATTTCCAATCCCAGGAAATAATGAAGGAGGCCCAAGTCCTTCATCTCAAACTCCTTTGCAAGATCAGCCTTGCATGAGTGTATCAACAGTTCATCGCCTGTAAAAATCAAATCATCTACATAAAGTACAATGATCAGAAACTTACCCTCCACCACTATCTGGTATAGGTTCGGATCCGCCTCACTCTTGGAGAATCCAAGTCCGATGAAATAACTGTATATCCGTGTGTACCAAGCACGAGGTGCTTTTTTCAACCCATACAGCGCCCTCTTGAGCCTGCACACATGCGATTCGCTGCTGAAGATCTCGAAACCTTCGGGCTACTCTATGTACAACTCCTCCTCAATCAACCCGTTGAGGAATGTAGTCTTCACATCCATCTGATGAATGTGCCCCCCCATCTGCGCTGAGAAAGCGAGAATCGTATGTATGGAAGAATACCTTGTGACAGGTGCAAAGGTTTCCTCATAATCGATCCCCTCAATCTGTGAGAAGACTCGGACAAAAAATCTTGCCTTGTACTTCTCCACACTCTCGTCAGTTGCTTGCTTCACTTTGTAGATCCATCTCTAACCCACCACTAATTTCCCTTCCAGCCTTGGGACAATCTCCCATGCACTATTTCTGACAATAGAATCATACTCTTCCACCATGGCATCTACCCATGTGGGATCCTCCACAACTTCCTCGAAAGAGGATGGCTCCGTCATGATGCACTTGCTCATAAGAGCCATGTATCCAGTATACCGGTCAGGTGACTGTCTCTGTTTGTGCAGTGATGCAGGTGCTCCTACAACCTTCTCTGCATCTTGAGCCAGTCACTCAGCTTCTGTAGTGCGCTTCAGCCCTCTGATGGTTGGCGCTGCTTGAGTGGTCTCTTCCACTCCATGAACCTCATCTTGTGGCTGATCCACATCCTGAAGCACATCCTTAGGAACTAATAGCTCCTCCTTTGCATGCAAGTGTGGCTCCCTCTCAAGCGAACACTTCATGGCTTTCTCCTCTTGAAATTTGATATCCTATCGCACAACAGTCTTACGACTATCTGACAAATACACACGATAGTTGTGGGGCGTATCAGTGTACCCCACAAATATCCCAACCTCTGCGGTCGGCTCCAGCTTCTTCCTAGCATCCTTCGTCACATGAATGTAAACAGGTGAACCAAAAATCCTCAAATGGGAAATATCAGGCTTCTTACCAGAAAATGCCTCCTCGGGTGTACTCATGCCAAGTATCCTGTGAGGACAACGGTTCTGCACATATACTGCAGTATTGTATGCCTCAGCCCACAAGTGTATGTGAAGGCCCTAATCATGAAGCATCGCCCGTGCAGCACCCACAATCGTTCTGTTCTTTCACTCCGCAACCCCATTTTGTTGTGGGTTATGAGGTGCTATGAGCTCTCTTCGAATTCCTTTTGTGCTGCAAAAGTCCTTGAATTTGCCAAAGATGAGTTCACCACCATTGTCGCTCCTAAGAGCCTTCACCTGCTTCCCCGATTCTTTCTAAACCAGTGCCTTGAACTCACAGAACTTTGAGTATGTCTCGCTCTTCTTCTGCATGAAGAAGATCCAAAACTTACGAGAAAAATCATCAACAAATATCACATAGTACCTGTGCTTTGGTATCGAAGCTACTGAGAAAGGTCCACACACGTCTGTGTGACTTCTCTCAAGGATCGTCGTGGCGTGACTATCCTTCTCGTGAAAGGTGGCTTTCACAAATTTTCCCAAGGTACATCCCTTGCACTGATCTGACTGCGCAAGCGTACCCTTAGGAAGCCCAGTAGAAATCTGTTGCAGTATCCTCAAAGCTCCATGGTGAAGGTGGCCCAATCTTCAATGCCACAACTCGCCATCATCCTGGCTCACCACTCCTTCTGCCTTGCCTGCCATTGCTGCGCAGCGATCTACCTGCAATTGATAAATTTTCTTAACTCGAATCTCTATCCTCCGGGTCTCACCAGTTGCCTTACTGCGCAGGAAAGCCTTTCCCTTGCTAAAGACAACATCATATCCCTTGGCTTCTAACATCGCCATAGAGATAAGATTCTTCTTCAATCCTGGAACATGCATCACTTCCTTCAATACAAAGGGTTTACCAGACTCCCTCTCAAAGGAAATGGTACCGATACCGGTCGCACTGTATCTACCATCATCGCCCATCTCGATGTGCACTCCAAGATCTTTCTCATCCAGATCAGTAAACAAATCTCGATCTTCTGCTGTCATGTGAAAATACGCACCACTGTCCAGAAACCACACTGAACCCATCACACTTGAGACCAAGCATGTGATATTGAAAAAACTTAGAAGCTCAGCTGAGGCTAAGGCCTCTCTAGCTACAGATCCAGCAGCCTGCTTATTTTTCTTCTTCTGTGGACAATTAGTGGCGTAATGTCCGTGTTGGTGACAGTGAAAGCACTTCACCTTGGACATGTCCATCTTCTTGCCTTTCGCACCAGATTGAGAAGATTTATTGCTCTTCCCCTTCTTTGCTTTGGTAGCCAAAGTGAAATTATCTTCATCAGAGTTCTTTGATGAAGATCCGTCCCTGGTACTTCGCCTTATCTCCTTTTGCACAAGATGCGACCAAAGTCGCTCCCATCCTAGCAATTTCTCCCGACCATTGACAGAGTCCTAATAGGAATGCCAAATCTTCGTAAGCCTAAGGAGAGTGAAGCTCGCCAAGTCCTCATCATCAATAGTAACCCCCACACTTCCCAGCTCATCCCTACATTGGATGAACTTCGTGAGGTACTTGGGCATACTTTCGCCTTTCTCCATTTTTATGTTCCTGAGTTTATCCTTGAGCGCCAACTTCCTCTGGTTGCTCTTGCTTTGAAATAAATATGTCAAAGCTTTCCACATCAAGAATGGAGAAGCTTTACCATGAAGGCTGGACACTATGTGATCCTTCACAGCTTCCAACAGAATCCTTCGACACTTTGCTGTCTTCTTTTGCCATGCGTCAAGTACGGCAGCATCACTAGAAGTAGGTTTTGGAACTTCTGCATCTATGAACTCCTTCAACCCATTTTCATCTAGCACCACCTCCATCCTATCCTTCCATGCAATATAATTTGAGTTTCCCTCAAGGGCATACTCCAATCTCAATCCGTTGAAAGACATCTCAACTCCAACACCAAGAAAACACTACTGCAAATTCGAATTCCACCAGCTCAAAACTCAACCGCTTCAAAGTTTTGCAACTGCTCCAATGATAAATATCGCTCTGATACCATGTAGAAATTTGAATAACTGATATATTATTCACCAATATTCTCCTGATCACACACTATTTTAACTTCATGCATAATATAGAATCTCTTCTACCATTGATCATTAATTGCGGAAATAAAAACAATCGCATGCGCACATTAAAACCATATACAATCACACATATGAACACAGTATTTCATGGGAAATATTAAATCTAAAAACCCCAACTATTTGTATATTATATTTCATAGAGATCATGTAACAATCATTGTACAAAGCTCCTCACAAGCTCTCAGCACAACCTCCAATTGCTACACACTAATCAAGCTAGATTTAGCAAAACACATGCTCCAATCTCTGCCACCTGATAGCCAGCCTCTATTGCGTAATCAATGTTGTAGGATGGCTCATTAAATAACATAAACCACCTGGCTTGTACTGCGCAATCCTCATGGGCTCCTCCAATCACTGGTAGTTGCAAATATGCAACAGTATAGTCACAACTGATAGTTAACCTGCTCTTTCACCTATCTCTGCACCGGTCTCCACTGAAACTGTCCATGCACTGAAGTTAACCGATGTATTCTTTAGTTGATTAATGAGTTTATAATTAGTGAATTAATTAATAATTAATTCACACCACTCTTCACTAGTGTATTAATCAGTTAGACTAAATACAACTAGTTCAACTATGTTTAGATTAGTTAAACTGAACACAACTCCATTAACTTCTCAATCAACTCCACCAAACTCTGTCACATGAGTTCTAACTGAAGTATCCATGCAATAGCTCCACTTAACCCTCAGGAATAGCGTAATTCCTTCTATCAGCTCTTGTGCCACATCTATGCACTTAACTGAAGTGCTCCAAGAGAATAAGATAATGTTTAGAGTCCAAATATTATTAAGAGCTAATAATATTCGACATATCTATTTTAGACTGGCAATCTAAAAATAGATTCCGCCCAGTATGTCTAAAAATAGAAGTCCATCTATTTTTTCCGACTTGACCAACCATCCACAAATAGCATCCTGCAACTCATAGAACATGATCCATATGTCTAAAAATAGGCTTTGCGCCAAAAATAGCCTGCGGGCCCACTTAGTGAAGGCGACTTCTTTCCACTAAGCTCATCATCTTGTTGCAATCTCCAAAGATCGTTCATTAGATTTTGGAAATCCATCTGATCCATTTTCCTCAAAATTTTTGACAGATGAAAATATTTTGGAAGCTATGATGGAAGAAGGAGAACCATGGGAAGATTATCATCATCGTACCCATATTCTAGACTATGAAGAAAACAATATTAGTGAACTATATCACCCATCCATTCAAAATTTATTTTCGAATTCTTTTCCGATTAATGCAATTGAATCTGAGCGAAATTTATCTAATATCAAATAAACGATTTCTATCGATATTTCGACTAAACCTAGAGTTGTGGAAAATATTCATGTCGGTGTATCTTGTTTTCCATCAGAACTTGATTCATATCGCTCTCTTTTTCATGAATTTTGTGACGTATTCGCTTGGTCTTACGAGGAAATGCAGGCATAGATACTAGTATAGTTGAACACACTATTAATATGTATCTCGATGTCAAACCGGTGCGTCAACTATTGCCTGGGGAGAATAACGCAGTCATGACAAGGGCACCTCAAGCACCTCATGGAGAAGAGGATGGAGCACTTTCTCCAAGAAAATAAACTCTTGCACTCTTGCAAGGAGTTCCAAAAGGTCTCACACATAGAGCTCTTGGCATAACACATGAGCAACATGTAATTTCATTGCCAAGTGATGAGATCTTGAAGATAGGAGGAGAAAAAGAGGAGGAATGACATAATAAGATGAAGAGCATGAAACCTTCTCTATTTCAGAGTTTGAAAGAACAAAAAAGGCAAGAGGACCCATGCAACAAAGGTAGGGGAAAATCTATCCACCTACATTCACATCCTACTCTATGCCTTGATGCCTCTTTGCAAGAAGGAATTTCAGCAAGAAGACCTCCTGATTGGAGGGAAAATAAAGTTTTCTCCCAACTATATGCAGTAGGAACATATTTGTTTAAAGAGGGAACTTTGGAAGGAGCCACTACAACACTGCAAACCATTGATGGGAGGCTAGGAAAATTTCTGAAATTGACCTTGTTTTCTTCCATTCATCTATTTGCGTTGGAGAGAATAGATTCAAAAATTTGGGTTGATATGATCATAGTATCAAAGGGCTAATCCATAGATTTGGGGCAGAAAAAGATACTCCAATATATAATGAATATTTCTGAACGTAACAAAAATATAATTTCATTTTTGTATGCAGGAGCAAAAAGGTGGAAGTTTTTGAGAAAGAGAACCTTTCAAAGGAACGGTGACTCTCCTAAACTTTAATCTTGCCTTGAGCAAGATCAGCTACATGAAGGGTAGAAAAGGAAAGTTGGGAATAATCCAACATGTGACTTTGACATCAAGCATGTCAAGGAGGAGAGCCATCATGTGAAAAATACATCATTTCCTACTTCTACAGTGCTGTCAATGTTGGGAAGCCTAGACCCTTATTGGGAGTCCCAACCCTTGATGGAATATTCTAAGGGCCTATTCACATGTAAAGTCCTTGATGGGAAAGCAATGGATGAAGAGTATGAGGTAGTTAATGGAATCATTTATGTTCATAATCAGATCTACGTAACCAAAGATTCCAAGCTCAAGGATAAACTACTTGATACAACTTATGAAGTCTTGCTTTCAAATCCCACTAGTTTCATTAAAACATGTCATACTATATAAGATGGATTCATGTGGGAAGGTTTCAAAGAGGAGATGCACTCTCATATGAGTAAGTGCATGAATCATTTGTTGGTTGAGGGGGAACATAGCTCTTGGGAAGAGTTATCATTATCACCTCCTTATTCATTGAGTGTGAGAGGGAGCTCATCCATGAGCTACCTTGCTGATTTTAAACAAGTGTATGATAAACATTGTATTTCTGAACCTCATGATGTATTTATTATATACTTGCATTTTCTTAACACTCATATGCAGGTCTTGGCTCCAAGAGGGGGCACTTTTGATGAAGGGCTTCATGAGCCACTTTGGGCCATGAAAAATGGTGATGTTGGCCATTCTTTGGGAGATCTTGGAGAGATGATGTACTCTTCATGGTGTGGTTCCTTAACACCAATCATCATACACCTCCTCCAAGCATGCAAGAAGGATGGGGAAGCAAGCAAGTGTTGGGGAGAACGCTTTCCATATCATATCCTATGGCAGTTAGGAGGAAAAATACGCTGGTTTCACATGAGGGACCATTGTCCTTCTCCCTTATTGTATATGGCAGCTAGCATGATCTTACTTATGATCCCACATGCTGAAGATGTTATTATCTTGGTTGGGGGCATGGCTGGAGGAGAGGCACACTTGTTGGATGTGTCTTTTGGGGAAGAGAGTCCCTACTTTTTCTGCAATACATGTTCCGAGGGGAGCATGAGAAACTATATGGTCACCATTTCATATCACTTGTTTCTTTATGATGTGGATCATATGTTTTGTTGGAGCACTTGGGGCATGCCTCTCATGAGAAATTGGGAGGAGCTTTTCTATGAATTACCAAGTTGGAGGGTGATTCATTTTATTTGGATGATAGCATGGAGGAGGGAGCCCTCCATTGATGATGAAATTCCCCATGATTGTCATCACTTCTTTCTTGAGAAGGCCATGGATCAGCAAGAAGGTTTCCACAACAACCTTCCATTCTTTCATGATGAGAGCCATTGGGTTTATTCACCAAAGGCCAACTTGCACACTTGGGAGGAGCCATTGGGAGATGGAATTTTTGCAGAAATTCTGAAGCAATGGAGGAGACTATGGGATGAGAGGGTCACAAGAGGAAGAGGGGAGATTTTGCAGCACCCTTGCAGTTGCTTTAGGACAAGCAACATTTGGGAGGGGGAGACTGTAATATTCCTAATTTATCTTCAGCTAATAGGAATATTAAATTTTGCTTTTGGAATCTAGATGCATGAATAATTGAGCAAGGAGGCTCATAATTTGCTCAAGTATGAATAAAAATACCTCCTAGTGTGAAAGGGGATCATGTAATAAATAGTTCAAACATCCACATGTATGAACAAGGTCTAAACTATGTGGGCAAGGTCAAGTTTGACCAAGTCAACATAAATTACTCTCAAAGAAGTGGATTCTAAATAAAGCTAGCTCAATGTGAATAGGGATCAAATCCAGCTAGATAAAATGAAGGCACCTTGAGGGTGAAAAGGGACAAGGCATGAAGAATCATTCAAGGTTGACCAAGTCAACAAACCTGTCTAGATGCATTGAACCATCTTGTTGGACAACACAGTTTTTGTGGAGGAGCCTTTGCATGGAAGCAACCTCATAGTGGGTGGGACCCTTGGTGAGGAAACTCATCAATTATATAATGAAGGAGATGGAAAGAATATGGAAATATTGGAGATTATATTTTCATGAGTCCTGCTTAGACTTCCTGCGTACTTAATTAGCTGTTTAGCTAAGTTGCTGCACTGCTTAGTGCAAGGGTTTATTCGAGCGGGGATTCCCTACTCTTTCTTGGAGATCTTGCTTAAGAAATCTAAGAGGAGGTTTATGATATAAATTTTCCACTACCTGGTAAGTTGTACAAAGTCACCTTCGGAAAAAAATGTGGTCACCGAAAAATTGTGTGTTATTTCTTAGGTGTGCGGTGGAAGGGTTAAAACCCCATTTTGAGGAGCGCCATTGATCCGAGCGAGGACGATCTAAGCCTTTCAAACTTTCTTTGCGAAATCTAGAGGAAGAATATAAATCCATTTATTTTCATGTTCAACCATCTATTGTAGAGCTTCATCCATACAGCATTATTCAGCCATATATTTTGTAGCAGCTTCTCTTGTATAACTTTTCTGTCAAGAAACCCTTGCCGGGTCTTCTTGGATTTGTTTAAAAGAGATTATATATCCGATTTTGTACATAATTGAGTATTATAATAAAATTATCAGTAATATTTCTCTATTTTCTGAGTTAACCTCTCTTTAGACTACACAGTCACTTGTGCAACTGCTGTGGCATTTTGGCAGTCTTGGGGTTTTGGCAATTTTAAGTTGTCTTGAGCATGGGAGGCATGTTTAACTAAGCTAAAGGCATTTGTTTATGAAAATAATTTGCATGCATGTCCTAAATTTTCGATTCTAAGGAGATAACCATTATTTTCCACTTTTTTAACTCAATATTCAGAAAATAGTGTTTTTGAGGCAAAAATAGCTGCTTTTCCCCACTTGGTGAACTGTATAAATGCATAGTTTGTTGTTGTGATTGTTATTATGATGGATATGTGTTCAAACACATTACATGAGTTGATTAATTTCTGTTCTCCAACTTTGGAATACCTTAAGGTATTCTTATTGTTGTAGAAAATTCCAATTTTGGGATATTACAGTGGTATCAGAGAAACAATATTGGTTCAACCTATGAGCCCAAGCATTATGGAGTCTTCTCATGGGGAGGAGGATATTTTTAGAAGAAATCAGAGAAAACCCTTTTTTTCTAGAGAAAGGAGGTTCTCAAAACTTCTCTTGACAAATCTGTAGAGCAAAATCAAGGGCATCAAAGAAATGAGGAGGGAAACACATGAAGATCCCTTAAAAAAATCTATACAGGAGGAAGATTCTAAATACTCATATTTTGGATATGAGCACTCAGCCATATCATCATATCTACCACATTCTATCAACAATTTCTTCATGAAGAGGAAGAAAGGAGATGTGCCAAAGAAAGATACTCTTTATGATTATTTACAGGAATATGAAGATCAATCCGAGGAGTTCAAAGATCACTTGAACTTCCAAGGGTTTTTCCAAATGAAGGAGGAAAAGATCACAAGGAGCAAGAATAAAGGTGAGCGTAGATTCTTTCTATCCACTTTTGATGGATCACCTCTATGTCTAGCTAGGGCTTGGGTGAAGGAGCTAGACACCTTTGTGCAGCAACATCAAGTTTCAGAATTTGAAGCCATCAAAGTAGCAGTGCTGCATTTTGAGGGTAAGGCTTATGCTTGGTGGTTTTTTCAATCATTTTCCTTAAATAATGCAAATACATCTACTTATGCAAAGCTCTTTAAAAGGTTAGTAGAGAGGTTTGATGATATTTCATGTGAAACATCTTCTATTGCAACTATCTAACCACATCAAAAAAAAATTTTGCATGAGCTGGGAGGGTCTATAAATCCAACTCCATTTCTGAAAACCAATGAAGAGGAGGTGAACTTGTTTATGATTTCCCAAGGGCAAGATCTCCTTTGGATGAAGGGCTTTCTTCTCAAAGGAAAGACATGAAGATTCCTTCTTCAAAAGAAGACCAAGATTTGAGGTCTCTTGTTGAAGATAAGGTAACTTCAACTATTGAAGAGGAGAAAGGGAAGGCATGGGAGAATAACACAGTCATGACAATAGCACCTCAAGCACCTCATGGAGAGGAGGATGGAGCACTTTATCCAAGAAAAGAAACTCTTGCACTCTTGCAAGAAGTTCCAAAAGGTCTCACACATAGAGCTCTTGGCATAACACATGAGCAGCATGTACTTTCATTTCCAAGTGACGGGATCTTGGAGATAGGAGGAGGAAAAGAGGAGGAATGGAATCATGAGATGAAGAGCATGTACCCTTCTCTATCTCAAATTTTGACAGAGCAAAGAAGGAAGGAGGATTTATGCAACAAAGGTAGGGGAAAATTTGTCCATCGACATTCACATCATACTCTATGCCTTGATGCCTCTTTGCAAGGAGGCGTTTCAGCAAGAAGACCTCCTGATTGGATGGAAACTAAAGTGTTCTCTCAACTATATGCAGCAGCAACATATTTTTTTGGAGAGGGAACCTTGGAAAGAGCCACTACAATGCTGAAAATCATTGATGGAAGGCTAGGCAAATTTCTGAAATTGGCCTTGCTTTCTTCCATTCATCTATTTGCGTTGGAGGGAATAGATTCAGAAATTTGTGCTGATATGAGCATAGTATCTAGAGGCTACTCCATAGATTTGGGGCAGCAAAGGATACTCCAATATATAATGAATATTTCTGAACATAACAAAAAAATAATTTCCTTTTTGTATGCAGGAGCAAAATTGTGGACGTTTTTGAGAAAGAGAACCTTTCAAGAGGAGGGTGACTTTCCTAAACTTCAATCTTGTCTTGAGCAAGATCAGCGACAAGGAAGGAAGCAAAAGAAAGTTGGGAATACTCCAACATGTGACTTTGAGATCAAGTATGTCAAGGAGGAGATCCATCATGTGACAAAGTCATCATTTCATACTTCTACATCGTTGTCAATCTTGGGAAGCCTAGACCCTTATTGGGAGTCCCAACTCTTGATGGAATATTCTATGGACCTATTCAAGTTTAAGGTTCTTGATGGGAAAGCAATGGATGGAAAGTATCAAGTAGTTGATGGGATCATTTATGTTCACGATCAGATTTACTTAACTAAATATTCCAAACTCGAGAATAAACTACTTAACACAACCTATGAGGTCTTTCTTTCAAATCCAACTAGCTTCATTAAAACATATCATACTATCTTATATGGATTTATTTGGGAAAATTTCAAGGAGGAGATGCACTCTCATATGAGTAAGTGCATGAATCATTTGCTGGTTGAGGAGGAACATAGCTCTTGGGAATAGTTATCATTATCACCTCCTTATTCATTGAGTGTGAGGGGGAGCTCATCCATGAGTTACCTTGCTGATTTTAAACAAGTGTATGACAAACATTGTATTTTTGAATCTCATGATGTATATATTATATACATGTATTCTCTTAACACTCATGTGCAGGCCTTGGCTCCAAGAAGGGGCACTTTTTCTGATGGGCTTCATGAGCCACTTTGGGCCAAGAATAATGGTGATGTTGGCCATTCTTTGAGAGATCTTGAAGAGGTGATGTATTCTTCATGGTGTGATTCCTTAACACCAACCATCATACACCTTCTCCAAGCATGCAAGAATGATGGGGCAGCAAACAAGTGTTGGGGAGAACGCTTGTCATATCATATCCTACGGCAGTTAGGAGGAAAACTGCGCTAGTTGCACATGAGGGACCATTGTCCTTCTCCCTTATTTTATATGGAAACTAGCATGATCTTACTTATGATCCCACATGCTGAAGATGTTCTTATCTTTGTTGGGGGCATGGTTGGAGGAGAGACACATTTTTTGGGTGTGTCTTTGGGGGAAGGAAGTCCCCACTTTTTTTGCACTACATGTTCCAAGGGGAGCATGAGAAACTATATGTCCACCATTTCATATCACTTGTTTCTTGATGTTGTGAACCATATGTTTTGTTGGAGCACTTGGGGCATGCCTCTCATGAGCAATTGGGAGGAGCTTTTCTATGAATTACCAAGTTGGAGGCTGATTCATTTTATTTGGATGATAGCATGGAATAGGGAGACCTCCATTGATGATGAAATTTCCCATAATTGTTATCACTTCTATCTTGAGAAGGCCATGGATCAGCAAGAAGGTTTCCATAACAACCTTCCATTCTTTCATGATGAGATCCATTAGGTTTATTCCCCAAAGGCCGACTTGCACACTTGGGAGGAGCCATTGGGAGATGGAATTTTTGCAGAAATTCTGAAGCAATGGAGGAGACTATGGGATGAGCGGGCCACAAGAGGAAGAGGGGAGATTTTGCAGCACCCTTGTAGTTGCTTGAGGACAAGAATCATTTTGGATGGGGAGACTGTAATATTCCTAATTTAGCTTCAGCTAATAGGAATATTAAAATTTTCTTTTGGAATCTAGATGCATGAATAATTGAGCAAGGAGGCTCATAATTTGCTCAAGTATGAATAAAAATCCCTCCTAGTGTGAAAGGGGATCATGTAATAACTAGTTAAAACATTCACATGTGTGAAAAAGGTCTAAAATATGTGAGCAAGGTCAAGTTTGACCAAGTCAACATAAATTACTCTCAAAGAAGTGGATTCTAAATAAAGCCAGCTCAATGTGAATAGGGATCAAATCCAACTAGATAAAATGAAGGAACCTTGAGTGTGAAAAGGGAGAAGGCATGAAGAATCATTCAAGGTTGACCAAGTCAAAAAAAATGTCTAGATGCATTGAACCATCTTGCTGGACAGCGATGTTTTTGTGGAGGAGCCTTTGCATGGAAGCAACCTCATAGTGGGTGGGACCCTTGGTGAGGAAGCTCATCAATTATACAATGAAGGAAATGGAAATCATATGGCCATATTAGAGATTATATTTTCATGAGGTCTACTTAGAATTCCTGCATACTTAGCTATTTAGCTAAGTTGATGCACTGCTTAGTGCAAGGGTTTACCTGGGTGGGGATTCCCTACTCTTTCTTGGAGATCTTGCTTGAGAAATATAAGAGGAGGTTTCTGATCTGAATTTTCCACTACCTGGTGTTGGGCCAAGCATCTACCTTCAGCAAAAATGCATTCCCTTCATAAAATTGCGTTATTTCTTAAGGTGTGCAGTGGAAGGGGTTAAAACCCCATTTTGAGGAGCTAGTTTCCCAAGAGGAGGATCAGCCTTTCTTTGGGAAAGATAGAGGGAGAATCTACAGCCATTTCTGTGAATTTTCAGCCATATATTTCAGAGCTTCAGCCATATAGTGTTATTCAGCCACATATTTTGCATCAGCTTCTCTTGTATATCTTTTCTGTCAAGAAATCTTTGCCAGGTTTTCTTGGATTTGTGTAAAAGAGATTAGATCTCTGATTTTGTACATAATTGAGTATTATAATAGCATTATCATTCATATTTCTCCATTTTATGAGTTAACCTCTCTTTATACTGCGTAGTCACTTGTGCAACTACTCCGCCATTTTGGCAGTCTTGGGGTTTTGGCAATTTTAAGTTGTCTTGAGCATGGGAGGCATGTTTAACTAAGCTAAAGGAATTTTTTTCTGAAAATATTTTGCATGCATGTCCTATATTGTCTATTCTAAGGGACACAACCATTATTTTCCACTTTTTTAACTCAATATTCAGAAAATAGTGTTTTTGAGGCCAAAATAGCTGCTTTTCTCCACTTGGTGAACTGTATAAATGCATAGTTTGTTGTTGTGATTGTTATTATGATGGCTATGTGTTAAAACACATTACATGAGTTGATTACTTTTTTTTCTCCAAATTTGGAATACCTTAAGGTATTCTTATTGTTGTAGAAAATTCCAGATTTGGAATATTACATCTACCTAATACCTCTCGCTCTGAACAGCGACGTATTCGATACCAAGCCAAAGATTATCTGATCGTCGACGATACACTTTATCTTCATGGTGTCGATAAAATTTTCAGGAGGTTCCTGACTCATGAGGAGGCCGAAAAAGTGTTAAATGATTGTCAAGTTAGGGCTTGTGGTGGACATTTATCTAGATATGCTACTGCACAGAAGATACTCTGCGCTGGTTAATTTTGGCCTACTATTTTTTGAGATTGCATCCTCACATTTAGAAGTTGTCATGCGTGCCAGATTTTTTATCGTAAGATCTGCAAACCTCCAGCGCCAATGCATCATGTTCTCTCTGCGGGACCTTTTATGAAATGAGGTATTTACTTCATGACCTGTAACCCTCCTTCGTCCAGGAGGCATGGTTATATTATTGTCGCAGTCGACTATTTTACCAAATGGGCTGAAGCAATGCCTACATTCAACAACATAGGATAGACAGTTGCATTTTTTTTCTTTAATCACGTTATTACACGGTTTGGGGTCCCACAGGCCATAGCTACAGATCATGGGAAGCATTTTCACAACCACATGATGTCTGAATTGACTGCTAAGTTAGGATTGTCACATGATAATTCTACTCTTTATTATCCACAATCAAATGGACAAGTTGAGGCTATTAACAAAATTCTTAAACGAATGCTTCAACAAATGATAGGAGTCCGTAAAAGGAACTGGCATTTGATCATGTACTCCGCCTTGTGGGCGTATTGAACCTCGGTGAGAAATGAAACCGAATTTACTCCTTTTCAATTGGTATATGGTCTGTAATCTATCTTACCAATCTAATGCGAAATATCATCGTTAAAACTTGCGATAGATTTGTTACCTAACACCTCAGAAGAATAAGTGCGTCTCCTTAACCTAATCCATCTTGATGAAACGCGTCGTGAAGCCCAATTGGCCAACGAATCGCATAAGAGACGTATAAAGGTGCAATACGACAAAGATTTCCAGCCTCACATCTACTCAGAGGGCGACTTGGTCCTTCTTTACGATCAAGAAGCTGATGTAATAGGTACAAGGAAATTCACGCCATTGTGGCATGGCCCCTATATTGTCCAAAGAGTTCTTGCTAACGGTGCCTACGAGTTAGTTTATTACGATGGAATTCCATTGGCACAGCCTAGAAATGGGTTGTATTTGAAACGTTACTATGCTTAATCATGAGCGTAGTAATTTTTTGTATTATATTGTATATATGTTGTTGATTTGCATTCACTATCTTAATTTGTTTTTAGAGTTTTCTTGACGTTAGTAATCCGCTTTACAATTTCATCGCATATGTCTGAATCTTCGGAACCATTTGTTGGATATGCTCATGGTGCTAGTCGTAGTACGCAAAATCTATCCTCTGCAACATGAGCCATTTTCTCTCCAAACAACGAGTTAGTGAGTTTTCAAGGGATTTGTATTTGTAGATCGACGAACAATATCGCTGAGTATAGCGCATTAATTGAACTTCTCTATGATACCATTTCATTTGGTATTAACCTCATAATCATAAGGTTAGACTCACAACTTGTGGTATCACAACTTACTAGTGTTTATACTATTAGAAATCCAACACTTCTTATATTTTTCCTAAGAGTTCGACTTTTGGAAAGACATTTTGATTTCATTCAATATCAACATATTTCCATAAATTTGAACACATTGACTGATTTATTAGCTAATCAAGTCTTAGATAGACATTTGCAACATATGTAAAGAAAACATTCACATCATTGAATAGGATTATGCATTAAACATAGGAAAAACTCTGAAATCATATAGATAGATAGTTATAGGTTTTTACAAAATTTGTGCCCAAGACACATTGGTCATCTGACCTCAAAATGTATGCAAAATGTCACAAGTAAACTAGTGGTGCTCATGGTAACATGCTATAGATCTAGAAGTCCTACAAAGAAACTGCATCTAATGGTTAGGAACCCCAATAGTGTGTCGTTGCAGTCGCATGGGTAACTCTTCGACATGGTAATCTGAAATTCCAAAGGTAAAACCCTCTATGTGCTACTGAAGCTCAGCCAGAGTCTCAGCCATATCAAGGTCCTGAAGGACTGCTCTCCCGACAACCCTCTTTGCTGGTGCATCTGCTTCACGCTCTGGTTTCTCTACTGGTTGAACACGACCGATATCTGTATTACATCAAACATTTAGTTTAGTTTTGGGAAAACATCAAAATACAAAAACATTGAATAAACCTTAGAAAAAACAAAAAACATGGTCTAAACATTCTTACACATTGCATCCCACTTAGCGCCTTCTGGTAATACTGAATCTGGATCTCCTCGAAATTCAACGCCTACGTATGCATACTCATCGATGGCGATAATCGGTCGTTAGAACCAGGCGAAGAATGCAGTAGATAACACAACGGTCGATTGGCCTGCATGCCGACCCATGAGTTCTACCGATCTCTACATTCAAGGATCTCTAGGACTAGATATATCCAGTGTTACATGTTGTGGTTGCATCAGTGGAATCCGTTCCAAAGAGAAGGAGATAAGGATTGCACCATCACTAAAATTATTCTTCCTTCCTCCCTTTTCTTTGTTCATTTTTTCCTTTATCTGAGATAGAACAGCTTCAGACTAGTTGAATACTGTTGGATCTAAAAACTCTAGCGCATACTGCATATACGATCTATTCGCTACATGTAGTGTAACAGTGCCAGCAAGTTTAGCGATCGTGAAAAGGATGGTTCTCAAAGGCAAATCCCTGACATCCCAAATTTTTATTTTTCCATCTTTTCTAGGTTCTACCCCTAGATAGAAATACTTCATAACATAATCCCTCACTGTCTCTCCTCCAACGGTAGACCTTGTGAGAGAAATGGGAAAACCTCTCCTTGACAAACCTGTGAGAAAATACACGTCCTCAAATATTATGGGAAACACTTTATTTTTAATGTGAAATGCCTCTATCGCCGGATCCCATGCTCGAACTAAGAACTCCAAGAGTTCTATTTTTTGCCTCATTCCCGACAATTTGAAGTACTTAAGTAGTCCACAATCTCTTAAGGCTCTTACAGTCCTTGGATCATTCAAGGAAATCATATCTTGTTCTTCATGTTCTATTTCCCTCCATGTAATCATCATTATAATCTGATGGAAACCTAAAATACAACCATGAGATCCATTAGATTCCATTCATTGCAAAAAACTAGGCAAATTTTGGGCACAACATGAAAACCAAAAACTTGAACTGCGCCCAACACACTCCCTAGGATGAGACAGTGCATTGCATATGCAGGATCCCTTCATTGTACTTGCTATGCAACGCAGGTTTCAACATTCAGGGGTGTGTTGCCCTCATTTTGGGCATAATTTACCCTAGGGGCCTTAAAACCCTAAAAATCTGCAGAAATTGAAGGTGAAATTAATACCAAAGGGAAGATGGGGTTCATGGTACTAACCTAGATCAAACGGTGATGAAATCTGTCCACAGAAATGACCATAATCGACGACTGAAGTTCGGGGGAAAAATCAGATTGAGAGCTCCAAAATGCAAATGGTAACTATGGAATGGTAAAAATGAATAGTGAAACTACTTTTTATAGTCCTTTAATTGTTTGAAAGTTAAATTTGTTGCTATGACTATGGTTTTATTATGTTTTTATCATGAAACAGGTATTTTTAATCCATTTGATGTTGCTCTGAAACAAGACATACAACTGATGAACAGATTAGTCGTGCAGATTTATTCAAAGAATGACTTGACCACAAAGCATACTTTTCCTCCTTATTTTTCGAGCTTTGATAAAAATGAAAATGGATTTGAAGCCCACTTTTATCTCTTTTTCGAGCTTCAATAACAGTGAAAAAGAAACCCCTGAAGTATTCTTTCAGCTCTTTTCAGACTCCGATAATGTGAAAAGATTGTCGAGCACTTGTCTTTTCAAGCTCGTAAAAGTAAATGAATTGATATCTACTCAGTATAAGTTTAACCCTTTTCCGGACTAAGATAGATTATTTACGAAAAAGGAATACCTTGGTTAAACATGACCAAAGAGGTTCTCTCATATATTATTTTACACTTTTTTGGGTCTGAGAGACAAATTTACGAAAAAGTACTTATGGAGTTTTCTTTCGTCCTCTTTTTCAAACTCTCTAAATATGAAAAGGGACCAGGCTATCACTGTCGTTAAGCTCGTAAAAACATAAAATAGTGACGGGCTTGTCGATCATGGCAAGAATCGAGTTTCATTCATCGTTAGACTCATTAAATTGTTAAATAGTGATACTTTATTCGCCGGAAGGGTTGAATTATAGATCAAGCAAATGTTATCCTCCTCAAGCTTGTTAAAAAATAAAGAGGTATTAGTCGACAAATGATTGAGGAAATTTTGGGAAAAGTGAGCAAGAATTATTTTTGGTACCAAGTCGCTCTTGAACATGACACTTCTTTCACTCCATGTCTGTGACTGTTTGGGTTGGGTAATAATCTTGACGGTTCATTCACACCTATGGTTCATTATACCTTCACTTCGGTTTTGGGTCAATGCTGCCAACTCATCACAATGTCGCCGATATGTTCAATAGAATTCATCCAATGATTTAAAACTCATCCTTCCGCAATACTCATAAACCGTCATTGTCATGACCGTCATCCCTGAAAATTGCTATATCAAGTCATACCCTTGTCTCCAAAATCAATAACTCCTATTTTGCAATAAGGTGACTTCCTGTCGACAACAAATTAATATCCAGGAAGTTCAGATTCTAGTACCATGAGGCTTGTTACAGCATCGACAAGATCCTCGCTTCTGGACCTTTGACCGAAAGATTTTGTTTGGAGTTCGACATCAAATCATCTATTCGCACCTTACGAAATGTACTACAATACCTTGAGGACCATTTTCATTAATGGTGGTTCTCTCGTGTTTGTTAACAGCTCACATCATTAGCTCATAATCAAACGATGTCTTTCCATGTTCAACTATAAATCATATATTCGCATGGCTAGACTTGTACCCGAATGATCGAGTGAACAAGATAAGAAGACCCCGGATCTAGTTTCATCCATCTGGGCTACGATTTCAGGATTGTTGTACACATCATCTGTACGGTGACCTTACATACAAATTGTCATCCAAACATGGGCCTATATCTGTAGGCATGTCTACATTTGGGCAACATTCCAATGAAGATGACTTTCCCTCATATGTGCTGAATATGGGAATTCCTACCCTCAACAATTATGATCAAAGAGGATATATCATGATGTAATGTATTGTAAGATTGATGCAGGTGACCATTCCGCTTCATCTCCAGGCCCATCACAGTGTAAAGCATCTCAATCAAAAGTTTTTATTATTTGGATCTCATTCTTTAGGGGGCAATTGTTATAGGTCAATTTGGGCACCATTCCCAATGACCTGGTTAACTGGGCATCATCTCCAGGACCAATGACTAAGGGTCTATCATTCCCTATCATTTCAGCTGCTACATGCCTTAAGGCAAGAACAAGACAAATCAAGCAAAGGTTTCCAAGGTTTGAAGCTTATTATATAGCATATGAGAGCTCACCAATGCAGGCTCTAAGGGGCCTAAGTGCATTGCATATGCAGGTAGGCCCATGCAAGGCTTCTCTGCAAAGCACTTCCTGACATTCACAGGTGTGTTGGTCACATTGGGAGCGAAATTCTCATTGTTCCGGAATCTCCACTCGGTTAGTGCCTTCTAGAAGAGTTCACATGTGTCAAGCTTCGGATACAAGTGTCCATTTGACATCTACATGACTGGAAACATTTCTTTCCTATTATTGGAAAGTCATTGATTGCAAAACAACCTACAGTTCATCTATAAATTGAGCACGGATCTAAGTGCTTGAAAAGGAAGAATTTGAGTAGATAAATGCTGGAGAATTTTCAATTGAGAGCTAGATTTGTATAGCTATTGTTGGAGAGATTTATACTGTGATGAGGCTTGGGGGCGTTGCTGGAAGGGTCACTTCAAATCAATCATTTGGTTGTAACCTCTCCTTCTATCATCAATAAAGAGTACTACTTATTTTTCCCTATATGCATCTGTATTGACTTTGATGTATATGGTTTATGCTTTACTGATTTAGCTAACTAGCTTGAATAGATATCTATATTATTGCATCTTCTGTTGTTTCAGTGTTCTTTCTTGCAGGAATCATTTTGCACAAACCGCTTGAATTTGAAGCTACAACAAAAGCGACAGAAGGAACCATTTGGAAGCAACTGATCACGTAAGCCTTCAATCCTTTCTGTGTATCTATTACGAGTTAGGAAAAATAGTCGTATAGTCTTTCACCTGTTGTTCTAGACTAGCACCTGTCTAGGGAAGCGTGATTTATCCGTAATTCACAATTATGTCCCAACAAATATTGTCTAAAAAATGAAACCATTCTAATCTTGCCTCTTATGATTGCCTTTTTATTAGCTGCTTATACCAGATGAACCTTGGTTTTCTAATTCCATTGTCACCATCTACTTAGCCGATCATACACTCTCACTTTGTTGTTTTACCCTTTCCTGGGGAAGCGTTGCGATGAGTGCTCTTGTTAGCCAACCTCTTGATATTTGCGTGTTTTGAGTAGTTCCATCATCACCATAACCAGTTGCTACCCTTTATACCACTTGTTCCTCCAGGTGGAGTCATCTTTCATCTCTTTTCTCACTCTTGAAACATGAAAATTTTGTCGAGCACTTGTCATTTTGAACTCGTTAAAGTAAATGAATTGACGTCTACTTAGTATAAGTTTAACCCTTTTTTGGACTGAGATAGACTAATTACGAAAAAATAATACCTTAGTAGAACATGACTAAGAGTTTCTCTCGGATATTTTTTTCTACCTTTTCAGATTCGAGGGACTATTTATGAAAAGGGACCTTTGGAGTTGTATTTTTCGCCTCTTTTTCAAATTCCCTAAACATGAAAAATATGTCAAGTTACACCTCCGTCGGAATCGTAAAACTTAAACAACGTAGGACTTGTCACCATGATGAGACCGAGCTACTCCTTCCTAGGTCTCATTAAAATTACTAGGATGGATTCATCCAAAGGGTGAACTTAGACGACAAGCATGTGGTATTCTCTTCAAGCTTGTGAAAAAAAATAAAACGTTACTCGCTATAAATAGTGGGGAAAATTGGAAGTACACATGTCTTGTATTTCGTTTCAAAGGCAACATGTCACTCTTGAACATGCCACACATCTGCATCCCGTGTCAATTTTGGTATATCCTCACTTCGTCACTTGCCTTCCTAGGTTTGGGTATCAATTTGTCGCTCATTCAATCATATCCTATCATCTCCCTGACCAATGATCCCATTTTGAGTCAAATATTTCCAAACTCCAGAGTCATGTCGTCGATATGTTCAAGAGAAGTCCCATATGCAAATTCAAACCTCTTGTGCCTCATTTGAGCCTCTCTGCCACAATCTTGAATCACTCTCATCAACTTTACAAAAATTATTTATTTTGTGTTGATGATGTGGGAAAAATTAAGGCCCTCTTTCGATGGATCACTTCCTGTCGACTCCATCTCATTATCCAGGAAGATGATCTAGAAACTCCCTTTGAGTACCTTGGAGCTTGCATGCCTCAATGGAAAGTTCTCTGCATTCTACGACAAGTTCACATCTGTGGTCTTCAATCGAATGATTATGCAAATGTTCGACTTCAGCTCCACTATTCACACTTGTATTTTTTTTTTTGTAACTTGAGGGCCATCGTCATCATTGGTGGTTCCTCTCGTGCTTGTTAACGGTTTAAATCATCAATCGGTAATTAGGTGGTTTCTACCATGTTCGACTTCAATACATTTATTCACACGGTTAGATTTGTATTATGGATGGGTCGGGACAGAGATGAATACCCTAGGTTTCATCTAATAATTCTAGGCTGTGTGGAATTATTTATTATTCATGATTGTACACATGATCCCTTCTATATGGATGGCTACGTCCATGTTGTGGATCCATACACATGATCCTTTCTAGTCGGATGGTTGCTTCCATGTCGTGGGTTCATGTATTGTTATATGCTTATTTAGAGATGTATTACTACGCATACTTACATCAGATATGTCATATCTATTGTACTATGTTTGATTTGTAGGTCTCTTGATGAGATTTTCCTAAGTCCTTGCCTTAAATTATAAAGCATTTCAACCATCACTTCCGGTTCTGCCTTCATGATTTAGGGGGAATATGTTATGCAATATTTTTTCACGCTCCCTGTCTCATGCCCTGAGTTGTTGAAATTTTCCCCAAATTTCCAAAAGTGACAAAATTCATTAATGTGTTCACCACGAAAACATGATCAGAGCATCCATGAAGAAAAAAAGAAGAAATGCCTTGAAGAAATTCTAGAAAGGCATTCCAAAAACCCTGTTTTCAGGTCCAGTGTGGCCCTCATGACTTATGCCTCGTGCTTGCCACCTTCACCATTATATGTTTCTAGCACTTCCAGCGTGGGAATTTAAGTGAAAAATTGTTTTGCTCCTCTTCAAGAAGTTTTTCCAAAAATTGAGGAGAAGCTTCTCTTACTAGAAACCTCGAGAATTGAGATTTGGTTTATGTTAGAATAAATTATGATATGTATTATTTTGTCGTCTTTGTTTGATCTTCCTTGCATGTATTCATTTGAAATGACGTAAAGAGGATTGGACTTGGAAGCAAGAAGATATGGAAACGACACCAACGGGCGTTAGCATCAGAGTGAGGTAGGCCATTTATCTTACTTTGTACTTTCTGATATAATCTAGGAAAGTTTAAACATATTTGTCTGGTTTGTTGCTATATCCTTCCTTTAGGACTGGAGAGATCGCTTCTGTTCACAGAAGGGATTATCTGTATAGCACGATCATGGCATTGATCGGTGTTTTCGACTCTTGTGGGCACGAGACTTTGGGGTGGCCGCATATTTATAAGAGCGACCTAGAATTAGGAAATATATACCAGACACTCCTCGAAGGCAAGCAAGTTCCAAATTTTCACCTTCAATATCCACTGTTATGCCACCTGGGACACCTTTATTTTCCTTCAAGTGAGCATTCCAAGATTATTTTGGAGGCACACTACAGTCGGGTCGCTGGAAATTTCGGGGTAGAGAAAATAGTGGAAGTGTTGCAAAAGTTTTTTTATTGGTCGAACCTTCGACAAGATGTTGGGAAGTACATTGGATCCTGTATTGCCTGCACCATTTCCAAACCGACCATCAAGAAGCAAGGCCTATATACTCATATACCTTCTATTAGTCGACTTTAGGAATCCATCTCCATGTATTACATGTCGGGCCTTCCTTCTACTAAGCATGGAAACAATTTTGTTTTTGTGGTCGTCGACGGATTCTTTAAGATGGTCATTTTGGTGACCTGCAAGAAGATTTTCACAACATAATTCATTGCTAAGATCTTCTTTGAACAAGTATGGGTACACTTTTGGATCTCACAGTCCATTATCTCAGACCAAGACAGCAGGTTCCTAAGTGCGTTTTGGTCAAGTCTCTCATCGATGTTGGATACCAAACTCACTAAATCCACAACTTTCCACCCCCAAACTGATGGCCAAACAGAGGTCGTCAAGAGGATGATCGTACACATTATGTGCATGTACAACTCAAAGAATCCATGCACATGGGATGAAAGCCTCCCCTATTTACAACATAGATACAATAAAGCTCTCTATATTTCAACTAACCACAACCCCTTTTAGGTGGGGTTGAGATTCTAGCCACTATGTCCCATTGATGTGGCCATACCAATTGTAGTTACTCAGGTAGATTCAGCTCATGTCTTGTCCAAAGCTGACAGGGCTAACAGCTTCATTGAGTGCATTCAACAACTCTTCCAGCAGGTCCATGACATATTAGAAAAATACAATGCTAAGTACAAGCAGCGACATGATCAACATCGGGTGCCACACAAGTTCTAGGTGGGCGAGAAAGTTTGGTTACATTTGCAGAAGAAGCACCTCATTGGGCCACACTTCAAGCTTCACCTGCTTCGAAATCGGCCTTACACCATCACTAAGGTTGTAGGGGAAATTATTTCAAGCTCAACATTCCACCATTTATTGGCCTGCACTTAGTGTTCAATGTGGACTGCCTTCAACCATACTTTCCAACATTACTTGATAAATCAGACATTGAAAAACAACTCACACCAACAAAGCTAAACTCAGACTACATGGAACATGCCACAACTGATCAGATCATGGGCACGTAGATGATGAACACTCACTAATATAAGATGTAATTATATCATGTTATCAAAGCTGGCCAACTCATGTACCAAAGAAAGTGGCTCACCAGGGACCAAGTTCAGCAAAAGTTTCCCCATCTCATGGAGGTACTCAACGCAATGGGGACCATTGCTTCCTAAGGGAGGAGGACTTATCCAGGTGGATATTTGTGGCCACCCTCCTATTCCACTTGGACCCCCACCATTGTTTCTTTCATTTTTTCAGTTTACTTAATTGTAACACAATTTACTATTTTTGACAGTTTTTCAGATCCTGAATTTCCAGAGTTGTTTTAAGGCCCTAAACAACGTTTTTTTTGGAAAATTATAAAATGTGAGTCATTGACTCACAATTGCAGTCGAAATTTGTAGTCCTCAAAAATATATTTCTAACGAGGTAGTGTGCACGTTAAACAAAGATCGTATGCCAAAGTTACGACCCCGAGAAGTTGATGTACCATTCTACCCCAACAGGGCCCATAGTTTTGGAGATTTATCTCCTAGGGTTAGGCTTCTGGATGTTTAGTTTTTTCCATTATTTATGAATAACAAATAAGAATTTAAGCCTCATTATAACACTGTTCATAAGCACGTATCAGCTACATATATTCTCAGAGATAAACTACCATCGCCCGAGCTGGTTTATTTCCATTCTATATGTAAGCATATTTCAGTTCTTTGATATTAATGACATGAAGCATTATTTCTGCTACATCTCTATATTTATGGTTATATCTATATTTTGTTGTGTTCTAGTTTAAGTTCAGATCAAAAAAATTAATCAACTTCTCATGGATGTTAAGCACAAAGTAATGCAGGGGATGTAGAAATATAGCTCTGACACCATGTATAAAAATCTACCAATAGATTCAATCTGATCTTGTGATGTACTAAAACAAGATACTGAATCCTTCTACAGTATTTGTGGAATACAAAACATGATCGCTCAATCACATGCAAGTAAGAGAGAAGTAAATCAATCGCACAACACATGATGTTATTGGGGAAAGAAACTACTCAAAATCCCTCTATCTATATTTTGTATTAAGTCAACGAATCATGAAACAATACAATGCTTAATCTCTCATGAGATTCTCCAGCACTCTGCCAACTGTCTCACACTAATCTAGGCAAAATCGGTCTAGTACTTAGCCAATTCTCAAACTTCCTTCAGCCTGCCTTGCTCATGCAATTCCTAATGAATTAGGCCCCTATTAAATAGGAATAATTCCCTTCTTTGATTGTGCAATCCATAATGGCATCCTCGTGACTTTATAGTTGCACCCAGGAAATTTTCTATAAATACAACTAATAGTTATGTTCCCTTTAACCTCTGTCTCAATTGACTCTTCCTCATAACTGACATGCATGCATCTATTAATAGATAATTACCAGTTATCTGATGGATAACTACTAGTGAGTTAGTTCTAATTTAATTCACTAGACCTCTCACTAGCTCATCACTCAGTTAGAACTAGTTAAACCGATTTTAACTCAATTAATTGAGTTAATGGATTCACACATGCACTCCATTGATGGATCAACTGCAACTGGACCCCTAAAATATTAGAATCCCTCTACATGCCTCATCTTATACCCTCAACTTGAATTTCTTGAGCTAATCATGACTTAGTTAACTGATACAAGTTGTTATGATATGAAATTACATTTTTTTGTCCAATTTATTTAAGGGAAAAATAAATTAGACGGCCCACATTCCTCACCAATGTGTATCATAATTTCCTCACCAATTTCCATCAGAAATTCCTCACCAGTGTGCATCAAAAATTCCTCACCAATGTGCATATGAATTTCCTCACCAATGTGGGTGAATTTTTTGTCCTTTCTGGTTGCCAATTTCACTGTTTCTTGTTGTAAATTTCAACAATCCCTCTCAACAAGAAAGGAATTCAATCTATCCTGATCCACTACCTTTGGAATTTTTTGCATGCAACAATTCCCTAGTGTTGTTTTCACCTACAACTTTTGAAATTGAATAGCCTCCGAACAACTGAATCAGTATAGTGCATATGTCATCAGAGTCTTCTAACTACTACTAGCTATTGCACCTGTCTACTGTACTCTTTGCGCTACTGCTGACATCTGCATTTGTTACATCTACATGACTCCAACTCTGATCTGCACTCCAGTATCTGACATCTATCACTCTGATTTTGTCTTCCTGACATCTGACTACATCAATCCAATTGATCCTTCCTGCTACTGTTGTACTATGGACTCCTCATAGCTAGGCTCAATCCATGGGACACACCATCTCAATGGACCCTGCCCAAATTTCTCCTTGGGATTATGTTGATCGCCCCACCTCTCACCTAGAGGTATAGATGCATGTACACCCTTTTCCCATCTCGCTCGAAATTTCCCCCTCCTGGAGGTATCTACTTGAGTGGAATATTCCACTTGGTCTCCTCTCTACTTCTCCAATTATGGTTGCTCCAAAACCTTCTGAGACTACTTCTGAGGTTGCATTTTGAGAGATAATTGATCCCTCTCAACCAACAAGTCACTAACCAAAACTTTACTCCTCAAATATTTGCATGCATCCTCAACCTCAAGAGCATACAAGTTCTTGACTCTTACACCAATTTGTTTCACCCGTGTCATGGCAATGTGTCTAAGGAACACCTTTCCTTTTCTAAATATGACATCATAACCACGTTCCTCCAATACCACTACGGAGACAAGATTATTCCTTAGGTTTGGAACATACAAAACATCTTCCAGCCTGAGAGGGGAGCCAGACTCCCTTTGAAAGGTAAATCTACCTATGTCATTTTCATTATACCTTCTATCATCTCCAAACTTCATGTTCTGCTTGAGGTCCTTCTCCTCCAAGTCACTGAAGAGATTTCTATTCCTCGTCGTATGGAATGAGGCACCACTATCTAGATACCACATGCATCCCATTACAGTGTTGGGCATGCATGAAATGAGAGTAAAATCAAGCTCAAACTATGAAGCCAATGCTTCACCCACTACAATTGCAGGCTCTTTATTACTTTCCTTCTTTTGTGTAAAATTTGTGGCATAGTGCCCGTGCTTGTGATAGTGAAAACACTTAATCTTGGACAAGTCTCTCTTTCCCTCTTCGCCTTGGGACTTCTTTCCCTTGGCTTTCTTTCCTTTTCTGACTAATGCACAATATTATTCTTTGTCTTTGTCATAGGTCTCGTCTCTGGTGATCTGCCTTATTTCTTCTATTACCAAGTCAGACCATAAACACTCCCAATCTAGTAACTTCTCCCTCCCATTCATATAGTGCTGGTAACTATGCCAACTCTCGGGAAGGCCTAGAAGTTTTAGGCTCAACAAATCATCCTGGGCTACAGTCACACCAACATTTCCAAGCTCATCTCGACATTGAGTGAACTTCGACAAGTATGTTGGTATCATCTCACCCTCCTCCATCTTAATCTTTCTAATCTTTTCCTTCAGCACCAACTTCTTGTGGTCACTGCTATTCAGAAACAGATTTGTCAAGGCCTTCCACATAGCATATGGATTCGCCTTCCCATGGAGACTCGAGACAATATGCTCTCGAACTCCCTCTAACAAGATCTTTCTCCCCTTTGCTACCTTCTTCTCCCACGCATCAAGAATTTGGGCATCTGTTGCTGCGAGCTTGGGAATATCAGTATCTATGAATTCCTTCAAATCGTTGTCCTCCAAAACTACCTCCATCCTGTCCTTACATGCTATAAAATTTGAATTTCCCTCAAGAGCATATTAAATTCTCAAGCCATTGAAAGACATCTTGATCTGTTGCTGGATCATGAAGAATAAATCTGAAAATTTGAATCTATTGAAGACAAACTCAATTTCTTCTCTTCTATTGTGATTCCTGGCACTCTGATACCATGTGGAAATATTTCTCTGATACCATGTAGAAAAATCTACCAATGGATTCAATCTGATCTTGTGATTTACTAAAACAAGATACTTAATCCTTCTACAATATTTGTGGAATACAAAACATGATCGCTCAATCAAATGCAAGTAAGAGAAAGAAATAAATCAATTGCACAACACAAGATGTTCTTGGGGAAAGAAAATGTTCAAAACCCCTCTATCTATATTGTGTATTAAGTCAAGGAATCATGAAACAATGCAATGCTTAATCTCTCATGAGATTCTCCAACACTCCACCAACTATCTCACACTGATCTAGGCAAAATCGGTCTAGTACTTAGCCAATTCTCAACCTTCCTTTAGCCTACCTTTCTCATGCAATTCCTAGTGAATTAGACCCCTTTTAAATTGGAATGATTCCCTTATTTTATTGTGCAATCCATCATGGTATCCTCATGACTTTATAACTGCACCTAGGAAATTTTATATAAATACAATTGATAGTTATGTTCCCTTTAACCTTTGTCTCAACTAGGTCTTCCTCAGAACTGACATGCATGCAGCTATCAATAGCGAATTATCAGTTATCTCATTGACCACTACTTGTGAATTAATTCTAATTTAATTCGTTGGACTTGTCGCTAGCTCATCGCTCAGTTAGAACTAGCTAAATTTATATTAACTCAATTAATTGAGTTAACTGATTCACACCTACACCCCACTGATGCATCAACTGCAACTAGACCCCAAAAATATTAGAATCCATCTACATGCCTCATATTAGACCCTCAACTTGAATTTCTTGAGCTAACTTAGTCATCATGAGTTAGTTAACTGATACAAGTTGTTATGAGTTGAAATTACAATTTATTGTCTAATTTATTTGGGAAAAAAAAAATTAGACACCCCACATTCCTCACTAGTGTGCATCAGAATTTCCTCACCAATGTGCATCAGAATTTCCTCACCAGTGTGGGTGCATTTTTTTTCATTTTTGGTTGCCAATTTCATTGTTTCTTGTTTCAAATTTCAACAGGGGAAACTAAAATATTTTATGTTGAAATATCAAACTAAGCGAATGAATTTGGACATTGAGGTGGCTCAGCTTGAGGATAATTCCAATGGTGGTGATTTTTTTAGTGTGGGAGCCATTGGTACTAATGGATAACTTAAGAAGAAGAAGCCCAAGTGCACTAGGGAGACCAAAACAACAGGATGAGGACGGGGATACAACTGCATGGCGAGGCTAGCATACCAAGAGCCTTCTCTGACAGATAGCCATGCCACTTTTTTGAATTTTGATGCTATGTATATTTAGAATGTTTCTATGAGTTTTTTGTCGAGTATATAGTCGACATATATTTAGAATAGTAGTTAAAAGTTGCCATAAAAATAGATTTTCCATTTTCTGAACTTCTAAGAGTAGTACATATTTGGAACATGAAAAAATATGTAAGGGTCATGATTCAGATTAAAATTCTTCCTTTTAAATTTAAGCATCAATATTTGTTTCTTTAACAAAAAATAATCTCCAATAAGTTCATAAGGTGAATATTAAAATTCCATAAAGCCCAAAGTTGGTGAATTTAGGAAGAAAATGTGTTCAACATGAAGTATACCAACATATTAAGCTTTTCAAGGATTTCAAAAACATTTTTTCTTAGACTTGTGATGATTTGAAAAAATGTGATAAAAGAATCATACAACACATTATTCATGTGAAACATAGAGCTAAGCTAGCTAGATAGAAGTCAAGGATAATTATTTTCAAGTTAAACCATTGGTCAATTTGGAAATTGAAAAAAAATGATGGAATTGTATTTTAAATTAACCATTTCGATTGGATTTCAAACCAAATTGTAGTCAGAAATAAAAAATGTTGAAATCCTATTATGTATTTATTTCTGTGACCTCAGCAAGATTTTTCTCAAAGATAACTATCCTTTACCAAACATGGAGATGTTATTATAGGAAGTCGTATATTATGTAGTGTTAGGGTCCTATATTATAGGAGTATTTGTCATTTCAGTCTTTCTATTCATTTGACCATAATCATCACCATCAAAATTCACTCTCAGTCACTATGGGAGCTTATTTGCATGTTTTCCTTCATCCAAGATCTCACAGCGCTCCATTTCTTCCATTAGAAGCTCGATGTGTGGTCATTATTTTCATTGCGCAAAGGGGGAAGGGGAGGCACTACTCTTTTGCTGTGAGGAATAATTTTGAATACTGGAGGTAGGTAGTTGGAGTATAAGTCTTATGATAGCTTTCAAATGTTGTGTGAGTCATTTTCTACTTGCCCAGTACTTTCAAAAGTCCAGAGGATGACCGAAAGCATAAGATATTTGGGGCGTTGCGCTTTTACCAAGGCAACTCATTTTGATGAAGAAATCATGGTTTTTAGCATTTGGTCCTTGAATGAAGACATTTGAGAGGTTTTTTGTGAATATTTTAATCCTCTCCAAGTCATTTTTCTCAGTCAGGAGATCATTGTTGGGTCATGTCATGTGGATGGAGGTGCACTATGCAACTGCAGTACGCTTCTGCTGCAAGAAGAAGGTTTGGGGTTTGAAGGTTTTCATTTGGCCTAGGAACATTCTCACAGGTTTAAAATTTTTAATGGGTCATTCCATGCCATCCTAGTACGCTCATCATATCATATGATGGTCGATGATAGTATAAGATTGAAGCATTGTGCTTTTTCATTGCCCTTTCACACAGCTACTGTATTTTCAACATATATCTTAAACCCTTAACCTGTTTTCCCATGAAAGTTTTACAGGAAATTTATGGAGGTAATATGAATAAACCCACTTAATTTCAGGTCAAAATGCTTCACAGTTTCTGAGAAATGGACCACCATCATCTACAACCATTTTCATATTTTCTCAAAATCCGTGAGTCAAATTTAGCTCAATTTTTTTCTGGATAAGGGTTATGATTATATTAACTTTTTGTAAAAAAAAATCTCAATCCATCTTACCGTTTATGATATATTAAAAAAATATCAGTACCTGCGCTTCTAGTGTTGCGTTTTTCCCACAGATGAAATGTTGAAGTTCGAGGTTTTCTGTGGAAAATGGAATCTTCAAAGGAGGGAAACATCCATATTCAGGTGTGTTGCAAGTGTTGGAGCCATCAATCATCTTAGAAACTAACTGAAAGCATATCAACTATCAAGTGATGCGCTTTTGCACATTTCCTGATTTCTAGAGATTTAGGAATTCCATACAAAGTTTATTTGAGCGACTTATCTTGGTCAAAACATCATGTAATTTATTTTTTAAGTGTTATTAATTGTAATAAATCCATCCCCCGGATGCAGGTGCAAGTGTCGTTAATGGGAGCGATTGGACCCAAGGCAATCGGACGGGAGGCCACATGCCTTCCCTCATGGAACCTTTACGCCCACCTGATCGCAGTTAATGCCCTCATATGCTCTTTATGGCGTTTGATATGGAGTCGATTCTCATCATAGAAGTTGATATTCGAGGCAGCCTCGACTGCTGCAATAGCATTTCGCATAGGATTTTCAGGCCTGGTCATTCAATGCGGAGGTTGGATGGTTGCAGGAACGGGTTGTTATATGCAATGGAGCCGCTCACCCCTACGCCAATGCATTCGTGGTGTAATTCAGTTCAGGACAGAGCCAGAGAGCGCACCACCACTGGGAAGCGCAGTCGCCATACCTGTTGCTTGGAACCCGCTGACAGGCTTCACATTTCAATAGCAGGCTCTTGCTTGTCTGCAACAGTGGTTCTGGGCACTCCACCTGAGCCGAAACCTGTCAATACTCAGTCGCTTCAGCGCTCCAGCTCCTTTATAGTTGCTAAAATGCCAAGGCTACGGCAGAGGATGCAGTGCAGAAGGGGGTCTTCTCGCTCGGCCAGAAGGCATTCGCCATCCATTTCCTCTTCACCGTCAGATACTTCTGCGCCCTCAAGCAGCCTCCCTCGCCTCTTCCATGGGCGCTTGCTTTGCTCAGGTCACAGGCTTGACTCGCCTTTAGGTGATGCGTTGCCTGCTCAGTTCCACACGGCCCTCTTCTCGTTCGATTGTGCTCTCAACAGACCAAGAGTAACGGTGGCCATCTCTATTGTCTTCCTGGAGGAGCCCCTGCCTGAGAATCCACCAGATGAGCATGCTCCTGTCGACGACGCACATTTGGAAGTGGTGCAGCAGGACTTGAGGGGTCAGCCTTCCGAGACCAGGGAGTTTTTGCAGGAAGACTCAGGGCGCGTCCAGGCAAATTTCAAAGAAACTCCTCCATCTGTCCACAACACCGCTGACCTCTCCCATGCTCAAGGCGATCCAGAAGAATACGGATGCAGGATCGAGGAGGTTGCTCCTAATGAGTAATTCGGCCCTCCTTTCTTGTATTTTTTGTTTTTTCTCTGCCCTCTCTGAGGGAGTGTTTGGTTGTTTAAATGTTTCCTTCAACTCTGGACCAATTTTTGTTTATGACCAGTCTCAGTCTTTACAGCGGTCCAGTACTGTTATGGTCCAATGTTACAGCAACAAAATGTCTATGCTCCTAGTTTTAAGTCAAAGACATTCCAGTCCGATCCCCTGCATGGGATTTTTTCAGTTGGTGGTTCCTCAGGCTGGTTTCCCTCTAGCAGGGCAGCCAAAAACTAGTCTCTGTCAGTTAAAATTGCCTCCCCGTAGGCACTGTTATGGCCTTAGCCAGATGTACTATATTTTCCACTGTTAATAGATTACTCTAACTTAGAAAAAAAAAAATTGTAATAAATCCATCAGTAACTCATGAACTCATTTTGAGGCTGAGAAGTCAACGTAAAGTGCTTAAAAAAGAACTAGTTTTGTAGTTCTTAGACTCTAGCAATTAGTTCTATTTTCATTGCAGAAATTAGAAAAAGAAATCCAAATGAGGAATTCAACTCATAGAGGTCATAAATGACTTATTTTTTTCTATTTATGATGTAAATTTAATTTATAAAAGGGTTGGTCATATTGGAGAGGAAGAGACTTGTGTATGTTGTAAATTTTATGAATACTTGTTAGTGAATGAAAGATTGAAGGTGACTTCAAAGGATTCTTGTGTTAGATCTTGATGGTGTTGTGCTTCTTCTTGTTGTAAGTTTGCCTTCTGTTATTTGCATTCCTTAAATGTATGTATTCATGCTTGGATGAACCAAAAAATTAATTCAAAATTCATTTAAAATTTTCTCTGATTTAGTTTCCCAAGAAATCTATGTTTTCTTCTTAAAACAACATTAAGAATTCATATATAGTTTGATACTCTTTGTGTTGCTTCCAATTTTTCTCACACTCACCCTCCTCCAATGAATTTATTAAATCACCAAGACTACCTACCTTTCCCCTGTGGAAAAATTGTTTCTCTCTTCATCTTATCATTGGACAAATAATAAATTTGACATGACTCCATGCCCAATGGATCTGTTTCTTTTCTTGCCAAAACACCATTGAAAATCAAACCTTATTGAGCATTATACCTAGCATAATATCATATTAGTTGAGAAACCTAAGTGAGAGAGCCCTCTACTAGGCTAGAAGGGCTAGATTCTAGCCTAAAAGTGGTATGTGTTTGCCTTTGCAATCCTTTCTCAACCTAAAGGAAATTACAGAGAGATAACATGTAATAAAGTATATGCTTAATTAATTTTATGGATATAATCAAGTATTGGTAGTCGATGAATACATACATAAGATAATGTTTACCATACCATAGGGAACCTATGCTTATATTCATATTCCATCTGGATTAAAAAATGCATCTACTACATTTAATAGAGCCATGGATCATGTATCCAAAGAGACGGTAGGAAAATTCATGGTTGATTATCTATATGATTTAACAATTTACTCTAAATTGAGAGCACTCATTTTTCACACTTACAAAATGTTATTGAAAGATGTAGACTATATTGAAAACATATATGAATCTTAAGAAACGTTTGTTTATAGTTTCTAAAGGGAATTTACGTGGCCATATTGTAAGTAAAAAATGAACATAGACCTTGAAATAAAAGTCATATAAGAATTAAATCCTTCAACAAGTCGCAAACTCGTCTAATTGTTTTTTGGAAAGATGAACTTTTAAGGTATTTGTGCCTGATTATACTTAAATTGTGAAACCTTCAAATAAGTTATTAAAGAAATATTAGAACTTTGAATGGAATAATCATTTGCAAAAGGATTTTTTGGACATTAAATCAGTGATTGATTTAGTTCCAGTGCATGCTAGCCCATATTTTGAGAAATATTTCATCTTATATTCTTTTGCCTCAAAAGAAACCATATCCATGGTATTGACATATAAGAAGGAATTAAAGGAAGAGCATCCAATATCATTCATGAATAAGTGTTTGCAAGAGTAAGATTTAAAATACTCTTTTTTGGAAAAACAAACATAAGCATTGATTAAAGCCATCTCATATTTCAAAACATTTTTTTGCTAGAGGAGTCAACAATTGGGCTAGTATTGTCCTTGCATGACACAAGGTCGATTCTAACTGTTACCATATAACTGATAGGTGAACCGTGTCACCCCCAGCAGGTGACCCATGGGTAAACTCGAGGGATTTGAACCCAAAATCACTTGGAATGTAATACTTCATTTTCACAATGATCGGTAATTGAGATACCCACGAGAGAATCATATTTCAAAATTTATATCTTGACATATCATGTAGTTTCCTATGCACCATATTCACATATCAGAATGATGTTAACATAACAACTTAGAGAAGGGAAATGAGCCAATTGGTTGACAAAATTATGGGAGTATGATATTCAAATAAAACCATTAAAAGTTGTAAAAGGATAGGGATTGTGTAAATTGATTGATGGAATTAGAGAAATCAATATTGATTCACCTAATGGAAAATATCATTCTTCTCAAGACAAATCTCTATTGAAGTCAGAATGATACAGAGATATTATCTTTATCTAAAATCAAGAAAATTTCCAGGTGGAATGATAGACAAAGAAAGAAGAACACTAAAAATAAAATCCAATGCTTATGTCTTAGTATATGGAATATTATTTAAGAGAAATTATGATAGGATGTTATTAATATGTATTAGTAATCTTAAATATATGGATCTCATGAAATAAATGCATGAAGGAATTTGTAGAGCGCACTTTGCTCTAGTAATAAATTCTCATAGAATTGTTAGACTTGGATTATATTGCCATACACTTTCTAAAAAGTGTATATTCCTTTGTAAAAAAGTGTGTTAAATGTTAGAAATTCAAGAAATGAAAAGAGAGTTAATATGAGATAATCACACTTAACAATCCTCTTTCCCAATGGGGCTTAGATATTATTGGTCCTATAAATCTTAAATCAAGTGTGAGACATGCTTATATCATACTATCCAGCAATTATTTCACCAAATGGCCTAAATTTATAGCTCTAAAGCAAACCAACACAAAGCACCTCATACAATTTTTGGAAGAAAATATTTTAGCAAGATTCAATGTTCAAGAAAAAAATTATTAAAGATAATAATAAATATATAAATATTTATTGATTTAAAATTTAAAAAAAAAAATTGTGGTAAATTTGAAATATTAATGAGGAAATATTGTAATTATTATCCATAAGGGCATAGATTATATGGATAAAAAATAATTATTTCATACAAATTCTAAAGAAAACAGTCTTTGAAAATCAAAGGAACCAATACAAAAAGTTGATGAATGCTTTATAGGCCAACAGGATCATGCCAAGGGGTAGCACATGTCAATCTCCATTTTTTTTTGTATATGGAAAGGATGCAAGATTTCATATACATTTGGAACTAATTTTTTTGGCTCTAAAAAATGAAATTCATGATGAGAAAGGGGTTACAACCATGCAAACACAACTATATCAATTGATCTGATTAGAAGAACAAAGGGAATAGGCATTCAAAATATATAGAATAGACAACAAATAGTAACCAAACAAAGAATATAAGAGCTATAGATAAAGTTTTTTCCAAATGTCAACTAGTTATATTACGAAATAAATCCAAAGAAAAACCATTAATGCATACTAAATTTGACGTGTTGTGAATAGGACCATATCAAAAATTGGATGGTCAACTCTTCAAGTTTCTAGTTAACGGGAAACATCGTAAGCACCTTTTTATTCTAACATAATAAATAATATATGTATTACAATAGTGTAACATTTGTACATATTCAATTGTTTCATATTTAGTTTGCTAATGTAAAAACAAAAGAGGATTTGGACTCCATCCAGAATGGATTTTAGGCCTTTTGGGATTTCAGTAACCTAGAAGGGGTCACTATCCCATAGTTGGAGCTAATATGTTGATTTTTTTCATGCATTACCCCAACTAGGCCTAACTCGTTATCATCCTGCATCAATCTTACAAACTGCCCATACTTCTATGTTCTCTTTAAAAATTTCCATACTTAGTTATATTTTTCAGACGTTGTGAGGAATTTTTTCATGTGAATAAGAACTTTTCACTTTTCACAATTTTCGCTCCACGCCTCTGCATACAGTTTTTCCTGCATTACTCTTATACTCGACTATTTTCCATTATTGTGTGGAATACACACCATAATATTTTCTCTACGCCACTATCTATCTACATTTCCCATCTTTATACACTCTCATTTCTCCATGCATATGAATGTTTTACATTATGATATCATTTAATATTATAAAAGTAGTCTCTCCAATCACAAGCCATACTTAGTGAAATTCACAAAAATACCTCAAAGCTCATTTAAGAAAGAACAATCCTTTAGGTAAAAGGTGGTGATATTGTGTTATGTGAATCAAATGTTCCATAATTCTATGAAAGACGTGCCTTAGATTATTAACTCCCACTTATTATTTTTGCATGACATCCTGATTAACGTGGTACATAATGAAGGGATGTATTAGTAAATTCCATCTATAAACTAAGCTTTTAAATAGATAATATCTTCCTAATACAACACTTGACCCATCGTGTATATCAATATGCTTTGAAGGAATAAAGAAATACAGTGAGTAAATGAAAGGAGGAGTTCTTTTGAGAGGATACAACTTGTTGAAATTTGCAACAAGAAATAGTGAAATTGGCATCGAGAAACAACATCTAGAAATGGCTACCATGGAGCCTTTTGATTTAATTATTTATTAATTAAATTAGAAGAAACGTGTGTCAAATTTATTTATCCCTTAAATAAATTAAATCAAAAGCGTCCATGGTATCCATTTCTGGCTACCATTTTCTGGATGTTGTTCCTGGATGCCAATTCATTGTTTCTTGTTGCAAATTTCAACACTCCATCTCAACAAGAAAGGAATCAATATGTCTTGATCTTGTATCTTTGGAATTTTCTTGCATGCAACACTTCCTAGTGTTGTTTGCACATGCAACTCTCTTGAAACTGAATAGCCTCCAAACAACTGAATCATTATAATGCATCTGTCATCAGAGTCTTCTGACTGCTAGATCCTACTGCACATGTCTACTAGACTCTCTGCGCTGCTGACATCTGCATCCATGCACTTTGCACTACTTCCAACTCTGATCTGCGCTCCAATATCTGACACCTGTCACTCTGATTTTTGTCTTCCTGACATCTGACTACATCAATCTAATTGATCCTTGTTGCTACTGTTGTACTCTGGGCTCCTTATAGCCAGGTTTGATCCATGAGACACACCATCTCAATGGACCCTGCCCAAATTTCTTCTTGGGGTTAATTATGTACATCGCCCCACCTCACACTTGGGGGTATAGTTGCATGTACTCCCTTTTCCCTTCTGGCTCGGAATTTCCCCCTCCTCAAGGTCTCTGCTTGAGTGGACTCTTCCACTCAGTTTCCTCTCTACTTCTCCAATTTTCGCTGCTCCACAACCTTCTGAGACTGCTTCTAAGGCTACATGTTGAGAGATAATTGCTCCCTTTCAACCACCAAGTCATTAACCATTGCTTTGCTCCTCAAAGCCTTGCATGCATCCTCAACCTCGAGATCATACAGGTTCTTGGCTCTTGAACCGATCTGCTTCACATGTCCCATGGCTATGTGTTTAAGGAAAACTTTTCCTTTTCTAAACATCACTTCATAACCACGGTCTTCCAATACTGCTATGAAGACAAGATTCTTCCTTAGGACTGGATTATAAAAAACTTCTGATAGTATAATATGAGAGCCATTCTCCCTCTGAAAGGTAACTGTACCTATGCTGGTCGCTCTATACCTCCCATCATCTCCAAACTCTATGTTATGCTAGAGGTCCTTCTCCTCCAAGTCACCGAAGATATCTCTATCCCCTGTCATATGGAACGAGGCACTACTGTCTAAATACCACATGCATCCCATAATAGTGCTAGCCATGCATGAAATGTGAGTAAAATAAAGCTCCAATTGTGATGCCAATGCTTCACCTACTGCAACTACAGACTCCTTCTTTCCTGCCTTCTTCTGTGGACAATTTGTAGCATAGTGCCCATGCTCGTGACAATGAAAACATATGATCTTGGACAAGTCTTTCTTGCCCGCTTCACTTTGGGATATCTTTCCCTTGGCCTTATTTTCCTTAATTTCCAAGGCACAATATTCCTCGTCATTAGTCTTGGATGAGGATCCATCCTTGGTATTCTGCCTGAATTCTTCTTGTACCAAATCCGACCAAAGTCGCTCCCAATATGGTAACTTCTCCCTCCCATTCACTAAGTCTTGGTAACTATGCCAGCTCTTGGGAAGGCCTAGAAGTGATAGGCTCACCATGTCATCATCTGCTACGGTCACACCAACACTTCCAAGCTCATATCGACATTGAGTGAACTTATCCAAGTATGTTGGCACCGTCTCGCCCTCCTCCTTCTTGATTTTCCTGAGCTTTTCCTTCAATGCTAAATTCCTTTGGTTGCTGCTGTTTTGAAACAAATCTATCAAGGCCTTACACATAGAATATGGAGTCACCTTTCCATGGAGACTTGAGACAATGTGATCTCAAACTCCCTCTAATAAGATCCTCCTCACCCTTGCTACCTTCTTTTTCCAAGCATCAAGAAGAGCAGTGCCTGCTTGGGAATATTATTATCAAAGAATTATTTCAACCCGTTGTCCTCTAGAACCGCCTCCATTCTGTCTTTCCATGCGATATAATTAGAACTTCCCTCAAGTGCATATTCCAATATTAATCCATTGAAAGCCATCTTAATCTTCTTGTCGCTTCAAAGAAAGTATCTGCAAGTTTGAATATTGTTCAACACAAACTCAATATATCTCCACTATTGTGATTCCTGGTGCCCTGATACCATGTAGAAACTATACAAAAAATATGTATACCAATGGATTCAATCTGATCATGCAATATACTAGAGAAAGATACTGAATCCTTCTACAATTAATTTGTATAAATTAAACACGATCGCACAATCACACCAAGTAAGAGAAAGAAAATAATCCATCAATACGTATATTTTCTCGGGGAAAGCTTGCTGCTCAAAAACCCTCTATCTCTATTATATTGTTTCATGATTCCTTGGTTCATTATACAATAGAGATAGAGGGGTTTTGAGAAGTAAGCTTTCCTGAGGAAAAATATCTATGTTGTGATTGATTTTCTTCTTTCTCTTACTTGGTGTGATTGTGTGATCATGTTTATTTTCTGAAAATATTGTAGAATGATTTAGTATATTGTTTCAGTATATTACATAATCAGAGTGAATCCATTGGTATACATATTGTTTATATAATTTCTACACAACTAATTCACTTCCTCTTAAGCATAAAACTTCCATTCTTCGATGACCTACAAATGGTATTTGAATTTGACACCTAAGAAGAATTTCAACAACAAAATTTGGATTACAATTATTGCTAATTCTAGATGTGTTCTTCAAGGAAAATTTTAAGAACCCCCCTAAATTTATATGTATAATAAATAGGTGAATCCCCATGATACATAGGGAAAATGGAAGGCAATTTTATCAATAATATAATATGTATATATAATTTTTTTGGCGAATCTCTCACCAAATTATATTATCTTGTAAACTCATGGAGAATTTTTCACTGCATAAAATCTTATAAGATATTGGCGAATATTTCACTAAATAATAAAGTCTTTGTAAAGGGCGAACAAAGTTCATAATGAGTATTTCTTCTAATGGCTTCAAGCTCTGTTAGGAAATCCATCAAGAACCAAAACAAGTATATTCCTTATATGTGTAGAAATTATATACAAGATGCATGTATATATCCAGATTCTCCTGATCTAACAATATTTATCTTCTTGCTAAATACATAATCCTTCCACTATTAATCTTTTGCGGAAATTTAAAAACTCAATTGCAAACACATGAAGCAATAAAAACAATCGCACATAACACAGTTGTTTAACAAGAAAGCCTGAAGTTGAAAACCTCAACTATCATATATTATGTATCATGGAGATCATGTAACAATCTCATACAAAGCTTAGTACATCAAGCTCTCAATACAATCAATCTTCACACACTAATCAGAAGAAATATGCAAATCCATGCACCGATTGCCACCGATACCGCCCTCCACCGTGAAATCCCCGCTGAAGAAGACCCTAAATGAATTCGAATCTACTCTTCTCGTGACCGCGCAATCCTCATTCGCAACTCCAATGTGTGGTGCAATCAATGCATCACTATAGTCACAACCATAGTCCATATGGCCCTTTCACCTATCTCTCCACCGGGTCTCCACTGGAACTGACATGCACTATAGTTAACTGCTGTATTTTTTCAGTTGATTAATGAGTTATTATTTGTGAATTAATTAACTAATTAATTCACTCCACTCTCACTAGTGTATCATTCAATTAGACTAGATACAATTAGCTCAACTGGGTTTAACTCCATTAACTGAGTTAAACTGAATAACAACTCCATGAACTACTCTTCCAACTCTGTTATAACTTTGCCACTTCAGTTCTAACTGAGTCCTCCATGCATGAACCACCAGTAAACCCTAAGAATTGCGTAATTCCTTCAGCCCACTGATTTGACAAATCTGTACACTGAAATTAAGTGCTCCAAGAGAATAAGTTGATGTTTATTGTCGGATTATTATTATGAGCTAATAATACTCGACACTTCTATTTCTAGATCAACGATATATAAATAGACTTCGCACAATATTCTTAAAATAGAATTTCATCTATTTTTCCAACTTGACCAACCATACACAAATAGCATCCTGCAACTTCTGAAATATGATCACCATGTCTAAAAATAGACATAGTCTAAAAATAGCCTATGGGCCCACTTAGTGAAGGTGACTAATTTTCACTAAGCTCATCATCTTGTTGAATCTCAACACTCCCTCTCAACAAGATAGGGATTATCCTTCACCCCGATCCTGCCTCTATGGTATTTGAATTTTCTCCTGGTGAGCGCCTTTGTCAGAATATCTGCATCCTGATCTTCTATAGGAATGTACTGAAGCAACATGATCTTCCGCTGCACACAATCTCTGATATGATGATACTGGATATCAATATGTTTAGATATATCATGAAACACGGGATTAATCGATATTTTAATGAAACTCTGATTATCACAATGTATCACTATAGGATCTAAATTTGAACCGAACAAATCGACCAGGATCTTCCTCATCCATATAGCCTCACATGCAGCTTGAATTGCCACCATCCATATGTATCTGCCTGGAAGGATGAACCGAGTGTCATGGATCTTTTTTTGTTTCCCGCCGTACTAAGAAATTGCTGTGGATCCGATACTGAAAACCCCTCCTGATGTGCTCTTTCTGTTTGTTGGGATGCCTGCCCAGTCTGCATCTGTGAAGCCATGCAACTTCACCTCATCCGTCTGTCTATACCATAAGCCATACTCAGATGTGCCCTTGAGATACCTCAAGACATGCTTGCCTGCCTTCCAAAAGAGCTTGGTAGGCTTAACCATCGCTTGTGAAAGCTGGTTCACTGCATAGCATATGTCCGGTCTTGTATTAATGAAATACATGAGTGAACCCACCAACTGTCGATAAACAGTGGCATCCACTACCTCTGCCGATGTAGCATCCTCTTTCCTCCAATTTCCTGGAAGAGGAGTATCCATGGGCTTGCAGTCCTCCATGTGAAACTTACCAAGTATCTCTCGAGCATACTTTCCTTGAGACACAAACAGTTCACCTTCTCGCTGCCATATTTCCAATCCAAGGAAATAATGAAGGAGGCCCAAATCCTTCATCTCAAACTCCTTTGCAAGATCCGCCTTGCATGAGTGTATCAACTGCTCATCACCCGTTAGTATTAAATCATCAACATAAAGAACAATGATTAAAAGCTTACCCTCCACCACAATTTGGTACAAGTTTGCATCTGCCTCACTCTTGGTGAAGCCAAGTCTAGTGAAATAGCTGTCGATCCGTGTGTACCAAGCACATGGTGCTTGCTTCAGCCCATATAGCGCTCTTTTGAGCCTACACACATGTGACTCGCTGTTGAAGATATCAAATCCTTCAGGTTTCTCAATGTACACCTATTCCTCAATGATCACATTAAGGAATGCAGTCTTCACATCCATCTGATGAATGTGCCAACCCATCTACGCTGAGAGAGAAAGGATGGTCCTTATGGAAGAATATCGTGTTACAAGTGAGAAGTTTTCTTCATAATCAATCCCCTCGATCTGTGAGAATCCCCAGGAAACAAATATTGCCTTATACTTCTCGACGCTCCCATCAGCAGCTTGCTTTACCTTGTAGATCCATTTCGAATCTACCACTGATTTACCCACCGGCCTTGGAAAAATCTCCCAAGCACTGTTTCTGACAACGGAGTCATACTCCTCCACCATGGCATCTACCCATGTGGGCTCCTGCACTGCTTCTTCAAAAGAAGATGGCTCTGTCACGACACACTTGCTCATAAGAGCCATGTATCCAGTAAATCGGTCAGGTGACTGTCTCTATCTACATTGTGATGTAGGGACTCCTACATTCTGTGCCGCATCAAGCTTCATTCTCTCAGGTTTTGTGGTATGCTTTCTGCCTTGTCTGATGTTTGGTTGTGCATGAGTGGACTCCTCCACTCCATGAATCTCCTCCTATGGCTGATCCACATCTAGAGGCTCATATTTGGGAATAAGTAGCTCCTCCTCTACATGCAAGTGTAGCTCCCTCTCAAACGACAACTTCATGGCTTTCACCTCATTGAATTTAATATCCCATCGCACCATAGTCATTCGACTGTCTGGTAAATACACACAATAATTATGGGGTGTTTTTGTGTACCCCACAAATATCCCAACTTCTGTAGTCAGCTCCAGCTTCTTCCTGGCATCCTTTGTCACATGAATGTAAACAGATGAGCTAAAAATCTTCAAATGAGAAATATCAGGCTTCTTACCAGTAAAATCTTCTTCATGTGTACTCATGCCAAGTACTCTATGAGGACAACAATTTTGCACATAAACCGCAGTGTTGCATGCTTCCACTCACAAGTGCATTGGTAGGCCCTGGTCATGCAGCATAGCTCGTGCAACACCCACGATCATTCTGATCTTCCTCTCTGCAACCCCATTCTTTTGTGGGTTATGAGGCGCTATGAGTTCTCTTCGAATTCCTTCTTTGCTACAGAATTCTTTGAATTCGCGCGAGATATATTCACCACCATTATCGCTCCGTAGAGCTTTCACTTTCTTCCCCAACTCCTTCTCCACCAATGCTTTAAACTCATAGAACTTTGAGAATGTTTCACTCTTCTTCTGCATGAAGAAGATCCAGCATCTACAAGAATAGTCATCAACAAATATAACATAATACCTGTGTTTTTTTGTTGAAGCAACCGAGAAAGGTCCACACACTTCTGTGTGAATTCTCTCCAGGATCACCGAAGCACGATTCTCCTTCTCGTGAAAGGTGGTCTTCACAAAATTACCCATAGTACATCCATTGCACTGATCTGACTGCGCAAGAGTACCCTTGGGATGTCCAATAGAAATCTGCTGCAAATCTTCAAAGCGCCATGGTGAAGATGGCCCAATCTCCTGTGCCATAATTCACCCTCATCCCATCTCACCACTTCTTCTGCTTTGCCCATCATTGCAGCGCAGCCATCTACCTCCAGCTTGTAGATATTCTTAACTCGAATCCCTATCCTCTTGGTTTGACTCGTTGTTTTATGTTGCAGGAAATCTTTTCCATCGCTAAAAACAATGTCATAACCTTTGTCTTCCAACATTGAGACCGAGACCAAGTTCTTCTTCAGACCTGGAACATGCATAACATCTTTCAACAGAAATGGATTACCTGACTCCCTCTCAAAGGTAATGGTCCCAATGTCGGTCGCACTGTATCGACCATCGTCGCCCATCTCTATATGCATTTGAAGGTCCTTCTCCTCCAAGTCACTAAACAACTCTTTGTCTCCTGTCATATGGAAAGATGCACCACTATCAAGATACCACACCGATCCCATTGAGCTTGAAACCAAGCATGCGATCAAAGAGAAATCAAGTTCAAATTGCGAGGCTAAGGCCTCTCCAGCTGCAGCTCTAGCATCCTTCTTGTTCTTCTTCTTCTGTGGGCGGTTAGTGATGAAATGCCCATGTTCGTGACAGTGAAAACACTTCACCTTGGACAAATCCTTCTTCTTTCCTTTAGCTTCGGATTTTGAAGGAAATTTCTTCCCCTTCCCTTTCCTTTCTTCGGAAGCCAAAGCAAAATTCTCTTCATCTTCATTCTTCGATGAAGAACCATCCCTGGTACTTCGCCTTATCTCCTCCTGCACAAGATCCGACCAAAGTCGCTCGCATCCCGGAAGTATCTCCCATCCATTGACAGAGTCTTTGTAGCCATGCACACTCTTCGGAAGCCCAAGGAGAGCCAAGCTCACCAAGTCTTCATCGTCAACAGTAATCCCCACACTTCCCATTTCATCCCTACAGTGGACAAACTTCGTGAGATATTTTGGAATACTGTCGCCCTTCTCCATTTTTATTTTTCTGAGCTTATCTTTCAGCGCCAACTTCCTCTTGTCGATACTGCTTTGGAAAAAATCTGTCAAAGCCTTCCACATTGCAAATGGAGTGGCTTTCCCGTGAAGGTTGGACAAAATATGGTCCTTCATACCTTCCAACAGAATTCTTCTTGTCTTTGCTACTTTCTTTTTCCATGCGTCAAGTAATGCAGCATCGCTAGATCCCGGCTTAGGAACATCGTTATCGATGAACTCCTTCAGTCCATTATCTTCCAGCACCGCCTCCATCCTATCCTTCTAGGCTATGTAATTCAAGCTGCCATTAAGGGCATACTCCAATCACAACCCATTGAAAGACATTTCAATGTATACTCAATTGTCGCACCAAGAATTTTCTGCAACAAATTCGAATTGTCCACTAGCACAAACTCAAAAATTGTTCACAATTGCAATCTTCAAGAATTAACACTGCTCCGGTACCATGTAGAAATTATATACAAGATGCATGTATATATCCAGATTCTCCTGATCTAACAATATTTATCTTCTAGCTAAATATAGAATCCTTCCACTATTAATCTTTTGCGAAAATTTAAAAACTCAATTGCAAACACATGAAGCAATAAAAACAATCGCACATAACACAGTTGTTTAATGGGAAATCCTGAAGCTGAAAACCCCAACTATCATATATTATGTATCATGGAGATCATATAACAATCTCATACAAATCTTAGTACATCAAGCTCTCAGTACAATCAATCACCACACACTAATCAGAAAAAATCTGAAAATCCATGCACCAATTTCTTGCCACCTGATAGCCTGCCTCCACTGCGTAATCCCTACTGAAAAAGACCCCTAAATGAATTCGAATCTACCTTTCTTGCATTGCGCAATCCTCATTGGCAACTCCAATGTGTGTGTGGTGCAATCAATGCATCACTATAGTCACAACGGATAGTCCATCTTGCCCTTTCACCTATCTCTCCACTAGGTCTCCACTGGAACTGACATGCACTGTAGTTAACTGATGTATTTGTTCAGTTGATTAGTGAGTTATTATTTGTGAATTAATTGACTAATTAATTCACCCCACTCTCACTAGTGTATCATTCAGTTAGACTAGATACAACTTGCTCAACTAAGTTAAACTGAATAACAACTCCATGAACTACTCTTCCAACTCTGTCATAACTTTTCCACTTCAGTTCTAACTGAGTCCTCCATGCATGAACCACCAGTAAACCCTAGTAATTGCGTAATTCCTTTAGCCCATTGATTTTACAAATCTGTATACTGAAATTAAGTGCTCCAAGAGAATAAGTTGATATTTATTGTCGGATTATTATTAAGAGCTAATAATAATTGACAATTCTATTTTTAGATCAACGATCTATAAATAGACTTCACCCAATATTCTAAAAATATAATTTCATCTATTTTTCCAACTTGACCAACCATCCACAAATAGCATCCTGCAACTTCTAAAATATGATCACCATGTCTAAAAATAGACTTACACCTAAAAATAGCCTGCGGGCCCACTTAGTGAAGGTGACTAATTTTCACTAAGCTCATCATCTTGTTGAATCTCAACAATATGGAATATAAATATATTTCTCATGGAAAATAAATTAGGTTTAGCGCAGGTGGTAGGGAGAATGCTACATGTGACCTAAGGCGTTAGACAACCTAAGGCATTTGAGGCTTGCACCTTTCCTTTTTTTATCCCTATCGTTGTTTAATAAATACAAGGATAATATGGATTTATGTTAGTTCATAGTTTCTTAAAATTTCAATATATAAATTGAAATAAATATGATGTCATTTCATTTTTATTTTATGTTGAAGTATTTAAATAAATAAGACGTCGGGTCTTTTTTTTTCATTTTATTTTATTAGTGACACCCCACACATGGGGATCTCCCCCACCCTGGGCTATCAAGCACTCTGCTTCTGTTGGCACAAAGAATAAATATGGCATGAGAAAAGTCTAGTGCTTACCCATTTTGAACTTAGAGGTAGGTTACAATTAATAAACAAAAATTCAAGCTCTTATAGTTGATTATTTGTCTTTCATCAACATATTTTCTTGTTATAAAACCATTTGGTTACTTTTTAAGCAACCATAAAGACTTTGACCAATTGTTATGTGAAATGAACCCTCCAAAGTTCGATGATAGGAATATTATTGTAGGCTATCCATACCCTTCAATGATTTAAATCTTTTAAGCTTAACATAAACTTTTGATATGTTTCATTAATCTGATCTTTTTCTCCCAATATTCCATCCCTCCTCTTGACATACTTCAACAATCTCCATTGTGTTGTTATATAGTTAGGTGTTTGTGCTTCAACCTAGATAGATAATTTTATATTTTAAGGATATGTCTTCTATTTAGTTACAATTTAATTGTGCTCTTAATTTATTTCAAAACCTTCAACAGCCCCCTTTGTGGAGTTCCATAGTTAGGTGTTTGTGCTTCAACCTAGATAGCTATTTTTGTGTTTAAAGGATATGCCTCCTTTTAAGATACAATTTTATTGTGCTCTTAATTTATTTTAGAATCTTAACAACACTTCCCTCTTTCATTTCTAAAAAAATAATTTAATTCAGAGTATTGACTGTAGTTGGTTTTAATCCCAGAATAACATCTACATGGATTAGAAGTTTCTTACACTTGATGTTGAATTTATATATATTGTAACAAGTATAAAGATGTAAATATTTCTTTATCTCTTTTTCAGATTTAATATATTTTAATTTTGTGTACTTGCAGTCATCCACGACTCATGTAGAGAGCTGGAAAAACATTGATACAACACAAGTGAGAAGTGTTGCCCCAGAAATATTATTTTACATAGTTGATCATATTGCTCATGAATATTATTTAATATTGACTCAAGACTTTAATAAGAAATATGACATTATAACTTGATCTTGCTGTGTGGGTCCTTGTTTGATGCATCCTGAATTCATTGTATTTTTAAGGTAGGTGAGTTAAAGAAAAACACCTTTACAACTTAGAGCCTAGAAATTTTGAATTTTATGAACTTCTATTAAGAATTCATGTTGCAGATGGCAGGTGGGATAATGCAGCAAAAGTGAGAACACTTAAAGGCATTGTATTTCAAATGACATCAAGTTGCAGTTTGGTGGAGTTAAATGACAAGGTATACAAAGTCATTATGGAAGTTAAATTAACACCTTCAATTTGGGGAATTTTATGAAACATTTTCCAATATTGGCTGGGCATATATGGAAGTGGTAGGTAATGTTTTCAAAACAAGATTTACACTGCAGACCAAGAAGAGGTTAAGGAATCCACGCTCAAAAGTAATTTCCAATTTACGAATACAAAAACTGGAATGCCTATCTGATTCTTAAAAGCTTTCATTTATGTAGTGACACCCATAGTGGCAAGTTAATCTCCAAAATGTTCACTTGAGAAATTATTGCAAGGGAGCAACCCTTTACACCATTTCAAAGGTGAATCTACATTTTTGTAGACTCGTACCCTCAATTTTGTTGGGTATTAAATGAGAAGCCTTGAAACAAAAACCATTTTTTTCCTTGCAAGATTTGTAAGAATTCTACTTTGTAACTGTCATATGGAGGATTTGTGTATCTTTGCGTGAAGAGTGCCCTAGAGATGATACCATTGCATGAGAAGTGACGTGATAAGATACATTGTGAGAATAAGTTCATCATATTTTTAATATGAGTAACTTGAAGATGCTACCAAGGCATTACAAAGGTTAGCTGATCATTTTCCTCACAATGATCAAAGCATTTGGAAGCAATGGGACACACTCAATGGAATTTTTGTCACAATAATTTAATAAATATAAGGATGATGTGGGGATTCCTATCATAACATATGAGAAGGAAGGAAGATATATTGGTTTTGACCTTACTATAGTATGTACATGATGATGTATGAGGAGCAGTGGTTCAGCATAGCATCTCACCTGATACCCAACATACACATCATTTGTCAATGCAGGTAGTAATGATGGAGATATGAAGTAATACTAGAGTTGTGTATCATTGCTTAATGACATCATTACTATCAAGGGGAAGTATTGGTAAAAATTGTATGCATGCAGGCACCATGAGAATTAGCAAAGGGATGTAAGATCTTGGGTTCAGCATAGGCTTAAACCCTTCCATCCATTGGAACAAGTTCTTACATCAATATATTTTGCATAAGGTCCAGTATTTCTTGGTAGAATATGTCGAACATGTGTCTTATGCTAATGTACAGGATGGTGGTTGAAAAAATGAAGTTGAAATTTTTAAAAGAAAATTTGGGCTATACATGGGAACACGTTGATCCATTAAGACAATCCATGGATGAAACATATGCCAGCATATCATCTAACAATTGATTGATGCATATGAGAAAGTTAGACTGGACAATTTCATATATATTTCCAGCCTTGAACCCTATGCTTATTTGTTGATAACCCATTAGTTCCTGAATATTTAAGCCAGAAACAACTTAATATTATCATGTTGTGTGATAGTTCAGGACTGTGAATAGAGGTGCTCTGAAATGTAGCATCCTGGCAGGCCGAAGATAAAGGGAAATAATAGGATTGGTGATTGTATTGATACACTTTCATATGGATGATGGAAATAAGTAATGAAGTGTTGACCTTACAAATTCATTTTTAATTGAACTGGATGACCTAATATATCATATGATTGATGATTATCATGAAGAAATTAAGGAGGTATAACCTTCAAACTAATCTCTAGAGCCAACTTATGTTTGTGGATGTTTTAAAAGTGACCTAAGTTGAACAAGTACACTCAACTTGGTTGACTTTTAACAATTTTTGGATGGATTGGATTTATGTAGTGTTTGGGGTGCCCTTTGTACAATCTTAAACTAGAACTGAAGTATATTTGTTTGAATAATCCCCTTTTTTCGTCCACATTCTCCCATGGAAAAAGATTTGGAATCATTTCTTATGAAGAAAGAAGAGCATTTTGGTGGCCTTTAGAGGTTAGGGTGCCCATATTGGAGCCTTATTTGTCCACTTGGAAAAATATCATTTAAAGATTGTATGTGGATTGTTGACATTTGAAGCGCCTTTGGTGGCTGGATGCTTTTCAATGAAGCCCCTTTGTCCTGGATTTGAGGAGACACGTGACTTTGAGGGCTTGTGCCCTTTAGAAATTGTACAATTATCTTGGAAAGACCCTACATTGTATTATTTAGTATTATATACCAAAGCATGAGGTTCTTTACCCTCTCCATAGGCTAGATTAAGGGGATTTCACTTAGAAAAGTATGTTTTCAATGTAAAATGAATTTGAGTCACTTTCCCTATAAATAGAAAGGCACTTCCTCCCATTTTCTCATGGTTGGGTCAAGGGGAAAATCCCTTAACAAGTCTAAAAAATTATGTAATTTTACTTTTCTCTTAATTTTGGGTATTGATGGATGATTTAAGTGACTTCATCATTGTGTATGCAGACCCCACATCCAGGGATATCCTCCCCTTGTTGTAGAGGTGATAGGGATGCATGGGCCTTTATAACAAAATGAATTGTCAAACTATTGGGGATAATGTGATTGCAATTGTTTGGAATTCAGTAATACATGCTAAGAGATGTAGAAATTATACAAAAATATGTATATCAATAGATTCAATTTGATCAAGAAATGTACTAAATAAAGATAATCAATCCTTCTACAAATACTTTGTGGAAAATAAACATGATCGCCAATCAAAACAAGTAAAGAAAGAAGCAAATCAAACCACAACACAGATATTTTCCCTAGGGAAATATTTTTGCTCAAAACCCCTCTATCTTCTATTGTATATTCACTAAGGAATCATGAAACAATTACAATGCACTCTTCTCACAAGAGTCTCCTGCAATCTACTAATCGTCTCACACTGATTCAGGAAAAATCGAGCCAACACTTAGCCAATTCTCAGCTTGTCTTCAGCCTGCCTTGCTCACACAATCCCTGTGGAATAAAATCCCTATTCTTTAGGAATTTCAGCCTTCCTTGACTGCGCTAGTATCATGGGAAATTTTGTGGTGTTTTAAATTCATCCAGGAAGTTTTCTAAAAATACAACTGATAGTCAACTTCCCTTTAACCTTTGTCTCAATTGGATCTCCACTGGAACTTACATGCATGTAGCTATTAATAGTAAATCATTATTTGCATAGAAGATCACTACATGTGGAATAAATCTGATTTAATTCACTTGATCTCCCACTAGTGCAAAAATCAATTACAACTAGTTCAACTGACTTTAACTCACTTAATTGAGTTAATTGATTTCTCATGCATTAAACTAATACACTAACTGCAACTTGAACTCTAAAACACATAGAATCACTTTGCATGCCTCACCAACCACCCTCAACTCGAAATTCATGAGCTAACTGAGTCTATCACACTTAGTTAACTATTACAAGTGATTATGAGATAAGATTACAATTTATTGTCCAATTTAATTAAGGGATATTAAAGTAGACACATTTCCAATTTATTTAAATAAATTGTCTTGCACACTAATATATCGCTAGGACCCATCACTACATGACCTGTGGTCCCACACTAGTGTGTGTGTGTGTTGTCATGTTGTTTCTAGATGCCAATTTCAATATTTATTGTTGCAAATTTCAACAAGAGATTCCTCCCATTTTCCATTAATTGCATTCTCTTCAACTTATCAACATACAATGGATAATAATCAATATGAGAAGTCAAGTGGCTTATATTAAAACTTGAGATAACAAGACTATGTTCTCCAAAAGGACAAATTAAGTTGAATGCATTTTTTTTGACAAATTAAAAGAATAATCTAATGATTTTCCATTCACATTCAAGTTGTACAATTTACTGTCCATCTAATAATAAATTTTATGATCAATCATCTTCTTTATGAACTTCTATAGCAACAAACTCAAAGTATACCATCATAATTAAATCTTGGCCAACAGGTTATGCAAAAAATATTATATCAAAAAAAAAATTGGATTGGGACATGTACCACCCTACTTGGTGAGTCCACAAATGTGGCCCAACCTATTAGTAGTTACTAAACCAACTGAATCATTCAGGATTCTTCTCCTAAATTCACACCCAATATATAATGCCTCCTTATCTTTGTCAGAGTCACTATTACTGGAACTCGAGATACATCTAAATGTGAGAATTCATCATCACCAATGTTAATGCCTACTTGTTGATGAAGTGAGGCAGTAAGTACCACTTCAGCCTTTGAAATACTAGTATTACTCAATGTTTCCATTTCCATTCCATACTCCAAAATAAATAATTATATTCATTGTGACGTTGTCTTGCATCGACATTATATCCAACAATTTTGTGGCCATACTCTTTGCTTCCCAGTTTTGGATATGCAAACTTTGGTTTAAATATTTCCTGTTGTATTTGTCCAGTAGAGCCACACTCAATGTCCACGTTATGCTCCTAGATCCAATAGCTATTTTCTCATATTTTAAATGCAACCCATATGTAAGGAGTGCTACTACATATATTGCACGAAAACAATACTCTTCTACAAATGGTAGTGGAACTACACTTTTCTGAGCATATTTCCATGTTTTTGAAAATAAATGCTCACCTATCTCTAATGTCTCATGATCGGTGGCAAAAGAAGATATATTGTAAAATCTGTAGACGAAAAAGAATCCAAACAGTGCATAAAAACTCTCATCTGGTGGTGGATGATGATTTTTAAGGGAACAAGAGTACTTATTACAATTTGTAGCTACATATGAATGTGACCATAAAGAGGCATTAACAGTGGATTTAGCCAGTTCTTGGCATTTTTCCCAGTCAAAGTCACCAACCAACTCAATCTTTGTTCCAGAAATTTCTTTCCTTGTAATCCTCCTACCATTTTGAATACTTCTAGCTTGATGTGGATAAAATTTAGAACAATGATATGATTGTTTGTATCTAGCTTGAGAACACGAATGTTTTATCTACCAAATCATTTTATTGTTGGAGTAGTGCAGTTCTTCATGGCTCCTCTCTGAAATCTTCTTGTGTAGGAGTATTACTGACTTCTCAAAGGAATCATGCAAACCATAAGCTAAAATTGAATATGCATAAATTTTGTGCTCCACTTACCCAATGTTTAACTTCACAGCATATTCACCTTTTGTCTCTTCCTCGGGTTCTTCCATTAAGGAACCACCTAAGTCAAGTGCACCAAAAATTTGTGCCCATCTGTATTACCTATCTTATCCATGTTTTAATTAAGAGCCAACCATCCATCATAGGCCTCTTCTACCCCACTAATAACCCTTACCCAACTCCTCTAACAGATAAATGTATATGACAACAATATTTCCCATGCCTTGTCCAAAATCCACTTTGCACCATAAATTGGCACTTTGTGGAGGCCAGTTGTAGCAAAAAGAAAAATAGGAACGTTTATATGTGCATAAGAAGGAATATGTTGCTCTACAAAATTTAGAAGAGGTTCTTAGAAACCCTCAATCCATATTCATTGTACAGAAATTTATCAAGTCCAAGTTCATTTTGCACCCTGAGATCTGCAAGGCGATTCTCATGACCATAAATTTTAGTATATTCACGAGATATTGGATGCACCACTTCTGGAATATTTTCTTAAACCTTCCTACTATAATGTGATCACTGGTACACATGAACTCGAGTACATGTGCTTCCACAATCCAAAATTATTATGTAGTGTGATGGCTTTAGAGCCCAGAAAGAGCTTTTCCACCCATATCCTAAATAAGCAACACTTAAATAGGAAAATATATCAAAACCTTGCAACTATTTTTATCCACCTTCCATTTAGAGAGAATATGGATAAAAACACATTTTCCTTTGAAAGCTTATCCTTTTGCATATTCAAAGATGAATACATTGTCTGAACCAATCTTGAATGAATTCCTGGTTCTAAATCAATTTTACTAGTGATCCTTGACAACACTGGAAGAGAGGATGCATGATGCAGACTACAAGCTCTTCCATAGTATACCTATTTCAAATAAAAAGGGGTTCTGGAGAGTGGAAATGGACTAGGTGAGTGTGAAAATCCTAAAGTTGGTGTGGATGCTAAGAAATGTCGGGAAATCACCACATATACTATGGCCAAACTATTGAGCCCTATCTAGTATTTACGTCCGCCTTCTGACATGTCTTTCCAAGAGATATAACAGCCCTATATTTTTTTAATATAGAACACTATACTCAGTATAAAAAACCTGTAAGTATTGCACAAATAACCCCTAATCCTTCAGTATAGTAGTTGAATCCAACATAGTTTCCTGTCATAAGCTAACAAGTACAATGTTTAAACTTACACCCGTGTCATTGTAGTTAGTCATTTGAACAATACAAGTAGGCATATTATGGGCCAATACAAGAACTATACAAGAATTTTACAAAATATACATGATTACAACAAAATTAAACATCAATAGGTAACTTGATTCAACACAATGAAACATGTTATGTTAGTCCTCCTAACTAATAACGCACTATCAACTAAGTTGTGTCAAACAAAGAATACATCAAAAATGTCAACGATATAAAGAAAAATACTCAAGCCAATTTCTAAATGACAATTTAATCCTTCTTGAAAGCACATTTAAAATTTTGCATGGTTAAATGATCAATACTAGTTTTTCAAATGAAAGCAACACATTTGAATTTTTACCACTTTGATTCTTAGGCTTCAATAATTCTTCCTCACATCTATGAACATAGAACCATCTATGATGAAAGCATATTTCCAAAACTATGCAGAGATTATGGTCTCTGAGATGTTCACAAACTACAGAGAATTTTTATCAAGTGCAATATGAACAATTTCCCATGTTATTCATACAAATATAGGTTGTCTAATGCCTTGCCTTATTGTATTCATTGTATTGAATTTTTCAGTGTTGTCATTTAAAAGTGTAGAAGAGCTCACAAACGACATGCATGGCTACCATTTTTAGCTCCCCTGTTTTGGGTTCATGCAAATTCCCTTCACTAAAGGCCTGTAGCGAAGTGGAATCAAGAAAAGAGAAGCATCCAAGATCACTAGTGATGAAATATCCACTGAAAAATGTTACATATTCTCCAAGACTATCTCTCAGGTGGCAAGTTCAGGAGAATTTGGGCTTGAGAAGTGTCAACCATGGTCTTTCACCTTCTAGGAGATCTATATAGACATCTCAGCTTCATTCTCATCATGATGAGAATCAACCACTAGTGCTTCAGTGGAATGATAATAGCATGGTGAAGCATGGGGGAGACCATCATCATGTGCATGTTTTGGGGCAAAGTTTAGTGTTTTGTCAGCGAGGTAAATAGAGGTTTTAATGTAGAACCAAGGTGAAGGAAGAGCAGGTTTAGAGAAGTATGACAGATATCAATGGAATTTCCAGTTCATTTTCTCCTTCACTCAAGAAAAAAAGCCCCCAAACCCAAGCTTGATATCCCAAAGTCTCCCAGAGAAGTCTTGATTGAAGTAAATTCTTTCACCATTGTCTTCCAAAAAATTAAAATTCCTCAGAATATCTCTACATTTATGTTAATCCAATCTTCTACTAATCTTGGGGCTATTGGTGAGTGTTATTTTTCCCCATAGATATTCATTGTGTAGCAATTTCCATAGGCTCTATGCTACTAAGGCCATTCTAAACAAGTGAATGCTCTTTCTCTTTTTCCTGTCCAAAGGAATAATTTGTGTCTTCTCTAGGATTCCTTTAATGGGCTATGGATAACCAATATATGAATATGCCCTTTAATTGGTTTTACTTTTCAATTAGCCTCACTTCACTAGACAACCACTTGTAGCACTAGATGTAATCTATATTTTCATAGAGCAAAAACTAATGTCTATGATTAAAATCATTAGGTTTTGAATGAAAAACTAAATATTTAGTTTCATTTTCAAAAGGAATAGGTGTAGAGGGAATTAATCACATTGTAATCCTTCTTCCACTACAGAACAATTAAAATATTCACTAAATTCTTGTAATTTTGTTGCATACCTCATGGATTTACTTGTACTTTCCAGCTTCTCTATGACTCCCTAATCCAAACAGAATAATTTCATCTACAAATTACATGTTTTGCAAAGATATGGAGTTTATGTTTTTTGTCCCTTTGATGGAACCTTCTCTCTTGTTGGTTGTTGTCATTTTACTTAGTCTTGCAACCAAACAAAAGAATCTAGAAGCTGATAGTTTTATTAGAATAGAAAAGGAATCAAAGGATAAGCACCCCTTGATCTAGTTCACCACTAGAATTCCCATTCCTATACTAATCAGAACCAACTTAAGGTAGAATATTAATTTGGTATAAGTGAGCATACAATCAAAAATATAGGTAGAAGATACTAGTAAAATACCTGTAAAGGGATCCCATAAAACCTGTATCTCTCTCTTATGAGTATGGGTATTATAACTTTAAATATCATTGAATATCTAGATCTAGATATATCCTAAGACCTAGAAGAGATGGTTCCCAAAGGGATAAAGAAGGGGTGGAAGGAGGTCTGGCAAAGGAAAATGATTAGGGATCATTAGTGGGTTGGAAATCATGTATTATCCTAGCAAAGAAGAAAGCCATTAAAGAAGAAAAGAAGATGACAATAAAGGGGTCCCCGGAGTAGGGGAAATCTCAGAGAAGGTTGAAGCATGATAATTCTATCATTACATTAGCCCTGAAAAATGTGCTTTGCCAAAATCTATATGTAATTTTACTTTCAAGAAAATGTATGGGAAGGAAAGAACGTAGAGGCTTTAATGTCAACATTTCTAAAGTATGTTATCTTACCCTAGCAAAGAATAAATCCATTAAGGAGGTTAAGGAAGGAAAGAAAATGATGATGAAAGGACCCTTAGAGCAGGGAAAGCCTCATAAAAGTTGAAACCATGATAATTCTGTCATTAAGTCTAAGAGGGGTGAGAGGTACCCACAAAAAATTAGCACTCAATGTTTTTTTTCCAAATCCAATCCAGATGTCATTTTTCTTCATGGAACTGTGTTTGAAGGGGAAGAACATGGAGAATTTACTATCAACCATTCTAAAAGATTGGTCTTTTAATTCAGTATATTGTGAGGAAAGATCAAACTACAATATTACTTGCTGGAAAGATATAGTTTATCTCATTAATGAAATGGAGAATGTAATTTATAGAGGTGAATCCCCCTAATTCAACCCTTCCCTCGATTTGCAAACCATGAAAGCCAATTATTGCAACCAAATCCAACCTCCAAACCTAGAAAAAGAGGCAATTGCAAGAAAATACAAAAATTCCAACCTCCAACCCAGGCAAATCCAGCCTTTGCAATATTTATCCGCCTTATTTGTTTTGGTCTGAAATGTAATAATTATTTATTTTTTAAATAAAATTTGGGCTAACTATAGAAAATGGGTCTAATATAAAAAAAATTTCCTCTCCAAAATATAAAACCCATTAAATTTCGCCCTTGGGATAAAATTTGCCCCTAAAATTTTCTTTGACAAGTGGATTTCCCCCGACTTCTTCCTTATCGAGACCAAGTTTGATACCCAAATTGAATGTCACACTCTGTATATGATCTGAGCATCCAGTGACTTTCTTAACTCTTTCTAAATGAGAGGCTTAAGCGTCGAATGTACTTTTCTCATTTTTTGTTAAAATGGCTTGGCCCCTTATTTTATCAAAATCACATGTTGGATGATTCGTGTGGCATAAGTCTTAAGCTCATTGTATGTCCACATGAATACATCTCAATACATATTGAATAAGCGGATAAATTATTTTCGCTCCTATGGTGTACAACATGTACCAAGATCGACATAATTTGGATCCTTTTATGTTCCCAAATTAATATGCTCATGCGACAACGTGGAACTGTGGGTTTTAGCATTGACATGCCCCTAGAAATGATTTTTCAAGTCATACATATTTTCCAAAGATACCACACCCTTTGGCATGATATTTCCTTCACTTGTGTTGGTTGCATCATACTGTTCCTTCTCGTGCTTGTCTTCATTGATCGTTGCATCTTTGAACACATCAACGTTCACCATGAAGCATAGTATTTGTTAGTCATCATTAAAAACGTGTAAATTAGTAATATTATCAGGGACAGGTAGTTTATAAATAGTTATCATCCCTCGACGGTGATAGCCTAGCAACATCATTTTCTAACGCATTTGCAGTTGTGTTACGCATTCTCGAAACAAAAATAATAATAAAAGCTTGGAAATGTGAAATCAAACTCCATACCTCTTGTTGATAACTTTTAATATGATGTGACACACAATGTATGGTATCATGTACTTGTCGTAAAATAATCTCAGTCACCTACTGCTTTTAGGAATGCAACATTGAGGTCGATGGCTTGTTGCAAGCCCAAGATGAGTGCCTCATATTTTGTAGTGTTGTTCGTGCACTCGAATTCCAAGCAGCTAGAGATCAAATGTTTTCTCTGCAGCAGGTCTATTAAAATGCAACCAGCTCCAGATCCCTCTTGTGTTTTGGAACCATCAAAGTAAAAAGTCCACATGTCATATGTACAAGGACTACGAAATACACTAGTACTATTATTTCTACTACTACTACTAACTGTACATAGGTCATTTTCACCAGTTGGACTAGGAAGAAGCTCTAACTGTGTTTCTAGTGGGACTAAGGATGGTTGTGCAAGATAACACCTAGTTTAGTTTCCAAGAAGCAATTTCCGAAAATGAGTAATTTGAAAGCCACTGGTTTATTTCATCTATTACAGGGAGTGGCAGTATGTTTCATGTATCTCTATGAGTTCACTCAAATCTAATTGTTTCTACCCTTATACAGAATCCATAGGTGTGACCATTCTATAGCGAAGTACCCTTGTAACTTGTTGGACCAGCCCCTGCTCAACAATACTTTTTATGCCTTTGGTATGTTGACAATTACTATGTTTATACATTGGTGAACTCAACCGTTGGATGATAAATAGATAATAACATCTCTGAGTTCACCAACTGCATGGACAAGAGTCATTCCCAGCTGAATAATGTGTGCATCTGTTTTGTTCCATTTTGCATTGATTTTATTTGCGACAGATGTTGACCCTTGAGACTGTCTCTATTTTGACATCCATTTCAATACCTTTTCCTCCTTTTTTCCAAAATCCATAAACTCAATCAGTATTGGTTTGCACATTTTTAGTCTGGAAAGGTATCTAAATTATCTCTTTCTTATATTTTAAATGTTTCTTATTATTTGAATAAAATTTGTATTTAGCTACAGAATTCATGCAATTATGTAGCTAATCTATGTTTCTACAGCTACCGACATTGTTTAACAGGTTCTGAACAAGGAATAGAGGAGTGAAGTACATGGGAAGTTTGGAAACGATCCACTCATGGATTATATCTTATCTAGCTGTCCAAGATCGTCAAGGATAGCACCTAAAATCATGATCAAAGGGTCAGTCAAAGCAGAGAACAGAGACAAGCGAGCGAGAAGATGAAGCTTCATGATTTTCTCTCCGCGTAGCAAATCGTGAAAGCTATGAAGATCGCATTTCTGTTTAGAGTTCTATTCTTAGTTTAATAAGTATTTTTAGGTGAGATCACCTCAAACATTCAATTCAACTCTGTTATAAATATCGGGTTGTATAAATCGAAAACAAACTTAATTTTTATTGTAATAATGTTATACATTAAAACTCTTCTTTTTATCAATCCAAGGAGAAAGTGTTTTCAGAATCATCGATGCGTAATTAGTTGCAAGTAAATTCAGAACCATTTTGTTTTGGAGGGCCCCTGCACATAATAGGTTTAGTATTTTAGTCTTCTATTATTTCGTATTTTAATTCCTCATGCTTTTTGTTGTGTTTTTTGCATAGTTAAATGTTCTATTTGCCTTGCTTTCCTTATCGTAAGTAATAGCATAACTCTATTAGCATTTGCATTTCGTAGATTAAACCTTTATTGCATTCTTTTGTGTGATATTTCCATTTGCATAACCTAGTTATGATTAAGATAGATGTTTTGTTTTATCATTGAACGGGCTAAGAGTTAATTCAAATAGATACTCTGCTTTATAGAGATAATTCAGATAGATGTTTTATTTTGTAGATTAAAGATAGTTTTGATATATATTTTGCTAGACTTAGACATAGTTTGGATTAATATTTTGTTTAGATTTAGAGATGATTTAATTAGATGTTTTTAAATAGATTTAGAAGTGATTTAGATAGATGGTTTTGAGATAATTTTATCATAGTTATCGACATAGATTGATTTGACATAGCTTTAGATTTATCACTGAGATTGATTTCTTTTCATACAATATAAATTTATCATAGATCAATTTTCTTTCTTAGATGAACATTTCCTTTTCTTCCTTCTTAGTTTTATTTTTCAAGCATTTAAATTTTCTTTAGGTGTGGTTACTTTCTTGCTTTTACATAAAAACTACAAAACATACAAAAATATTAAAATCTCTTCTTGTTTTTAGTTTCCTTAAAGTTAATCACTTATCCTTAGATAAGCTAAAAATAGAATTATCAATAAAGTTTTTTTGATAGTTAAATTTAGATTTTATTTCACAAATCATTTCTTAGTTTCTCAATTTCATTTAGACTCTTAAAATCAATGCAAAATCCTAAAAACAACATATAAAACCAACACAACGAATTAATTAAGAAAATGCTTCTAGCACATACAATGCACTTGCACTTCATAAGATTAGTAACTCCGATCGATAATTTATTATAGCAATTTAAGACATTAAATTGACTAAACATTTTTTCGTCATTATCGGGGAAGTGTATTTAGGAGCCTTATCTCTTAAATCTAAAAAAAAATACACAACAAAAACATTAAAAAAAAAATAGCATGCGTAGAGAAAGAGATTCTAGGGTTAGATTTGTAGCTAGATGTATTAGTTTGATCCCAACAACACCACTCGCTCCATCAAGACCTTGTAGTGCCACACCATCCACCCTGTTACACCAATTTTTGGTCATCTAACCTATTTCTATTAGATGGACTAAAGTACAACCAGTTTTACCATAGTAAAATTGCTTTCACTATGAGAAATAATTTAATAACCCATAGTTTATTAAATTATTTTTGGTCTAAACAGGAAACCCCGTGAGGAATAATTAAATAAATCCTTATTTGTTTGATTTTCCTCTAGGGATAATTAAATAAACCACTACTTAATTAATATTCCTTGTCATATTTAACCCAAAACATCAGAATTAATTAGATAAATCATTATTTATCTTATTATTCTCTAGGAATAACTATTTAAATCATTATTTAATAATATTCCTTGTTAAATTTTACTAAATCATTTATAAATAATTGAATAAATCATTAGTTATTTAATTATTCCTTAACCTCATCCTTGAAATAATAAATAAATCATTTATTTATTTATTATTTCTAAATAAAGGGATTTAACCAATTCTAAATTCCTTTTCCCTCCACCAAAAATAATAAAATATCCAAGTAAATTAGATCTACATTTGGTTAATAATATTTTAATTATGCACCAATATCTATACTAACTCAGTATTTTGTTATAAATAGAAGGGTTTTCCATTCATTCACTACCTCTTTTTGATCTATACTTTTGGTCTGACTTTGATCCTCCATCATTGTCATATTTTTTCTACTTTTGCTTGTGAGCTCCCTTTAAGTTCTATTTTGTCTGTGTTTTCTACACCATCAAGAGAGAGAGATCTTGGATCTGAAGCACTGAGTACATAGAAGAACCCATCCCATTGATGGGACTGGTAACATCTTTCTATGTTCCCTTCCCAGGTGTCATAATACAAAAAACTCTTTATAGATTCTTGTCTTGTCTATTGGATGTATGGAGAAACTCTTGTTTATTTTTGTTGTTTAATGTCTTTAACTTCATAGATCTAGATTTTTGTAGCATTTATTCTTATCACCTACTGCAAATCTAAGGAAATTGACAGCCACATTTGATGTTAGGGTTTTTTTTTATGCACAACTAAAGTGAGCTTTTTTCGTACGCTTGCGATTAGAATTCACTCTAACAACTAGCGACTCCACAAGGCTTTTTAATTACGACCGCTATCGTTTTTCAGATCCCTGCATGACCAGCTGCTTCAGCCACTAGGGTTTTTCTTCAAATTCTTATTTTACATTCCTAGATGTTGTTTTTAACCATTTTTACCCTAAAACAGTAAAAATTATAACTTTCGTGTGTTTTTGGGCCATTTACGCTGGTAACAGGTATCAGCCGCGATAGAGACGGCAACTTTTTCTGAAACCTGCCGCCGAGATAGCTGGAAGTGCAGGTCACACTTTTTAGCCCAAAACCTGTGACCTCGGCTCTCAGGTAGTAGAAAATATTCCCAAAATTGCGAACTCAACAGAAAATAGGTCAGTACCTGCGACCTCAACTTTTTTGAAGGATTTTTATGTTATTTTTTAAAGTTTGTCTGGGGCACCGTTCAGGGATATTTGACCTCTTTCTTTACCCATAGTGGACCTATACTTGCTTATTTTTACTCATCTAAGTAGGAACCAAGCCCCTTAGGGCTTCAATACACTTCCACCTTTTTAGGAAGAGTTTAGCTGAAGCAGGTCTTCTGATATTTCAGTGTTTTTCAGCCATTTTTTTCAGATCTGAACCTATCTTTTCAAATCCATTTCAGATCGGCTAATTTTCCATCCAAACACCTCTTTTCAGTTTTGTTTGGTCCTCCCTTTAGGGTCCCCTACGTTTCCCTTTAGGTTGTAGCCTTTCGCCACCTATTTTTCATCATTTTTCCCTATGGTTTCTTGTTGTTTTTTGCACCTCTTTTTAGCAGATATGACCTTTAGATCCCTGTCCTTCTTGGACTTAGATCTATTGGCCATATTGTGTGTTTTGAGTAGATTTCGCCCACCCTTAGACTAGTTGTTCAGAAGCCCCCCATTTTGGGTTTAAATTTATTCATCTTTAGTTGTTTATTTATTGTCGCTTTCAATTTTATTTAGAGTTATACAACATATTTTTTCTTTTCTCTATACACAAGTCTGGGCTTAATTAAAATTAACACACTTATCACACACACTCACACCTAAAGCGAAGAGCACCTATTTTACACGGCCAGGTCAAGACTAAAACATTGTAATTAATCAATTAATCTGCACCTTTGTGCCATTGTTTACCTCTCTTTCTTTTTGGGTTCCGTGTATCTTTTCCATCATTGTGCCCCCAAGGCATTCATCTTAGAGACTCCAAGGCCTGCATCCTCATTTTCTGTTAGGAAGGCTTACTCCACCGTGTAGGTTCCGAGGTTAGTACTCCACTGAAACCCCATTCCGACTCTGATTCTTGTTCATCGAGTTCTCCTTCTGTTCTTATCCCCAGTTCTCCTCCACCTTTCACCTTCATCATGTCTAATGCAGTACCTACCACTAGTGGGGGCCCTGGATCTAATGCTAGAGCCGCAACAGGAATGGTCCCAGCTACTCCCTTGCTTCCTTATATGGCAGGCCTAAGCCTTCCCGAGTTCAGCAAATTGATTAATGACCCTATACACCATGATCTAGGTTGGCCTGTTATGCCAACCAAGCTTCCTTCAAACATCCATAAGTTTGAATTAAATTCTATAGAAGATCCTACCAACCATGTTCGTTCTTTCCACATGTGGTGTTCGTCCAACTATATCAATGATGATTCTCCCCATCTTCAGTTATTCCAACATACGCTTACTAGAGAAGCTTCCAAGTGGTATGTCGATTAGGCCACTTCCTCTCATAAAACTTTTGCGACCCTTGCAAAGGCTTTTCTATCCTATTTCTAGCTTCCCCTTCGCCATGACACCGGTACCAAAATTTTGACCGCTTTCCGTCAAACTTCTGCCACCCACCTATCTGACCATATTCCAAAATGGCGCAAAAGGAAGAACTTATGTCGAGCTCCAGTTTTCGAAAACCATGTCTACATGGACTGGTTTCTCAGATCCTTTTTTCCCTATATTGGTAAATATGTCGCGTCTCACTTTCCTCAGACTAGGGAAGAAGCCCTCCAAGTTGCATTGAAATAAGACTTTATGTACGTGCAATTTAGTTATGTTTATACCATCTTACGTGATCTCCCTAGACCTGGTGGTGCCAATGCACCGGGGGCATATAATGCCGCCAACGGTATCATTGGATGCCTTTCACATCCATACATTGATCCTCCTATGGGTTATGGTTTCCCTCAAAGAGGGGCTAGCTCCTCTAGCACTTCCCCCCCCCCCCCCGGTAGCATGTATCCAGGACACGACATGCCTCATGCCATTACCCAACCGCATCCTCCAATGTCAAGGCCTGTTATTGCCCCCAACAAGGAAATGTGGCTTCCCAACCCTCTGAAGGTAAGGTGGCCGCTCAACCTCCTCCTTCTAGCACATTTGATTACCAGATCCTTATGACGCAATCTGACGAGGCCAACACCGCCGATCTCAACCTTCAAACTTGGTCATGTCAATACACCACACCTCCCGCTATGTCTGCAATCGAGCCTCAGTCCTCAGGTACCACAAAGCCAATTTCACCACCCAATGGTCCTTTACAGATCCCTCAACCTAAGATAGAGATACATACCAAGATCCCCAAAGGACCGTTATGTCGAAACGTTGCTTCTAGTAAAGTCGCCCACACCTATAGTATAGTATATGACCTGGCACAATCCCCTATCGCCATGTCAACGTTGTAAGTCCTCCAATCGTGCCCTTCACAATGTAAATATCTAGTAACTGCCATGGGTGTTATGGATCCTTCAGATGATCGTTTTATTGTCTTTGATGTTGATAAGTCAGAGCATCCACCCCTACCTGCATCCGTCGCCTTCCAAATACCTGTCAAGATCTGGAATGCCAACGTCTCCCGATCTATCATTGACGAAGGGGCATCCACCTGCATAATGTCCGCTTTTGTTTGGAAAAGGCTCAAATCGCTTGAGTTAGCCCCTTACACTATCACCGTCTGTGCGTGGGATGGCCACTCTTCCCATCCCCTTGACATGTTCTGCAATTGTCCTATTACTCTTGCGGGAAAAATTGTTTGTGTTGACATTCGAGTCATTGATGCCCCCTTAGACTGCAACATTCTATTGGATCGTAGCTATATTTATGGGATGTTTTTTGTCCCATCTATGTTTCATCGTAAGATGTGCTTTCCTCACAATGGAAATACTGTCACTATAGATCAGCTGACATATTACGAACCGAAGTCTCAGACCTCTCTAGATTTCATTATTTCTTCGGTGGCCAATAAAAAAACAGTTGACACTGTGACCAATGTCTCACCTAGAGTCTATAAATATTCCTATTTTCTTGGTTCATTCCCTGGTCTCCCCCCTCTTATCCCTGACCCTAGCTCATCGAATGTTTGCATGATGCAATCGTCACAGTCTGACCTCAAACATTCTAGTTCGACTAGTCAGCAACCTAGCCCTTTGAAACCTGCTCCTAGTACTTTGAATTATCCTTCGGTACCTCCTACTCAAGGACCTTCATTTGTAGGTGGTGTCCTTGATCCTCTTTTTCCTCATGGAATGGTTCCCCCTAGCCTTAACCTTCTGGGAGATATTTCGCCTGGCCATTACCCCTCCGATCAGATATTGTTTCTTGCTCCCCCTTCCGGAGTATTTTCGGTACCTGTTATGGATACCTTGACCCTTCCCAACATGACCCTGGGGATCCCAGTCTGGTACATTTATCCCCCTACCAATACCCCGCCTGATCATCTAAAACCTTATGCTGCTTTGACCCCGGTCCAACTGGTCGCCATGACCCCTCCCTTCGTTTTTGTGCCTCGGCTGCCTCAACAAGAAACTACTCTTGTTGCGAAAGCCTCAGGTGAGGGGGGAAAAGACCAAAAAAATGCACCTAAAGACAAGGCTACCCAGACAACACCTGCTCCTCCTAATCCTCCAAAGTGTACACCTTCATGTGTTTTGTGTGATGTTGTCGGTCATGCTACCCACAACTGTCCCCAATTGTCTCGTCTCAAAACCATGGTCAACAAAGCGTTTCTTGAGTCTGATATCCCATGTAGAAAGTATACAAGATGCATGTATATTACCAGATTCTCCTAATATAACAAATTGACTTATGTTAAATACAGAATCCTTCCACTTAATTCTTTGTGGAAATTAAATCGCCAATTGCAAAACACATATGAAGCAAATCAATCGCACATAAACACAGTTGTTTAACGCGAAAGCTTAAAGCTAAAAACCCCAACTATCATATATTATGTATATCAATGGAACATGTAACAATCTCATACAAAGCTTAGTACATCAAGCTCTCAGTACAATCAACAATCATTACACACTGTCATGCAGAAATTTGCATATCTATGCACCAATTTCTTGCCTTCTAACAGCCTGCCTCCACTGCGCAATCCCTGTTGAAGAAGACCCCTAAATGAATTTGAATTGGCCTTGCCTTGACTTCGCAATCCTCATTAGCATATCCAATGTGTGTCAGATGCATTGAATGCATCATTATAGTCACCACAGAAAGTCCATCTCACCCTTTCACCTATCTCTCCACAAGAACTAACATGCAAGTAGTTAACTGTTGTATTTGTTCAGTTGCAAGTGAGTCTCTAGTTGTGAATTGATTAAATAATTAATTCACTAAACTCTCACTAGTGTATCTTTAGGTAGAACTAGATACAAGTAGCACAAATGAGTTTAACTCACTTAACTGAGTTAAACTAAATAACAACTCCCATAACTACTCTTCCAACTCTGTCACAACTCTGCCACTTCAGTTCTAACTGAGACCTCCATGCATGAGTCAAAAACCACCATAGGAATTGCGTAATTCCTTCAGCCCACTGATTTGCCAAATTTGTTCACTGAAATAAAGTGCTCCAAGAGAATAAGTTGATATTTATTGTTGGATTATTATTAAGGGCTAATAATAATCGACATGCATCTATTTTTAGATTAGCGATCTATAAATAGACTTCGCCCAATATTCTAAAAACAGAATCTCATCTATTTTTCCAACTTGATCAACGATCTACAAATAGTTTCCTGCTACTTATAGAACATGCTCACCATGTATAGAAATAGACGTACACCTAAAAATAGTCTGCGGGCCCCACTTAGTGAAGGTGCTTAATTTTCACTAAGCTCATCATCATGTTGAATCTCAACACTCCCTCTCAACAAGATATGGATTATCCTTCACCCTGATCCTGCCTCTATGGTATTCGAATTTTCTCCTAGTGAGCACATTCGTCAGAATATCTACATCCTGATCTTCTGTAGGAATGTACTGAAGCAACATGATCTTCCATTGCACACAATCTCTAATATGATGATATTGTACATCTATATGCTTCGATCTATCATGAAACACAAGATTAATCGAGAGTTTAATGCAACTCTGATTATCACAATGAATCATTGTAGGATCTAAATGAGAACCGAACAAACCGACCAGGATCTTCCTCATCCAGATGGCTTCACATGCAGCTTGACTTGCTGCCATGTATTCTGCTTCCGCTGAACCAAGTGCCACGGATCTTTGTTTCCCTCTGTACCAAGAAAATGATGTAGATCTGATACTGAAAACCCCTCCTGATGTGCTCTTTCTGTCTGTTGGGCTGCCTGCCCAATCTGCATCAGTGAACCCATGCAACCTCACCTCATACGTTTGTCTGTACCATAAGCCATACTCAGATGTGCCCCTGAGATATCTTAGGACATGCTTGCCTGCCTTCCAAAAGAGCTTGGTAGGCTTAACCATCGCTTGACTAATTTGGTTCACCGCATAGCATATGTCCAGTCTTGTCTTAACTAAATACATGATTGAACCCACCAACTGTCGATAGATAGTAGCATCCACTACCTCTATCGATTTAGCATCCTCTTTCCTCCAATTTCCTAGAAGAGGAGTATCCATGGGCTTGTAGTCCTGCGTGTGAAACTTACCAAGTATCTCCCGAGCATACTTTCCTTGAGACACAAAGAGTTCACCTTATCACTACCATATTTCCAATCCAAGGAAATAATGTAGGAGGCCCAAATCCTTCATCGCAAACTCCTTTACAAGCTCTTCCTTGCATAAGTGTACCAACTGCTTATCACCCGTTAGTATTAAATCATCAACATAAAGAACAATGATTAAAAGCTTACCCTCCACCACAATTTCGTATAGGTTTGCATCCACCTCACTCTTGGTGAAGCCAAGTCTAGTGAAATAGTTGTCGATTAGTGTGTACCAAGCACGGGGTGCTTGCTTCAGCCCATACAGTGCTCTTTTGAGTCTGCACACATGTGACTCGCTGCTAAAGGTATCAAATCCTTCAGGATGCTCAATGTATGCTTCTTCCTCAATGATCCCATTAAGGAACGCAGTCTTCACATCCATCTGATGAATGTGCCAACCCATCTGCGTTGAGAGAGAAAGAATGGTCCTTATGGAAGAATACCATGCGACAGGTGCAAAGGTTTCCTCATAATCAATCCCCTCGATCTGTGAGAAGCCCTGGGTAACAAGTCTTGCCTTATACTTCTCGACGCTCTCATCAGCAGCTTGCTTTACCTTGTAGATCCATCTTGAACCTACCACTAATTTACCAACTGGCCTTGGAACAATATCCCAAGCATTGTTTCTGACAATGGAGTCATACTCCTCCACCATGGCATCTACCCATGTGGGATCCTGCGCTGCTTCCTCAAAGTAAGATGGCTCTGTCGCGATACACTTGCTCATGAGAGCCATGTATCTAGTGAATTGGTTAGGTGACTATCTCTTTCTGCACTGTGATGTAGGGACTCCTACATTCTTTGCTGCATCAAGCTTCAATCTCTCAGCTTTTGTGGTACGCCTTCTACCTGTTCTGATGTTTGGTTTTGTGTGAGTGGACTCATCCACTCCATGATCCTCCTCTTGTGGCTAATCCACATCTTGAGGCTCATGTTTGGGAACCAGAAGTTCCTCCTCTGCATGCAAGTGTCGCTCCCTCTCAAGCGACAACTTCATGGCTTTCACCTCATTGAATTTTATATCTCGTCGCACCACAGTCATCCAACTATTTGGAAAATACACACGATAATTATGGGGTGTTTATATGTACCCCACAAAAATCCCAACTTCTGCAGTCGGCTCCAGCTTCTTCCTGGCATCCTTTGTCACATGAATGTAAACAGATGAGCTAAAAATCTTCAAATGAGAAATATCAGGCTTCTTACCAGTAAAATGTTCTTCAGGTGTACTCATGCCAAGTATTCTATGAGGACAATGGTTTTTCACATAAACCGCAGTGTTGCATGCTTCCACCCACAAGTGCATTGGTAGGCCCTGGTCATGCAGCATAGCTCGTGCAACACCCACGATCGTTCTGTTCTTCCTCTCCGCGACCCCATTTTTCTGTGGGTTATGAGGCGCTATGAGTTCTCTTCGAATTCCTTCTTTGCTACAGAAGTATTTGAATTTGTTCAAGATATATTCACCACCATTATCACTTCTTAGAGCCTTCACTTGCTTCCCCGACTCCTTCTCCACCAATGCTTTAAACTTACAGAACTTTGAGAATGTTTCACTCTTCTTCTACATGAAGAAGATCCATCATCTACGAGAATAGTCATTAACAAATATAACATAATACCAGTGTTTTGTTGTTGAAGCAACTGAGAAAGGTCTAGACACGTCTGTGTGAATTCTCTCCAGGATCATTGAAGCACGATTCTCCTTCTCATAAAGGTGGTCTTCACAAACTTACCCATAGTACATCCCTTGCACTGATCTAACTGTGAAAGAGTACCCTTGGGATGTCCAGTATAAATCTGCTGCAAAATCTTCAAGGCACCATGGTGAAGATGGCCCAATATCTTGTGCCATAATTCGCTTTCATCCCGGCTCACCACTTCTTCTGCTTTGCCCATCATTGTAGCACAGCCATCTACCTCCAGCTTGTAGGTATTCTTATAACTAGAATCCCTATCCTCTTGGTTTGACCCATTTTTTTGTGTCGCAAGAAAGCTTTTCCCTTGCTGAAAACAACATCATAACCTCTGTCCTCCAACATCATGACTGAGACCAAGTTCTTCTTCAGACCTGGAACATGCATAACATCTTTCAATAGAAATAGTTTACCTGACTCCCTCTCAAAGGTAATGGTTCCAATGCCGGTCGAATTGTATCTACCATCGTCACCCATCTCTATATGAATTTTGAGATCTTTCTCCTCCAAGTCACTAAACAACTCCTTGTCTCCCGTCATGTGGAAGGAAGCACCACTATCAAGATACCACACCAATCCCATTGCGCTTGAAACCAAGCATGCAATCAAAGAGAAATCAAGTTCAAATTGTGAGGCTAAGGCCTTACCCGCTGCAGCTCCAGTAGCCTTCTTGTTCTTCTTTTTTCTGTGGGCAGTTAGTGGTGAGATGCCCATGTTCGTGACAGTGAAAGCACTTCACTTTGGACAAATCCAGCTTCTTGCCTTTAGCCTCAGATTTTGGATGGGATTTCTTCCCCTTCCCTTTCCTTGATTTGACAACCAAAGCACAATTCTTTTCATCATCATTATTTGATGAAGAGCCATCCCTGGTACTTCATCTTATCTCCTCCTGCACTGGATCCGACCAAAGTCGCTCCCAATCCAGCAGTTTCTCCCGTCCATTGACAGAGTCCTGATAAATATGCCAACTCTTCGGTAGCCCAAGGAGAGCCAAGCTCACCAAGTCATCATCTGCAACTGTGATTCCAACACTCCCCAGCCCATCCCTACATTGGACAAACTTTGTGAGATATTTTGGAATATTGTCGCCCTTCTCCATTTTGATTTTTCTAAGCTTATCTTTCAGTGCCAACTTCCTATGGTCGCTGCTGCTTTGGAAAATATCTTTCAAAGCCTTCCACATTGCGAATTGAGTGCCTTTCCTGTGAAGGCTTGACACAATATGGTCCTTCACACCTTCCAACATAATTCTTATTGCCTTCGCTACTTTCTTTTTCCAGGCGTCAAGTATTGCAGCATCGCTAGAAGTAGGCTTAGGAACATCGCTATCTTTGAACTCCTTCAGACCATTATCTTCAAGCACCGCCTCCATCCTGTCCTTCGAGGCTATGTAGTTCGAGCTACCCTCAAGGTAATACTCCAACAACAACCCATTGAAAGCCAATGAATACTCAACTATCGCACCAATAAATTCTTGCAGCAAATTCGAATTTTCCACCAGCACAAAACTCAACACCGCTTCAATATTGCAATCTCCAATGATTAACACATGTTTTGATACCATGTAGAAATTATACAAGATGCATGTATATTACTGGATTCTCCTGATATAACAAATTAACTTATGATAAATACAGAATCCTTCCACTTAATTCTTTGCGGAAATTAAATCGCCAATTGCAAAACACATATTAAGCAAATCAATCGCTCATAAACATAGTTGTTCAACGGGAAAGCTTAAAGCTAAAAACCCCAACTATCATATATTATGTATATTAATGGAACATGTAAAAATCTCATAAAAATCTTAGTACATCAAGATTTCAATACAATCAACAATCATTACACACTGTCATGTAGAAATTTTCATATATATGCACCAATTTCTTGCCTCCTAATAGCCTGCCTCCACTGCGCAATCCCTGCTGAAGAAGACCCCTGAATGAATTTGAATCAGCCTTGCCTTGACTTTGCAATCCTCATTTTCATCTCCAATGTTTGTCAAATGCATCACTATAGTCACAACAGATAGTCCATCTCACCCTTTCATCTATCTCTCCACTGAGTCTCCACTGGAACTGAAATGTAAGTAGTTAAGTGTTGTATTTTTTCAGCTGCAAGTGAGTCTCTAGTTGTGAATTAATTAAATAATTAATTCGCTAAACTCTCACTAGTGTATCTTCAGTTAGAACTAGATACAACTAGCACAACTGAGTTAAACTAAATAACAAATCCCATAACTACTCTTCCAACTCTATCACAACTCTGCCACTTCAATTATAACTGAGTCCTCCATCCATGAGTCACCAACCACCCTAGGAATTGTGTCATTCCTTCAGCCCATTGATTTTCCAAATCTGTTCACTAAAATAGAGTGCTCCAAGAGAATAAGTTGATATTTATTGTCGGATTATTATTAAGGGCTAATAATAATCGACATGCATCTATTTTTAGATTAGTGATTTATAAATAGACTTCACCCAATCTTCTAAAAATAGAATCTCATCTATTTTTCCAACTTGATCAACCATCTACAAATAGCTTCTTGCTACTTATAGAATATGTTCACCATGTCTAAAAATAGACATACACCTAAATATAGCCTGCGGGCCCCACTTAGTGAAGGTTCTTAATTTTCACTAAGCTCATCATCTTGTTGAATCTCAACATCCCAAAATTTCATGTTACTTTACTAGCTTCAGCCAAGAAACTCAAGACTTTGCACACAAATCAACCTTGTGCTTTGTGTGATTTCCATGTCTATTATACTCACCTTTGTCCCCACCTCGATGATTTCCACACCTCCTTAGAAGCGGTTCGCCAATTCGAGGCCGAGCACAACGAGTCCATTTCTCCCTTACTTGTGAGTTTTGCTTCAGCAGAACCAAAGGACACATCCACTCCCATTGACATACCCCCTCCCGATGTCAAGATGACAGAGTCTTCAGCCACTATCCTGTATGTGTCATCATTTATGAGATCCACAGCGGAAGGCCCCTCTGGGGCATCCCCTTCTATTTTGCTTGACCTCCCTTTAACAATCACCTTGGGCTAAACATCGGTAGATTCTTCATCTACTTTTTATTTTTTAACCCTTCGTGACAATGCACATGTGAACCTCTCTTCTCATAATGCTGAGTTAGGTAGCTTTGTCGCGTCATGTGGTCATCCTTCGACCAATGACCCCATATTCTACTATGATGACGACATTATGGAAGCATTTACCACCCCTGACTTTATCTATCCAGCCCATAATAAAAATGGCACCATCCGTGTCTATGGTGATTTTCGTGACCTGAGCACAAAATTTCCCCAAGATAGTTCCCCCACACCATTCACTATTCAGTGTGTGGGGTGTAGAAATTCTACCCATAGCATTCCCCCTAGCAGTTCTTGTTTTATTCCTGCCTTGCGTTTAGGTTACGAGCATTATTCATCATCATCTCATATGTTGTCTCATGGCACCTTTCAGATGGATCCCTCATCCACACTGTATATTAGCTATGCCGATGGTGCAACTCGCTACTCCCGGAATCTAGCCTCAGCAACGTGGGCCATTTTCACCCCCTTGCATTCGCTTGTCCTCTCTAACGGCGTATGCATTAGTGCTGCCACCAATAACCAGGCTGAATATGATGCAGTGATAGATTTTTTAGTCGATGCCCTTGACCATCGCATCCTTCACCTTCATGTTCGTTTAGATCCTTTGTTTCTTGTCATGCAATTGAATGGTGTTTATCGTGTGCATAATCCTGTCCTTTTTAGAAGATATTTACGAGTGAAGCTCTTAATGCATGAATTTGAAACCATTACATTAAGTCATGTACCTAGAGCCCAAAATCACTATGTAGAAATCATTGCAAACAATATTCTAGATTAGCATTTATCACACACATTTAACACAAGACAATAACCATAAACCATAAAACGATGCATATCCATAATATGTATCGTCCAAATATACAATATTTTGGAGTCCATTAAATCTGATGCATATGACATGCCCATAGCATGTTACAAAAAAAACTGGGGGCATCGCATACCCCTGCATCTAATCACTATCTGGAGGGTCTCGGGCCAATAGCTTGGCTCCTGCAGCCCGTACATCACTCATCCCCTGTCCGGCCATCACTATGTTTCACATGACTCCTCACCACTCTGAGGGTAGACCAACACATGGCTCTATGTACTAGTCATCAAGGTCCTACCAACCGTGCTCAGAAACACCAGTCAACAGCTTCTCACATCTACAGCAGATATCCTCCAAGAGGGCCATTGCATCCTCATTTTGCATTCCCCTCAATCCGCTGGGTTATGCAGCTCCTGACACTGCAGCCCATCCCATATACCCGGCAGGTTTCACCGATGCTATATCTGCATACCAAAATTAAATGAATCAGTACCATATACAATATTCTGAAACTTTAAAATGCACCATCAAAGATAAGAAAATTTTCACTTACTGTCTAGACCCCATGCTTGACCTGGAAAGTCTGGGTCCCCATGATAGTTAATCCCACTATAGGGATAGTCGTCTATGTATAATGGCATCTGATCACAATGTGCAAAAAACTCGGGTTAGAACACCCATCCGACTAACCCACCTCCTCCTCTACACAGCAGTTGCCCCCAGTGGCACATCCTAGGCTCTCGCAGGCCCCCATCCTGGATCTCTATATGAGGATAAAGAGTAGGGATCTTCTCAAAGAAGAGTGAACAAAGCACTATGCCATATGCACAGTCATGGTTCACCTACCACTTTCACAGCTACATATATCGTTTCAATGATGACAACATCATATGGACCCACCCTGTTACACAAAAAATTGTCACCTTGACATTCTGTTAACTGTATGAGCTCATTATCACTCATACTTCCTCCTTTGCAAGTCTAACACATCAGTTCCTCATGTCAAGCCTTGAAAATTAGAGAAATGTTCCTAAAAATCTCCTAAACTTTGGTGTCGCACTTTCTCGCTATCTTGCCTTCGGTCCCGCACCCATGTTCATCTCTCTTGCGTACCTGAACGCACTTTCTCTTTGTTATAGGTGCGGACCCCTGTAAGATCAAAAAGGTGCAAGTAAATTCCAAAAATATTAATAAAAGTGAATTCTAGAAGCTTCTAGAATGGATCTTGCGGTGGCAGAACCACTCTTGTGAGGTGCATGAATCCCTTACCTTATGGAGCTAAACCCTTGATGTGAGGAGCTTATCCCTTTGAAGGAGGATTCTATCCCTTCATACTTGGAACAGAAAACCTCCTCTTTTCCACTATAAAAAGAGGCATTGGGTAGCCTCAAAGGGTTAAGTTTTTGGAGGTTAAGATTTTGGAGGTCAAGCTTAAGAAGATTTGAGGTTAAGTGTTGTTGAGATTCAAACTCAGTTGATTAAGACTTTTGTGAGGAGAGATTACATACCTCTATTAGTCTTGGTTGGAGGAGTGCAGAGCTTATCAAAGTAAAGGATATTCCTGCTTCGGACCCCGGAAAGTCCTGTGCAACATCAAGGCTCAGGTTGTAAGGATTTTCTTCTTTTGAAATTAATACAAATATACTCATTTTTCTCAATAAGCTTTCAATCAATGGTTTATTTCATATATTCCTTGATCACTATGATAAGCATGGTTTATGATGATTTCTATACAGGTGCTATGTAATATTTTGCTTGTTTGTGATTGCATGTTTACGAGGAAAAATCCTTCAAGCGCGCGAGGGACAACAACGACTTCAAACAAGCACTGGACAAATGGTAAGTCCTTAACACCTGTATAGAGCTTTTCATAGATCATATATGCTTAGAGAAAGATTAGTCTATTTGGTTGTTTGTTGCTAGATACTTTTAGTACTAGGGAGATCAGTCTTGTCCGCAAGACGGATTTATCCGCCAACACACCCATAATAGGTCCCACTCAATACACCCTCAACCAGCATCATCTGCCCTCTAGTGATGTGGTGGAGCGCCTGGTTGCCCAGGATCCGCAACAACGTTGCGGCCATAGCGCAAGTCTCTAGCCTCTCTAGATCTCCAATCGGTATCCACGTGTCTTTCACATGGACACCCAGTTGAGATTGGTGCTCTACAAATTCCATAATGTTCTGCCCTCGTGGTAACATTGGTTGTATGTTTCCCACCATCCCAAGTGGTGGGAGACCGGTTAGGAAATATATGTCCTGAACTGTCAGCTCGATTCAGTGCCCTTGCACTATAAAGATCTCATGATATGGGTCCCAATATTTGACTATCTGGGCTAGCCAGGGCTCTCCTACCCTCATCAAGGGGTTTTCAAAAAATTTGAGGACCCCAAGCCTGGCCAATGCGGCGCGAACTACATGATCCCCTCGGATCTCAGAATGTAATGCATCCAAGTCTCTCTGTCTCTATTTGATCCTCAACTCTGCCATACCTACACAAAACCATCATGTTTTTCAGCATATAGAAATGAAATACTGCATCATAGCCATAAAATCCCAGCTCTCATCCAAAAACAGAACTGAAACCCCTTTCTCTAACAAGTCGCACTTTTCAAACCATTTCATGGGATAGGTCACAGTTTTCTGCCCAGTACCGACTACTCAGATCGCAAAAAAGACCCCAAAAAGTGAAACCCAGATGTGAGGACGAGCATAGGTTTGTTCCTGGGCTCTGGGTGCCTAATCTGAAACTTTAATCCACTGAATTGAAAGAGTATGGTTAGGCCTCTTACCTACAACTGACGGAAATCAATTCCAACAGTCTATATGTTCACTACGATCGCCGCAAGATTTAGGGCCTTTTCTCCTCTCTGCATTCACCACAGCTACACTTGCAAATGAATCAAATTGGAGAGAAATTTCCTTATTAAAAGAAAAACCCCAATTTTTTCTTTCCTCAATTACAACCAAATTGTAGCTCGGTTTGATGAACCATCGGCACCATTGGAAATCTCTCACCGAGCACTCAAATGGGTATCCTTTTGTTTTTGGTGATTTGATACTTCACCTGGAAGCCTTTTTTCCAAGAAGGGTCACTTCATCGTTTATCACAATCGAATTTCCTCACTTGCACAACTTGTACTTGGGGCACCAATTTTCCCTCATACTTGTTTATGCTCGTGTCGATTTTCATTATGAGTAACCATCTTTTACTCATGTTTTCATGGTCCCCATCGGACCTATTATGTATGGCAGCATCACCAAGTCGCCCTTGTTTAGAGCATCCAATTTGATTCACCATCACATCCATGGAGTCTTTCCTGAGTCCCTTTCATCTCCCGCCATAGTCTTCCATCCTTCATCGCTTTGTACCTCTCTCGTGTCGCACATTCTGGCCTCCAGTCATATTTTCCCCTATCCCCTTTGGAGTCGAGTTAGTAGCTACTAGGTCATCCATGCCCTTTATGCTCTAACAAGGGAAGTCTTCAGCCCGCTACTCAGTATCCCCCATTCCACCATCATCCTTGGTGTTAGTCTATCATTTGCTCTATTATTATCCCTCGTGCCTTAGCTAAGGGTTTCTCATTGTCTCACCTATCGCGAACTTCATTTTGTCGACATCAGCTTATTCATTCCAGAAGACAGGTCTAGAGGGCGATGTACCTTTGTTCCATCTTCCACTCTTTTTTGGTGCCTAGGATCAAGAAAAGGGACCCTTTATTTCCCTTTGACTTTATTTTTTCTCAATTATAGCTCCTTATGGCATGATCGAGATCCGTATACTTGATGGTTCAATGATGCAGCAGATTATACCAGTGATTCCCGGGTGTGTGTGAGATGTTTCAGACCTCATGAGGGGCTGGCCATTCAGGAAGCCCCCCACATACCTGGATGACCTCTTTTACTACAGCCTTGGATGTAGCTCTAATGATTTTATGGTTCTGGCCTTAGCCGCTTGCAGCACGTTTTTAGTTTGCATGTATCATTCAGATTTTTAGAACCTTTTCTGTTTCACTGGGCCTCTTTGGTTATTATTATATCTCATGTACTTAGATATTATTGTATAATTCCTGGTTGTTGTCCCAAGCATAGTATGAATGTGGGATCTATTATGTTTTTAATCTGGCCCATGTTTATGCCAACATGTACTATATAGCTCAGTCCCACGTTTGATGGACGCACCATTATTCTTTGTACTTTGTCATCTCAGCAAGCATAGGTATGCCTCCCCCACGTCATTCAGAACAAGTACTCACTCATAAAAGAGACTTTTCGCACCTGTAAGTCTCGCCTCCTCAGGGTCTTGTCCTCTCTCGCTTCAGTCTATCTTATATTTCTCTCTCTGTGACTCCCCTTCGATGTCTAGTGATTGTGTTCTTACAACGTGCTTCGGTCATACGATTAACTCCTAACGCTTGCACGTTGGGGGGAAATCCGTTACACAAATTTTTGATCATCTAACCTGTTACTATTAAATGGACTAAAGTACACCATGTAAGACTAATTTTACCATAGTAAATTTCTTGCACTATGAGAAATAATTTAATAACCCATAGTTTATTAAATTATTTCTGGTCTAAACAGGAAACCCCATTAGGAATAATTAAATAAATCCTTATTCGTTTGATTTTCCTCTAGGGATAATTAACTAAACCACTGTTTAATTAATATTCTTGGTCATATTTAACCCAAAACATGAGAATTAATTAGATAAATTATTATTTATCTTATTATTCTCTAGGAATAATTATTTAAATCATTATTTAAAATATTCCTTGTTAAATTTGACTAAATAATTTAAAAATAATTGAAAAATCATTATTTATTTAATTGTTCGTTAACCTCGTCCTTGAAATAATAAATAAATCATTTATTTATTTATTATTTCTAAATAAAGGGATTTAACCAATTCTAAATTCCTTTTCACTCCACCAAAAATAATAAAATATTCCAAGTAAATTGGATCTACATTTGGTTAATAATATTTTAATTATGCACCAATATCTAGAATAACTCAATATTTTGTTATAAATAGAAGGGTTTTCCATTCATTCACTGCCTCTTTTTTATCACCTTTTGATCTATACTTTTGGTTTGACTTTGATCCTCCATCACTGTCATATTTTTTCTACTTTTGCTTGTGAGCTTCCTTTGAGATCTATTTTGTCTGGGTTTTCTGCACCATCAAGAGAAAGAGACCTTGGATATGAAGCCCCAAGGACATACAAGAACCCATCCCATTGAGGGGGACTAGTAACATATTTCTATGTTCCCTTCTCAGGTGTCATAACAAAAAAAAATCCTTTATAAATCCCTGTCTTGTCTATTTGATGTATGGAGAAACTCATGTTTATTTTTGTTGTTTAATGTCTTTAACTGCATAGATCTTGATTTTTGTAGCATTTATTCTGATCAGCTACTACATATCTAAGGAAATTGACATCCACATTTGATGTTAGGGTTGTTTGTTATGCACATCTAAAGTGAGCTTTTTTCGTACGCTTGCGATTAGAATTCACCCTAACACACCCAAACTCATATTTCATTCTTAGCAGTAAGACATAGACTTCCTGAAGTCTTAAGATCAAAAATTCAGCCTAGAGACTGTCCAACTTCATCAACTGACGCAGTTCTAGAAGAAGAAGACCCTATATCCCCAATTGAAGAACAACTCTTAACCCAAGAACTAGAAATACCTAGTGGAGAAGAGGAAGAAGTCTTCTTCAATATACCATTGATAGAGGAACCAAAAGAATCAGATGAGGAACAAATAACTCCAAATCTAGAAACTTATATTAGTTTTGAGGAATCTACGATGGTTGGCGAAGGAGAAGGAGAAGTACACAATATGAACGATTAACAATTAAGACTAGGAGGAGGTATATCTAGGATTGGAGGAGGAGGAAGAGGTGGAGGACAAGGTAGAGGAAAGGGAAGGGGAGAACAAAGAGAACAAAGAAGAGGAGGAGGAGGAAATAGAAAAGAAATAGATCATGTTGGATTTACTATATTATATGAGGATACAACTCCCACAATGAATAATATCTCACTCTCCATCCTCCCCAATTTTCATGGATTAAGGAGTGAAAATCTCGAAACATTCCTGTTTGAAATCGATGTTCTATGTAGATCATATGAATACTTACTTGATTCTTAAAAGTTGAAATTGTTTCTTGCAACACTTAAAGATGCATCATTAAAATGGTTCATGGGCTTAATAACACTTTCTATTAGGACATGGGAAGAAATGAAAAGTGCATTCTTACAAAAATACAAGGATTACTGCACACCTCAAATTGGAAAGATGAAGTTTTTAGGATGATGCAAAGAGAAGATGAAAACTTAGAGGACTTGATTGAACGATTTAGTTACAATATAAAAAGGGATAGGATGGAAATTTTGGATGAAGATACTTTAAAATCTCTCTTGTTGAAAGCCAATAGAGATTAATGGATAGATATTCTTAATATGATGGGAAAGAGAGACATCTCTCAACTATCGTTACCTGATATCTTTGAATTATGCATGCATGTTTTAAGAGAAAAGTCAAGAATTGGGAGAAGTCCAAGAGATTCTATTCTCCCTAGAGTGAATAAATCTGCAACTGGAACAGTAAGTAGGGCAGAAATAGGAAATTTTCTTGATGAATTTAAAACAGATATTTTAGGGAGTCTTAGTGAAAAAATAGACACCTTAAAGTTACAAAACAAGAAAAGAGTTGAAAGTGATGCCTTATCTATCTTCTGTCCTAAATTCAGAAAGAAACATGCCTTAAGAGAATGTCCTCTTGATTTAAAAATCATAGAGACCTGTGTCATATGTACAGAAAATCATGAAACAAAGAAATGTCCTTCTATACCAAGTCTTAAGGCTATTTTCCAAGAGGAAATAGTCCCACACCCAGTAGATCCTCTTTGTTTTGTTTCTAGAAGACCATGGGAAGGGCCAAAAACTCAAGGTTTTAACACTCAGATGTGTACTCAACCCCCACAAAATAGTTAGAATTCATCAATGCCATGGAAACAACCCTAGTCTCAACCTCAACCTTGGACACAAGGAATGCAAAATCCTTATGGTAGATATTCTCAATATCACCTATATCCACAATCTTATCTGAACTATCCACCACAAAATTTTCATCAAACCAGTCAGCAAACTCAATTTCCAAATCATAATCCACAACTTTCATTTCCATTTCCACAAAGGCCAAACAAACTACCTACTCATCCACTCCCAAACCCAAACAATAAAAATGCACAACCTATTTATAACATGGAGGGACAAAATTTTCAGTCTTATATGATAACCCCACTAGATATTAACAATGTTCAACTTAGATCTAGTAGGATATTAGGAAAGAAAAATCCCTCTATCGTTATTCAGGAAAAAGTTGATCACTTTGATAAAGAGATTTCTCTTCATCAAGATAAAAATCTTCAAAATAAAAATAATCATTCCGGAGAAGGGATATATCTTCATCGGAATCAAAATTTTCAAAATCAAGCACAAGAAAATCCAATAAACTCAACTCCTATCATAGAGCAACCTTCAGCATCTAAACCTCCTTTCCCTGAAAGATTACAAATTAATAGAGGGATAGAAAAAAAATCATGTTGCCTAACAAAGATATATTAGGTGAATTTAATAATGTTTGTATCAAAATTCCTTCGTTGCAAGCCATTAAGGAAATTTCAATCCTTGCAAAAACAATAAGAGAGTTGACTATAAATACATCTGGAAGAAAAACAAAGGAAGTAAAAAAAATACAATTAGTGGGAAAATTTGCAGATTTCATGATGGGAAAAACAACCATACAGACATATTTGGATCCAGGAAGTCCCATTTTAAAAACACACATCAATGGTATAGAGATCCCAAATACATTGATCGAATTAGGAGCATCCACAAACATCATGATTAAACAAACCATGGAACAACTAAAACATCCAAATCTTCAATATACACTAACATTACTACAACTAGCAGACAGATCGCTAATCAAACCTGATGGTGTATTAGAAGACATTTGTGTATCCTTAGATTCTTGGGAATATCTAGTTGAATTTATGATTTTAACTCCCAAGAATAACTTAGGAGCACATCCATTGATATTAGGAATACTTTGGTTAGCTACAGCCAATGCTTTCATCAGTTGTAGATCTGGTGATATGTTTATCTCTGATGGAAGTTCAACAAAGAAATTCACTTTATATCCTCCAACAAAATCAATGATAGAAGTAGTAAATGAAGAATATATGGATGATGGCAATGGCATACAACAAATATTAGTGTCTCACACATTAGTGGAGAAAGTCAAATTCTAAATTCAATAGAAAATCATGAATCATCTTCACAATGTGAGAATAGTCAAAAATTTCAAGAAAATTGTAATATTGAATACTTATCATCCAGACAAATGTTTTTATATTATATGGAAGAATTTGATAATTCTTCAATTGAAATCTTTCCAAGTAAAACTTTAAACATAAACAAAAACCTAGAAGAATTTCAAAAATAGGAGTTAATAAAAACATTGCAAAAACATTCTTTTGCATATGCATGGGAATACACTAACATGAAAGGAATCAATCATGAAACTTGCATACATCATATATATATTGAGTAAAATTCTAGACCAATCAGACAGCCTCAAAGAAGAATGAATCCAAATCTTAGGGAAATTGTAAAGGAAGAACTACAAAAACTACTGAATGTCAACTTTATTTATCCAATATCAAACAGTTAGTGGGTTTCACCTTTAGTAATTGCCCCTAAAAAGAATGGAAAATGGAGGGTGTGTATTGATTATAGGTGTTATCACTCCAATAATTCTCAAAAGTTGTGAGATTTTTTTTTTTTTTTTGTTAAAAAATATTAGAGGTAACCACAAACCTACTTTTAAACCTTAGGATCTAGCCTTCCTAATGCTCAGAGAGGGCTCTCTCTATATGATTTATCTTTGTTGATTGTATTTGATTTTAGGCTAGTTATGTAGGGAAAATTGGTTTTGTGTTTTGATTTAATTTGGTGGTGAAATCACTTACTTAGATGGATAGATGTAGATATGTATTCCATTGGGAAAATGGAGTCAATGTGTCAAGCAGTCAGATTAGGATCGAGTTCTAAAAGGAAATGTTTACAGGGCAATATAGTTGAGTCACTTCAGATCTTCAAGGTTGATGGTGAAAATGGTTTTGATCGGGATAAAAGAGCAATTAAGGGCTCTTAAAGCCGTATTATGAGTGAAAAGGCATAGATCAACCGAAAGTAGGGAGAAATTAAGGGTTCCCTAATCTAGATATCAGTGGAAAACATATAAATGGTAATCATTCAAAATAGAGTGCTTTTAACATATTCTGAAATAACAATTCCTGATTTATCATTTAGATTTAGAACACATTCAAGTATTTATGGAAAACATAACAAATTGACAAAGTAGCAAGTGAAATTACTTCATTGTAGTAGCCCAACACATGAATCCTGTAATATGATGCTTTATTTCCTTAATCCAGTCCGCTGACTTGATATTGGTACAAAAAACCCTTAGGTTCATAATAGTACAACGACATAAATGTTCAACCATTCATCCACACTCAATACTTCTAAATGAGAAGTATTTATACAAAAACTCATACAAAATATCCTAGAATAAACTTATGAATTATTCATGGAAAATAAATATCTTCATGCAAGAAGATAGTGACAGCTTTCTAACTAATGCTAGTTGTCCCTTTCTAACTAATGCTAGTTGTCCCTTTTTTATTGAAATAAATGGTTTGTTGTCTTAATTCTGTCCCTTCTTTATCTCTTTGTTGTTCAATTAAGGTTGCAGCTAGACAATGAGGTGTCTTTCACACTGGCAGATTCATTTTTACTCTGATTTTGACTTTAACCTTTCAACTGATACACTTTCATCTGATTCTCTTTATCCTGATACTCTTTTACTGCAAAAACTATAAATTTTGATGTAAAAACAGCAAGCTCTGTTTTTTACTTTCACTTCTCTGTGCTCATTGTAATTTGATTTCACAGTAAATCAGTTAATTTTTCCTAGAATTCTACCTCTTGCAGTTTTATCTTCATCATATTTCTAAATTTTTCATCAGCTTCAGTATACTTTGAGAATGTTGGCTTGTTCACAAATAAGTTTTTTACTTCATGCTGTAAGTAAAACAAATTCTCAACATTTTATTAGAGCACCTTCCCTATTGGGATTCCTTGCAAGGCTGAATTGTTTACTTAATTCAACAATGTCTGCATTTTTCTTCTTAATCAATTCTTCTGCAACTTTTACATTTTTAGGATCGTATCCTACTTCAATTACTAGCTCTTCCAAGGATTTGATTCTAGTGTACTTTGCCTGTGAAGATGCCTTCTCCAATTTGAGTTGTTCTCTGACATTTACCATAGTGTTTTTCAGTTTTTGTGCACTCATGGCCTTAGTGGTCATTGTAGAATAAATCATCTCCCCTGCCTGTTTATGAAATTAAATTTGATCCAGAGGATGAATATCCTGGATTGGAACTGAAAACTCTATATTTTTATAATCTGAGGATGATTTAGGAGTCCAAACTGTAGGTTGAGGAAAGGATATCTGAATCTTTTTATTTTTGTAGTCAAAGGCTGAAAGTAGCCTATTATGTATGCCAGGAGTTTGTTTCAGATACTGAGAATATATTTCTGTCTTAATTTCTTCATTTCTGGCTTTGATTTCTTTATATCTTTCTTTTATATCCATGTCCTTTTATGCTATTATTTTGGATGAAGAAAATTAAATATTGTGTTGTTTTTGAATTAGTTGTGTCTTTGAAGTAGTGGGTTGTTGTTCCTTTTCAATTCTTATAGGAGGTGCATTATCTTTTTTTGTTATTTCTGTATCAATCACCTCTATTGTTTCCTTTTCTTTATTGGAAGGATTTAGCTTTGGATTTTTATTGTATCTTAATTTGAATTTAGTCTTTGTTGTAGTCTCAACTGTATAAGATCCTTCCTCCCTGTTTCTTTTCACATTTTTGTCTTCTTGGGCTAGAGTTTGCAAAATTTGACTAGTATCACTTTGCTTCTCTGCCTCTACCAGTGTATTCTCTAACCATTCAGATTGGTTTGAGAATTTCTCAATCTCAAGCTTCTATTCATGTATATATGGAGTTAATTTGCATTTAACTCTCATTTTGATAATAACACCAAGGGGGTCATAATACCAAAGGAAAATAGGACTGAATTTGAACTCCTGCAACTGTTTTTCTGCTTCTAGACCTGCCTCTCTATTATTACAGATAAAAGGGCCAACCTGGTTCTTCAACTTGAACTGTGTTTTCTTCTTTGCTATTAAGAAATTGAGTGCATCTGAATTTAAAATATGCCTTATGTATTCTAGGGAAAATAACCTCATAGGGAGGTATTTGGGCAGTTTATAAGGGATAAGGCTTGATCCATAAACTCTTATTTATGTATGGTATTGGTACAAGTACCAATCACCTGTCCTGTTATGCTCAGAAATTTACAAGACCTTCTTGATTTCATTACTAATTCTGGGTTGTATGATGTTGTTTAGCAAATTTACCAAGGAATGGATGAAGGAATCTGTAAACTCTGAATAGGTGAACTCATTGGAATCTTTCCTTACCAAGAAGTCCAAAAGATGATTTATTGTGGATTTCCATCCACATCAAGCTTTTGAAGGCTTATATTGAACTTCTCAGACTGAAGATATAGGAACATGTGAAATAGGAATGAAGAATACTTAAAAACACCTTCAGAAGGAATTTTGACCAATTGCTCATAGATATTGTCAGCAATATATTGGGCAAAGTTAAAGATGCTAGCAGGAGGCTGACCAGGTGTAAAAGTGGACAAAAAACCAAGCACTGCAACATCAACATGTTCATATGTAAAATAGCTAAGAATGAACGACAACATGGAAATAATATGTCTTGTCCTTTTAGATAATTTAGCAGAAGAGTATGGAGGATTTTTCTTGGGAATTTTCACATAAGAAGGCATGAAGGTCTGAAAAATCTCGAACCTCTTGGGGAAGTCCAGGTCCAAGTACAACTTAGTGAGGGCTTCAATAGACAAAGGAACTTCATTTGGTGCGGGTTGTATCTGAAGCATTTGATTGATTGAATCTGTTGTAATAGTAAACAGGACTTCTTTTTCAAGGCTTACTATGGCTCTTTGAAATAGCATGACTGGTAGAGTCTGATTAGCTCTAGGCATTGGTAAGTATGAGGAATTACATATTATGGCAATTTTGATTCCCAAATAAACACTTCATAAGCCTGATCTAGGGATTTTTCTTGGCTCCAGCAGTGGAGCTCAAGAAGGTTGAACTCTGTCACTATATCAGTAATCTTTAAGTCTATATCAGCCAGGGGAATATGCTTTAAATCTGCAACAGGGGGTTGTAGAGGATTGACTGCTAGAATATTTTTGGAAGCCATTGATTTTTTTTCTTAATCAATTTTATATTCTTTTGACCTTAAAAACATTGATTTAAGCCTGTAAAAACACTTTTGGAAGTTTTAACAATTTGCAGAAGGACTAGGATAAAACAGGAGCTCTATATTTTGTCTGCAAAGGTATAATTTGGATCAAATTGACTTAAACTGAAATCTTTGTATCAAAAGAGAAACTTAAAGACCATAGAGCTTCTGCAAAAGATATCTAGGGTTTATAGTGCACTTTTTGTGATAAAAACAATCTCGAGACATCAATTTTATGTAAAAAGGATGCCTAATTACTTTAGGAAAGGATTGATGGTCACAAAAGGCTTTTTCAGGGCTATAGATGGCTTCAATTAATCAAAGTTTGTGTTTAAAAACAATTCAAGGCTTCAGAATCTATGAGAAGACGCTCAGGGTTTACAGAACAAAGGATTTATGAAGCAACGGGGTTTTATTTAGGTACACAGGCTCCTAAATAATTTGATTAATTGCCTTACTCTTTTAGAACGATGAATGGGTCTGTTCTTCTAAATAATACCTGGGAAAATTCAATATTTTTTGTGCAGGAGGGTTTTTGGGGTTGTAGAAAGCTTTCATAAGCTTTTGCTGGTCTTTATAGGATTCAGATGACTTCTGCACTGTTTGTAGTAGTAAAATTGGTGAATTTTGTTTCTTTTAGGCTTAAAAATAGAGTCGGCAGCATTTATCTCAGTCTGCAATACTTCATCTGCGTGAAAACGGTAACAGAAGAGTAAAATGAATGCATTTTTGCAGCTTATAAACATTTTTCATTCAACAATGAATGCATTGATTGCGAGGTAATTTCAAACAGGCGGGTGGTTTGGGCACGGGGGAAAGAAAACCATCAAGTATTTTTCGTGGTAAGCAGAATTAGATTGATCGGTGCAATACAACGCAATTGAGACATGTAGAGGGGAGAGAAAACCCGCAAACCGTGCTTATCACAAGCTTTGGGGTAGGTTAACCATTGCGCTGAGAAATGTGCGATAAGGGATATCTGCCATCGGACCTGGTAGATGAAAAGCGAACGGTTGAGATGGTGCGATAAAGCTGTAAGATTTGATGGCGTGGGGCCTGGGATTTCAATGAAGCGAGAGGTTAAATATGTATTGAAACTAAGGTTTAATACATATAAATAGGGTTTAAAATGATAGGCGAAGATTTAAATGTATTAACAAATGTAATGCAGATAAGTGTAAGATTAGGACTGGCGGGGATGATATATAATGGGATCGGATTAATAAACATGATTTAATAATTTAACCTATGGGATAAGCGGGATTATATAACACGTGAGGGAAATAAAACATAGATTAAACTAGAAATATGGGTTGGGATATATTATATAAGGATTTAATTTAATATGGGCTAAAAGGTATATATAGGGAGTTAATACATAGGTTAATTTTAATAAAGAAATGTATTGTGGTATGTAAGAATACACTAGGTATAATGTAAAACTAATGTTGGAAAAAGTTTTCTTCATAATGGGTCCCAACATGATATTTTAACATTTATACTTAAAATAAAGTATTTTTTGGGTTTTTGGGTATTTTTGAATAAAAGAGGAATTAGTTAAAGGGTTTTACTTTTGTCAAGTAAAATATGTTTTAAACTTTGGAAAAGCGGATTTTGTAAAGGAAAATGGACGATAATGGGAAAAAGGGAAAAATGAAGGGGAAAGAATGAAAATGGAGGGGATGAAGTATTTTTACAAGGGGATGAATTTTTGAAGGAAGTTAGTGACTAAAATGACCAATTTTCTGCTTATCCATGATTGTAAAAACTGCTTGTACCTACCCATCTACTACCCTAACGTTTTTACTTCATTTTCATGGGTGCATTTGAGCTTGCAAACCCTTGTTCATTTTTATTTTAAAACAGCAAACTAACTAATTCTATCCTTATTTCTTCCAAGGGCTCAGATTAAGTTGTTGAACTCCTTATTATTCTCTACCTAACTACTGATCTGCCAAGATTAAGCTGTTTGGCTAGATCTTTATTCTCTATCTAACAACATGAAATTTAAAGCGTGAGAGGTCAAGATTAAGTTGTTTAACCTTCATGAATTGTGGTATTTTAACAAGCTACACACAATGTTTATTTTGCACTAAAATTAAATAGTAGTGGCATTTGGATTTGCATCGCTTTCATGTTTTATTTTTTATCTCTTTTTGTTTGGGGTCCATTTTCTATTGTTTTTGATATTTTTTGTTTTAAGTCCTTTGATTTTCTTTTAGGACTCTTACCCTCTTTACATTTTTTTTTATTTTTTTATTTTTTTGATATGGGAAAACAATTTGCAGAAAGAAAAGTATGTACATATTACAAGATTTAATCAAAGTTAATTCAAAATTATGAATCCTATTATTATAGGACCCTAACAATAGGGAGTTGAATAAAGCTGCTTTAAAATATCATTTTCCATTACCTTTCATAGATCAAATTTTAGATACATTAGTAGGGAAGAAATATTTTTCATTCTTGGACGGTTTTAGTGGGTATAAGAAAATTCAGGTATCTGAAACTTTGAAACTTTGAAAGCAAAGATATCTGAAGCACCCATTTTAAGAGGACCAAATTGGACAAGTGGAGTCTACTAATAAATTGATTGAAGCAATCCTCACAAAGAATGTACATTTACATAGAAGGGATTGGGCAGAAAGGCTTCCTGAAGCTTTATGGGCCTACTAGACTACATAGAGAAATACAACAGGACATACTCCCTATGAAATTTTTTATGGGAAGCAAGTCTTGTTTCCAATAGAGTTCCAAATCAGAACCTTCAAAACAGTAATCAAATTGGGACTTGACTTGTCAGAAGCACAAAATAATAGAATGGGACAACTCAATGAGATTGATGAAATAAGACAAGATTCAGTTCAAAAGACTAGCCTAGTTCAGCAACAGATATCCAGATGGCATGATAAATACATTAAAGAAAAAAAATTCCAAGCAGGAGATTGGGCACTTCTTTTTGACTCAAAGTTCAAAGATTTCCAAGGGAAATTTCAAACTCATTAGCTTGGGCCTTATGAGATTGAGATAGTCTTTGATAATGGAGCAGTCAGGATTAGAACTATTGATGAAGAAAAGGTTCCTCTCCTTGTAAATGGACATTGACTAAAGGTTTATCATAAGCCATTGACAAAAGAGGAGTTTGTCAAGATTTTTCAAGATAATGCCGATATGAAGTTGGTGAAGAATAATATTTCTTCTTCCCCAACTTAGTATTCTTTTTATTTTCATATATAATAATAATAATAATAAATAAATAACATATATATATATATATATATATATATATATATATATATATATATATATATATATATATATATATATATATATATATATATATATAAATTTAAAAAAAAAAATAACAAAATAAAATAAAAATAACAAAATAAAATAAAAATAAAAATAAATTGTATAAGTATGAAAACCAATCATTGATTGGCATTCTTATTCAAAAAATATAAGCTGAAAATCAGAATTTGTTTCTGACATCTTACATTTTCTTAATTCCAATTCTAAAAATCTCAAATTCCTTGCATTTCCCTTCCTTTTTCAGAAAAATAAAGTTTAGCTACAGAATGTTGAATTTTTGTAGCTCTCATAAAATTCTCCAGCTCTTATACACCTCTGCAGCCCAGATATAACAGGACTGTTTGACAGAAGCAGCTGAAGACTATATTGAAGATCATACTAAAAATGCATGAAAAACCAAGACAAAGAAGAAACAATTAAGGTTAGCTATATCCAAGGTATGCAAATACAAAATTTTGTTTAAATAATAAGGTGGAAACATTGATATAAATGAATTAGATGATCATATACCACTAGCTCAAATGTCATCATTAAAAATACTGATTATGCCAAATCGAGATCTAATCTCATGATTCGCCATTAAAGCCTCATCATGATCTCCCCAATGATCAAATCTAATTTCATTCATTAATGATCTATACAGTCATTTCCCATTCTGAAACCTCACTCATGCCCCTGAAACCTTTCTCGTTCACTCGTTTACCTGCACGTCTCTATCATTTCACGACATAACTCATCCACATTTCCAAGCTCATACTGAAACCCTCAATTCACCTAGTCAAAAAAGGTAGTCTTGGAGGTAAAACTCTCAGCAAGATATGGGTCTAATTGTGATAATAGAGCCTGTGGGAAAGAAATTCATGGAGGGATATCCGCAGATAAAGGAAATATTGCAAAAAGCGCAGTGGCTTAACTTCATGGAGAAATTTGACGGGTTTCATAAGGAAGTCACTAAATCTTTTTCTAGGGCCTTCGACGGAGTAGAAGTTGAAATCAGTGACATCAAATTTTCAGTCACAAAATCCTTCATGGTAGAAGCTATCAAACTTCCAAAGATAGGAGAGAGATGTTTCAAGAACAGAGGAATTAGTGGAGAAGAATGGAAAACCTTCTTGAAGAACCCAGGTATGGACACTAGCATTTTCAAAAAGGGAATTCCTAGCATGACTCTTAAAGGTAAATGGAGAAACATGATGTTGATAATTCAGAAATTTTTTACCTGTGAATGAGGGTTTGGATGCATGTTCTTCTATCATGCTAGGTTATTAATGAATTTTCTAGAATATAAAGAGATAAACCTTCCATACTTTTTACTTAATAGCTTAAGGAAGATGACAGGAACTGTTCAAAAGAGGATTCAATTCATAGATAATGAAATGTATCATCATGGATTGATAAAAATTCTTATTGAATTTAATTTAAAAAGCCTAGGAGATACTTGGGAATATTTCTTAATCCGAAATCATTTCCAAGAAAGAGAACAAGAGAAACCGAGTGATAACAAAGGAAAAAGAGGCAGAAAGAGAAAAGTTGAGAGCCTTGTTGTGGATGAACAACCATCTCAAGCATAGTCATAAGATGAAATTCCTATTGCAGAGATGTTTGGGAAAGTCAAGAAACAAATTGATAAAAAGAAAGAAGGCAACATGGAGGGAAAAGGAAAAGTCATAAACACAGAGAAATCAAAAACTCAAAATCTTTCGCAACCAGTAAGAAGAAATTCCAGACTTAGCAAAGCAGCCAAAAATCCACCTCCAAAAGTAACAAAACTTGTTGATTTAGAAGAAGGTCCTGAGTTTCCACCACCTATTATTGCTTCTCCCACAGAGGATCCAAGCATAAGAACTCTAGAAATTGATCCAGATCAGTAATAAATTTATGATTACATTGAGTCTTTAGAAAGAATAAGTGAAGAAAAGACATCAAATATTGAAGAAAAACCTTCTATTCCACAAGAACCTCTATTAAATACTCTAAAACAAGAAATTTTTGAGCTAGAGACACTAAATAGGCATATTAAGCAGGAAAATGAAATTATGAAGATGCATAATCAAATTGCAAATACCATCAATGATAATACTCTTCTACATTAGGGGTTATGGTTAAATAAGAACAAGAAGTTGAAAAAGAATAATAGATAATTGAATTGACAGGTCATAAATTTGAATTATAAACTTCTAATGAGGAAGACAAGGGTAGCAGTGACCTCAAAGAAGGGAAAGAAGATAAAGTTAGATGTCCTAGCAAGAGTATTAGAACATATGCAGTGATAAGATGAAAACTCACAATTTTGAAGTTGCATGAAGACACGCAATGGTCTCTTAGTGGGGGTATGTTGAGCCTCGAGACTGTCTCTATTTTGACATCCATTTCACTACCTTTGCCTCCTTTTTGTCAAAATCCATAAGCTCAATCAGTATTGGTTTGAACATTTTCAGTCTAGAAGGGTATTTAAATGATCTCTTTTTTATATTTTAAATGTTTCTTATTATTTGAATAAAATTTGTATTTAGCTACAAAATTCATGCAATTCTGTACCTAATCTCTATTTCTACAGCTACCGACATTGTTTAGCAGGTTCCGAGGAAGGAATAGAGGAGCGAAGTACATGGGTAGTTTGGAAATGATCCACTCATAGATTCTATCCTATCTATCTGTCCAAGATCAAGAAGGATAACGCCTAAAATCATGGTCAAAGGGCCAATCAAAGAAGAGAACCGAGACAAGCGAGCGAGAAGATGGAGCTTCACAATTTTCTCTCTGCGTAGCAAATCATGAGAGCTATGAAGATCACATTTATGTTTAGAGTTATATTCCTTGTTTAATTAGTATTTTCAGGTGAGATCACATCAAACATTCAATTCGACTCTGTTATAAATACGGGTCAGTGTAAACCAGAAACAAGCTTGATTTTTATTGTAATATTGTTATACATTAAAAATATGTTATTATCAATCTAAGGAGAAGTCATTTTCAGAATCATTGATGCGTAATTAGTTGCAAGTAAAGTCAGAACCATTATGTTGTGGAGGGCCCCTGCACAAAAGAGATTTAGTAGTTTAGTATTTTATTATTTCGTAGTTTAATTCCTCATGCTTTTTGTTGTGTTTTCCGCATAGTTAAATGTTTTGTTTGCTTTGCTTTCCTTATCGTAATTAATAGCATAACTCTGTTATAATTTTCATTTTGTAGATTAAACCTTTATTGCATTATTTTTCACAGTAGACAAATACTTCATTTTCGTTTCATAGAATAAATAAGCAATCTAGTTTTGCACAGTAGATACATGCTCTGTTTCTTTCCTCATTGCAAATAGTTTATGAATTTCCTTAGCATATTTGCTTAGATTTAATACTATTGGTTTTATATTTCCATTTGCAGAACTTAGTTATGATTAAGATAGATGCTTTTCTTTATCATTGAACAGGCTTAGAGTTAATTCAAATAGATACTCTGCTTTATAGATAATTCAGATAGATGTTTTATTTTGTAGATTAAAGATAGTTTTGATATATATTTTGCTACACTTAGACATAGTTTGGATTAATATTTTGTTTGGATTTAGAGATGATATAATTATATGTTTTTAAATATATTTAGAAGTGATTTAGATATATGATTTTGAGATAATTTTATCATAGTTGTCGGCATAGATTGATTTAACATAGCTTAAGATTTATCACTCATATTGATTTCTTTTGATACAATATAAATTTATTATAGATAAATTTTATTTCTTAGATGAACATTTCCTTTTCTTCCTTCTTGCAAGTTTTATCTTCAGTCATTAGAATACTTTCTTTAGATTAAATTTCTTTCATAGAACAATATTAAACATTTCCTTTTATTCCTTCTTAGTTTTATCTTTCAAGCATTAAAATTCTTCTTTAGGGGTGGTTACTTTCTTGCTTTTTCATTAAAATACAAAACATATACAAAAAGATTGAAATCTCTTCTTGTTTTTAGTTTCCTTAAAGTTAATCACTCATCTTTAGATAAGCTAAAAATAGAATTCTCATTAAATATTTTTTTATAGTTAAATTTAGATTTTATTTCACAAATCATTTCTTAGTTTCCCAATTTCATTTAGACTCTCAAGATAAATACAAAATCCTAAAAACAACATATAAATAAAGCGACTCAAGAAGGAAAACAAGTTCAAGTAGAGGGTTCATTCACCTAGTTGGGTAAGAAATGGACAGACTACTTGTCCAATTGAATATCATAAATCTTTGTAAAGAACTTGTTGCATATCCCCACAGTTTGGCGTTTTAAAAAAGTGATGTTTGTGAATAAATCACTCATATGTAACAGTGATTTCTTTGGCATTTTTATGCTATTTTGGATTGATGATGAGTCATTTTGTATGGGAATTTGGGAGTCAAATTTATTCCATATTGTAAAATGAATTTCTATTTGTGGACATTTGAGTAAGCATCATAAAATTTGGGATGAGTAGTTGTAGCACATTCTGTATGTCACAAATGAGTCAAGCACTCATTTACACAATTATTTACCATATGAAGCTTGTTTGGATTATTTTCCAAAGTCTTTTTGTATTTTAACCTTGGTAAATATTTTGCAGCAAGAAGGTTCTCTTTGTGACATTGGCATACATCGGATGTCAAAAATGCAAAGTGTATAAATACCAAAGCAAAGCCAAAAGTTTTTCAACAGTGGAATCACTCGACCGTCTCTTCCGCCATGCAGTGCACCTATGGTTTTGGTGCCCAAGAAGAATGGAAAGTATTCTATTGTGAGGGACAAAATGAGTGGCTTTCATCAAAGAAGAGTTGTTGAAGGAGGTATGTGGAAGACGACATTTCACATCAAACAAGGTTTGTTTGAATGGATTATTGTGTTTATGGTCTTTTCCATACTCCTACTAATTTCATGCATATGAAGAATGATGAATTAGATCCATTTCTAGATGTGATAGTCCACTTGTATGATATTGTCATTTTTCGAAATTTTCATTATGAACATGTCATGTATGAGAGAAAAATACTTGATGTCATAATCCATGAACATTTATTTTTCAAGATGTAAAAGTATAAGTTGGGTAAAAATTCTTTGATGTACTTGGGCTATAATGTTGGAGGAGGTAAGTTGAAGGTAGACATCTCCAAGTTGGAAACCATTGCGGATTGGTCAACACCCAAGATGGTTATCTCGATAAGATTGTTTTAGGGAGCAGCCCAATGTTGGAGGAAAAATTTTGTTAATATTTATTCTATTGTAGATCATTGGCATGAATTTACATGTGTGCAAAAGGTCTTCCAGTGGGGAGACAAATGATAAGAGGCATGTGATTTTTCGAAGCAAAATATCATTTCAACTTTTATTTTCTCTTTTAAACTTGAAAAGGTCATTTGATTTGCAGGTTGATGCAAGTGACTATGCCATTTCATTTCATTCAGAAAATGTTAAGGGTGCAATGATTAAGTTGCAGTGATTAAGGCACTTTCATTCAATGGGTGTTCGTCAATAATTCCACTTGGTCAAAAGGTATAAGAGAGGTATAAGCAACAAGTTTGTTGATATGCCTTCTAGGCCTATTATTTTTGTAAATATTGTACTCAAACATCATTTTGTTTTACAGGAAAGTTATGTTTAGCAATATGCATACTTTCAAGATGTACATTCAAGCTTGAGACAAGTAAACCAAGTAGTGGAATTTGTTTACCATTTGCATCATAATTTTTTGTGTCATATTAGTGAGAAGGATGTTGCTTTTGATGGTGACATGGGAAAACCGAAGAAGTTCAATGAACATTATGATTTCATTGAAGTTTCTAATGTTTGTAATAAGATGTTTCAGGGCTCTAACATGTTTCCTTTGAAAAGGGGTAAACAATATGTGAAAAAATTGCAGCAATCCACATCAGTGTTGAATAGTGATGGGAACAAGATGTCGGTGTTGAATGGTGCAAAAATCAAAGAACAATCACCAAGGAAAGATGAAAAAGAGTGCATAGGTTTCACAAGTAATTATTTTGGGTTTGAAAATGGTACATGGAAATGGCGAAAACACTTGGTCAAAATTCAATGCAAGTACAAGGCAAGACAAGCTAAAAATCACCATGTCGACAATCTTTGAGGTGAGGAAGTTTTCTAATTATTCAAGTTTCCTTTGATTGATGAAAGAGGTGGGAACAAGTTTTTTTCTTGAAGGACAACTTGTTGTTCTGAAAATTCTAGGAAATTGCAACATGATGGTGTCTACTGTACAGCACGATAGGGTCTCCAGAATCAAGGAAAAATATCAGTTTTCATGAAAAGCTCAAATTGTTGAATTCAGGAAAATTCCAGTGGATTGAAACTGGAAGGGTGAGGGAGTTGAACCATCATCTACATGTTCAGTAATGAAATATATTTTTTTAGGTCCCTATATTACTAGTATAGTCCCTTATTGTTGTTAGTGTAACCCCCTTATTGTTATTATTGTACCCTTGTAACCCCCATATTGTTATTATTGTGCCCTTAAATTATTATTTTTAGGTCGGCTAGGATTACATTGTGGCCCCACTAGGATTACAATGTGGCCCATGGACTCCTATATATAGAAAGGAGGTTTTGTAATTTGTATCATCCAAGAATTGTCCATTCATGTAATGTATTGGAGGTTGCCCCCTCGAATTGGCTTATTTCTAAGGCATTGATATCTCTTTTCTTCTATTTTTGGAGCTGGTTTCACAACATTTGGTATCAGAGCTTTGAGATTCTAGGGTTTCGCTACTCCAAACAAGTCATTGTGGAATTTTCACTATAACGTTTTTTCTATGAAGGTTCAGAATCTCAAATTATTAGAGTGTGAAGCAAAAATTCTGAGGAACATCGTCGCAAAATTTCAAAGCTTGGTTCGCAATATTTTCAAAGATATGATCTATGCAAGTTAGGTTATTTTGCAAGCTCCTGAATTTAACCTAAACAGGTCATCGTGGTATTTTCGTAATAAATTTTTTTCTACGAAGGTTTAGAAGCTTAAATTTTTAGAGTGCAAATCCGACATCCTGAGGAACATTTTTGCAACATTTCAGATATTGGTTCGGAATATTTTCAGAGATATGATCTGTGGAAGTTAGGGCATTTTCAGGCTTCTGAATTTCATCTCAAAGAGGTGATAGTGGAAAAATATTCATAGCTCTCTCTCTCTGAGCATCGGATTGGAATGCTGTAAAAAGCGGCCACAAGTACACGGAATGTAGTTTTTGGCCTATCAATTCAAAGCCAAAGGAGGAAACAGTGACACGTGGCAAGTCATACAAGTTTGCTCTACTAAACCAGTCCAAAATTGGGTCATTGTGGGAGATTGGACATAACTTTGCTTTGAAGAATCCAAATCAGATCAGACCCGTGGCATTTGAAATAAGCTTCAGAGTGATACTACAGAGCTGAATTTCAAATATTGAGGATCTGAAATTATAGAGATAATTCAATTTCAATATCGAGCTCCTCAAAAGCAGGTAAAAGGTGTGTTTTTTTTTTTTCCGAATTTCATAAGTCTTGTTTGAAGAATCAAGTTGAATTGATTCCAAGGGAATATTGTACAATAGATATCAGTATTGGATTCTAAAATGGCCCCTAAAAAGAATTCAACACCCATTAATCCTTTATAAGGCTCTACTATGACTCGTGAAGATGAAGAATGGCAACATGACATATCAAAATTACAAGAGAAAGTGCAACAAATTTCGCTCTCACAAAGAACAACAAAAAATGAAATGGAAGTTTTGAAGAAAGGCGTGGAAGCTAAGATGAATGGTTTGGAAGCTGAGATGGATGGCATGGAAGTGGGCATGGAAGCTAAGATGGATGACATGGAAGCTAAGATCGATGAAAAAATGAAAGACAACATGGAAAACATGAAGAAGGATCTAAAAGTAGACATCAAAGGTTTGGCAAGGTTGATACAAGAAATGTTTCCTAATGGTGAAAAGATAGTAGAGGAAACTCATGATGAGAACAAAATAAATGTTAATCGTGATTTCATAAACTCTACTGTTGGAGGGAAGAACCACCATATTTCAAAAATGGATATGAGGAAGTTTGATGGAAAGGATCCTGTAACATGGATACTACAGATGGAGCAATATTTTGATCTCCATAATGTGCAAAACACACAAAAGATACGCATTGCAACTTTACATTTAGAACAAAATACATTTGTATGGTATCGATGGCTTTTCTCCCGTAAAAAAATTGTCACTTGGTCAATTTTTACGGAGGAAATGATAGCAGATTATGAGGATACAAAGAGCAACACCTTCTTTAGCCAATTGATAAATCTCAAACAAAAGGGTTTAGTGGGGGAGCACATTGAGGACTTCCAAAAATTGAATATAAGGGTAACTGATATTCCAGAGGAACAAAGGATTGATCTCTTCATAGGTACTTTAAAGGATAACATCCAACATGAAGTTCGCGTTTTGGAACCTGATTCATTGGAGAAGGCATTCAGGTTGGCCAGAAAAATTGAATGTAAAATTATGGCGACAAGGAAGCCTACCACTCACCAATAAGGTATTTTCCAGGCCATTGTGAGTTAGGGCAAATCCTTTCTGACCTACCCAAAAATGGATCTATGTTGGGTTACAAATCATTATCTTATTTAATAATATTACCATTAAATTATATTATTATTTTCATGCATTAAAATTCAATTTGATGTCAATGTTGCATTCACACTTGCAATAATCTACTCAACACTAGGCTATAGAAAAAATTGAATGTAAAAATTGAATAAGGTATTTTCCAAGCCATTGTGAGTTAGGGAAAATCCTTTCTGACCTACCCAAAAATGGATCTATGGTGGGTTACAAATCATTATCTTATTTAATAATATTACTATTAAAGTGTATTATTATTTTCATGCATTTAAACTCAATTTGATGTCAATGTTGCATTCACACTTGCAACAATCTAGTCAACACTAGGCTATAGAATGGGCCTCTTGACACAATCACATAGAAAACTACCACAAGCCAAAGACAACCCATAAGGCATGATACCAAAACCTTTTATGATGTTATCACTTACCCAACATTATAAGAATCTCTTTCACACTCCCACATCAACGATGTTATTTATCAAATAGGATTTTTTCCTTGAGTTATGTGAATCAACATCACATGAAGGTATAGTTTTGATATACTTAGAAATTTGACTAAGAAATCACAACCTTCCAGATAGGAATTGGCCAATCCATGAGTATACCATTAAGTCACAAAGGTCGTACCCATTAGACATCCACCTAAGGAAAAATATGCGAAAGGAAGGAGCAATAGAGAACCAACCCACAAAAATGAAACCACTTTGTGTAGTTAGTTATCCATAGTATCAAATAAAAAAATCTCTCCTTTAGAAGACTTTCCATGGGTTATAGTCATAATGATCCTCCTATTTCACTATTTCAATCATTTTCTAGCAACCTATATGATCAAAAAGTATATGATGAATTCGGGGTGATTTTTCATCCATCGTCCTTTAAAAAAAAATTGGGTTCCATAGATTTATTTTTGGAATAAATATTTGAAATTGGACCAAACTAATCCAATATAAGTAATTTCATGATATCTCGATCCTAAGTTTTAAGATTTCCTATTTGATCAAATGAGCTAGGATTTTGATCAATTTTCAACATTCCGGGTAAATTAAGAGCTAGACAAAACCCTTGGTGGCATTGTTCTACCATGCATGAAACTGGGGTTATGTTAAAACTCTAATCATGCTTTCTACCAAAGTTATATCAATGTTGTTGCCTAACATAAGGTCATTTTACTACAATATTAAATTATTATCTAGATCTTCATTCAAAACCTCTTGTCTCATTATCCCATTTTGTAAATGCAAAATAAAAAGCACATGGATCCTCCAAGTTTACAAAGGAGTACATGGCCTGACATATCTCCTTAATTCTAAAGCTCAAACTCCATTCAAAGTACATAACCTTCATTTAAAAAAAAACAATAAAATACAAATATGCTCATATGTATAAGTTATATTTTATAATTAAGTCGATAGGCTTTATATTGTGGGGCTTTTGGTAGTGACATTGTTCATATTCGTCGCCTTCGACACAATATTGAAAACGTGTCCCACCAAATTGTATTAGGATTAATTACTACCAGCACCAAATTGTTAGGATTAATTACTGCCAGCCAGCGGTGTTCTTCTTCGCATCTGCCCTCTATTACTGCCAGTGTGCCTGCATATTTGTTTCGGGTCGTATGAAAGGAGGCGGAGGCGGAATTTATTGAAGAAGCCAAGAAAACAGAGAGACAGGATAAGCAGAAGTCGAGGTAGAGACCATAACAGTGTTACTTTATCTCTTTTACTTTTGCATGATTCCTCTCAGTATTCTAAGCTGGACAAGAAGCCGCCGGTCACAGCAGGATTTATTGCAGCCAACACTTTGGTGCCGCTGGACTACATGCTTCCTTATTTTTCGAGGGCTCTCTCAATCCATATTTGGTAGTACAGAACAAGGATTTGAAGCGGTTATTTTTATCATTTTTCTACCATGAGGATGAGCAACACCTGGTATGGATTCATCAACATCGACGACATCTATAAACGGAGTTGGGTTTGGATAACATATTCACTAGAATATGATTTTATAGAAGCCATGGTTTTTGCTCTTGAAAGCTTGTGCAATCTCTGTCATAAATAGTTTCATAGCCTCCTCCACCATGTGACTGAAGGGAAGATGTAGAACCTCAAAGAATGGTACTTTTGGTTTGAAAGAAGCAGTCTCGTGCTTGTACACTTTGATGGATCTATCGATATGTCTAATTACCGGAATGGTTGCTTTCTACCATGAGGATGAGAAACACCTTGTATGGCTTCATCAACATCGACGACATCTAGAAACAGAATTGGGTTTGGATAACATATTCACCAGAATATGATTTGATAGAAGCCGTGATTTTTGTTCTTGACAGCTTGTGCAATCTCTATCATAAATAGTTGCATAGCCTCCTCCACCATGTGACCGAAGGGCAGATGTATAACCTCAAAGAATGGTACTTTTCGTTTGAAAGAAGCAGCCTCGTGCTTGTACAGTTTGATGGATCTATCTATATGTCTAATTACCGGAATGGTTGCTTAAAAAAATTCTAACATGGGAGCGAGAGAAGCAAAAGCAAAAGAAAAAAAATCATTTATGCTAGAGTGATATAGGGCTTTCAGTGAACATAAGACCCAGGGTTTGTGAACAAAAAATAAGGGTCCATGTAACCAAATTCAATGGCAATGGGGAGGTTTATGGTGCTGGCGTTGGAATTAGAGCGTTAGTTTGAATATGGAGCAGAAGGAAGCACCTCTGCTAACATATACAATAAAGGAGATCATGTCCTGGTTTATGCCAACAAAGTTGGACCCCGGTTTATGCCAACAAAGTGGGCCCTTTCACAACCGTAGGTAGGGTTTTTCTATATTTATAGTTTTGTTGTATTGGAGGCTAATTTTCATTCTGAAATCCAGTATAAAAACAAAGGGATATGGGAGAATATCGATGGATCTTTGGTAATATGTAGATCTTGGCTTTGTGTTCATGTAAATCTGCCTGAATTTGCATGAATTTGTTGATGGCGATTTCGTGTTAGTGGGTTCAATGTTAGGTTGAAGCATTTTTTGTAATCTGATGTCATACCTTGGTTTACGAGAGTCTGGTTTGGCTGGATAGGCTTTAGTTGACGTGAAGACATCCATGAGTTCAATTCCCACTAAGTGATATAGCTTTCAAGCACAAAAACATTGTATCAATGTATTTGGCTAGATAATGTAGCCAGGCAAGGGAGAACGAGTGTTTATCACTGTGAGAATGTGGATAGCGTAGTTCCTTTTATCTGCATTTTATTAACTTTGTATTTTCTAAAGTCTAATATTTACAATGTCACACATGTCACACATGTATATATCCTTTTCTTTTTAATTCAGTGAAGGTCACAAATTGGTGTAAGCCTTACATTCCTAAATTCGAATTTATATAGGATACCCTGTCATCTCAACTACTGTGAAGATATAGGCATGCTCTATATATTAAATATCTTTCAAGTTTAATGAAATGAACCTTACATTAAGGGATGATGCATGACTTTTGAGTGGGTTGATTCTTTAGGTGGCAAGTCTTTGCTCTACGAATTAAGCTGCACAGCAGAATTAAGCTCTTAATTTATATTAGTGACTTGATCTATTGTTAATTTTATTTCGTTATTATACTTAGATTTGTAATAAAATCTTTGATCTGTGAATGAATTAATTAGCTAGGTAAAAGTCATAAGGGATGTTTCATGGCCTTTGAATGGGTTTATTCTTTGAGTGGAAAGCCTTTGCTCTATGAATTAAGTGCACACCAGAATTATGCTCTGAATGCGTTTAATATTTTGTTATTATATTTAGAGTTGCAATTCCAGAATTTGACAAGAATTTTTGTATTGAAAAATTCTTAAGTTCATATCTCATATCATTACAATAGTGGTTGTCTTATTGATTATTTTCTAGACCAATATGTGATTTTTTAAAGTATAGTAGCATGATTAGGCTATATTGGCCTTCCATCTATAGTTATCTGCATGAAGTTTGAAATACATTGAATATTTTGCATAGTTCAAATATGATGCAATCAACATTGAAGGTCTTCCATGAACTCGGAGGCAACCACAAAAGTGGTGATGAACAATCTTTGGACATTAAGCGATAATCAGTAATTGTCGATGGAATAAGTGAATTGAATGTGTTCATTGATATAAGCACATGGGATTCCTCAGAGAGATGGGATTCCTCCTCATCCTCGAGGTCGAATGGAGATCATTGCTCCCCTACTCGGAATCTACGCAAATCTGAGACAATGAAACACCGTGGGCATGAGGATTCCCCTGCTTCCCCTGGAAGGCAAAGCTTGAAGAGAGAACCTTCTCTCAATCAAGGTGAGCTTAATAAGTGCGTGGAGGCCTTCATTTCACAGTTCAATACATAGATGATGTTGCAGAGGAAAAAATATTTTACAAGTTACATGGATATGATTAACTTGGGTGTCATTGATGGTATGACGGATTTTTGGGTTTTCGGTTTTTTCTTCCTTTTGGATCTTGTGTTTTAAGTTATTAGGTGTTTTCTCATGGATTCATGGCTTAAGCATCAAGAAATTCCCTGTAGCAAATATTTTGTGTGTTTTTATGTTAGTTTTCATGTAATCCAATATATATAGTTTATCAATTTGAATGAATGAAGTCATTCAATTGTTACAGTAAGAAGGAAATTTATATTGTTAATTCATATTCCACCAGGGGGTTGTACAGAAATTTAAACGGATCAGAAGTGTGTGAATTTTGTGGAGGAAATCCATTAAATCATACTAATACTACAAACAATTTTTGTAATTGGTAGGGAGTTGCAGCAGTGATATTCAACTGGCCATGGACACCAGAATTATGCTCTGAATGCGTTTGATGTTTTTTTATTATATTTAGAGTTGCAATTCCATAATTTGATAAGAATTTTTGTAATGAAAAATTATGAAGTTCAGATTTCATATCATTAAAATAGTGGTTGTCTTATTGATTATTTTCTAGACCAATATGTGACTATTTAAATCATAGTAGCATGATTAGGTGGTATTGGCCTTCTGTCTATAGTTATTTGCATTAAGTTTGAAATACATTGAATATTTTTCATAGTTCAGATATGATGCAATCAACATTGCAGGTCTTCCACGAACTCGGAGGCAACCACGACAGTGGTGATGAACAATCTTTGGGCATTAAGCGATAATGAGTAATTGTGGATGGAATAAGTGAATTGAATGAGGTCATTAATATAAGCACAATTTTTTACAAACAGAAAAAAGCTGCAGTTAACATTCTTAAAAATTATTTCTAGATACCACCACTTTATGCACATTTTAGGCACCTGCATACCATCAAATATGTTGTACCTGGGAGGCAAAGAGGTGGGGTTGCACCATTGAATATGTCATACCTGTGAGGCAAAGAAGTGGGGTTGTAACTTGTAAGAGGCCAAGAGCCTCTACTTTCTGGCAAGAGTCCACTCCACTAAAGATGCTAACACCAATACTACCATAGGGGTTGGGGAGAAAGATCACTTTGCATCTTCACATTTACACTGGAGATCATTGAATCTATTTTTAGGAAGGAACTTCTTAATTATTTTGATGGCTTTCATGATTGCAATGAAATATTCTCTAAGTGGGAGTGATTTTAAAGGGGAAAAGAGAAGGATCATATAGGCCACATAGGAGAATGTGCTGTGTACGGAGGAAGTTGGTTCATTCAATTCTCTCTTTATTTCCAAGACAAACAGTGTGGCAGCATGAGGGAATCCTACAATGTGTGGAATTGGCATGGATGGAATGGGGTAGGTGGGTGTGATTAATTGAATGGAAATTGAAGTGGACTGGATTTAATAGAAAACACAGCAGGAAGAGGGGTCTAAGTGCCTACTTTCATACGCCACCACCTAGACAATGAGGATGGTAATGTATTGATTAGAAATATTCTAGATAATGACAAAGATGAAGAGCTTAATGATTTCAGTAATGAAGAGGGACATGCAATTACATAAATATATTGATACCATGAGCCTATACTTTTAATTTATGATTTCAAATGTCTCTAATTGATATCATGTTGCTTCATTTGTTCTTTCGTGTTAAAAACTTGTGTTGATTTTTTTTTACACTAATAATTCTCCTAATATTAGTGAGGGAATCAAGATGATGAGAGCATATATGTCACATTGTTATGTGGTATGTTATGTTTCAACTTTCTTTTCAATGAAGAAAGACCAGACCATTAGTTTAAAATTTTGGATGGTTTATGTATATTTTTTAATTTTCTAAAAAATTGGGGAATGCATGTTTTCGTATCTATAAAGATGTCTGCTTCGACATTTTAACCACCTTAGAATTTTTTTTTGAATATTATCTCCAATTTTCCCTCAGGGACATGCCCCCCATGTTTCCCATGCTATGAGTGGGGCACCAAGGGAAACATTTCCCAATGTGGGGGGCACACTTCCACAAAACGGATGTATCTAGGCACCCCCTCCCCATCTCCCCACCGCGTCTCCCCACCAACTCTAGGAGGGGATGCCTGGGTGCCCTAACCCCCAATTTTTTTTCGAAAACCCTTTAAAACAAAACAAAAGTATGGGATATAAATTTGAGGAGTTTGTGACCTTGGTAATTAAGGGCAATATCAAATTCTTAAAATAAAAGTGGCATTCTCCAAACATTCGTAAATGAGACATTCTTATTTATTTTTACCTTTTTTGTCCAAACAATCTCATTTATGACTGTTTGGAGAATGTCCAAAGAATTTCACATTTACTTAAGTTTTAAACATTACCAATAAGTTTCTGGGTTTTTTAGAGTGGTTCCAACCTCATTGGACTTATATGGAGAAGGTAGAATTTCATATCCCATCCAGGATAATTGATTATGAGATTGACTAGGTACCACGGTTTTCGTAATAACACCAACAATAATTCCTTGTCATAGTTTCACAACATTGGGCACCAAAATTTCAAATTTTTATGTCCATGAGACACATAATGATCAGGATTTACAAAGATGGAAGATTTATCGAGTTCAAATATTATATATTGATAGTTTAAAAAAGGTGTCAATGATTTCTACAAGAAAGGACATTAATGAAAGGTCGGTGTAAATTGTTATAAATTTTCAAGAAAAATTATGAAATGGACATTAGAGCCATGAGCTTGGAGAACCTCAAAGAGAGCCTATGTCAGAGATAAGTATGTGGAAAGAAAATACCGAGCTCATGTAACAGCAGAAGTTTGAAAGAAATCTCCAGTAGTGTAGGCTAGCATGAAGAAACTTGTCCAACATAGTTTGATCTTTCAAGTGACAGAAAGATAGGAAAAATAGGGATGCCAACAAGAGCTATGTATTTTCCTAAGCGGAGGCATTTAAATTCTACAAGAAGGTAAAACTTCTATCCAAAGTCAAAGAATAACCCATGCTACCCAGCAAAATGTCGTTAAGATTGTACAAAGTCGTACAAAATCACAAGTATTAGTGATAGAAGTAAGATTTTGCTAACTTGTTTCATAATAAATCTGCACACTAATGGAGTTTTCAAACTTTCCAAAAAAAAGTATGGACAGTCACTAGTGTAAGAGTTCTATGGCTTGTGAGTTTTCTTGGTTCCTTAGAAGTTTATAGTTCTAGAACTTGTTGATCATAGTCCCAACCCCTAGGAAAATCTTATAAGATTCATCATTCCATAAGAGGTTTATTAGTCTACAACTCCCTAATTGTAGTCTTTGGAAATCCCTTAAGCTTTATATCTTGTTTTCCTGATGAAAAAATGTTGATGTAATTTCAGAACTCAAATGATGAATGTTTAGAAAATGTTTCCTAAAATTATAATAGAGAAAAGTAAGTGCAAACACCCTTCTGTGAGTTCCATGGTTTGTGAGCATGTGAACTTTCTTTTGTTCCTTGGAAGTTTATAATTATGGAACTTCTTAATCAGATTCTTGTCTCTTGACTCTTTGAAAAAGCCTCTAAGCTTTAGATATTGTTTTGTTTATTAGGAAGTTCATTAGTAATTTAAGGAACAAGTAAAAGTATAGTTAAAAAATGTGACTATAACAAGATATAAGAAAAGTATATTATAAAATTTTATATCATCTCTATATTTTGACATGTAAATTCATTTGTTTAGGGTCTTATTAATTCTCTGCTTGGCATATGTGCTCTCTCCAATTATATTTCTTTTGAAGTGACCAAATTGTATAGATTGTTGTACCTTGCTATTTCTTTCATTCTCTTAGTCGCTGCATATGCCGAGTATTTTTTAACACAATTTTGCGGGTTGTTTAACATTAATCTATCTCTTCCAGTGATTTTTTTAAGATTTTGTCTTTTCCAAATGTGAGGCAATCAATACTTTGACATTTCTATTAGAAGTAATGAATAAAGTGGATCTTCTCTTTGTAATTTTGTGCATATATGTTTCTCTTATCATAATTTCATGCATAGGGTAGGGAATGGATATGCATTTGTCTTGTTTGTGTTGTTCTTCTCTACAAAAGTGTGATAATCTTAATACCCACTATGGTAAATTATGTTGACTATTTAGTATTATTGTATATGCCACTAATGTTTTCTAACTTTAATTAATACACTTGTAGTGCAGTGATAGTGCCCTGGATGACTTCATGCATCATCTATTGTGTTCATGTTGTACTCTTTCTCATCTATGTGCAAACATGGGATTTTATATTTTCCTATTGTAGATTTTGAAGTTTCTAATGGTTATGGGTTTAATGTGCCCAGGAAACAAGGACATTGGAAATGAATAATGTACGAGAAGGTACATGGCATGGTAGAGGTGATACCATATTGGTAGGAGTTATAGAGAGTGTGACAGGTCTCCCATAGAACATCAACAACCTCCAATCTTGACAATATGACCTAGTGCCTATAGCATGGATAAGCTTGACCATGCATGGAATAGAATATTAGATCAATCAGAACCTTTAGTTGAATCAAATCATGATTCTTTCTTGTAGCTGTGTCTAATTTGAAGGGTTTGCTTTGTATTTTTTTATGGGATCTCTTTGTATAAACCAACTACAACTTCCCAACAATTTATCTTGCAAAATTTGTATTTTCTAGTGTTGTAGTAGCATACACTCGAATTATGTTCTGTTATAGCAAACAACATCAGGGCCATATCTTTTAAAACTGATTGGGGGTGATTGATTTGGTGCCTAAAACTTGTGCCTTAACCAGTGAATTCCAAGAATAATTTTTTGCAGGCCCAATTGTTGATCCTGATCAAACCTTATCTAATGAAATATTGATCTAGGATGATGCCTTTTGTGGACAAAATGGGCCCCGTATTTATTCACTCACAGGTGTCACTTGCATGCACACCCAATTACCCATTAAGGTCAAAGGACTAGCAATGAAACAATTTTTAATGTTCCTTTACATTTCATATTTCTTTCTTAACTTATTTTACCATCACAAGTTATCTCACACTGCAATTTGGTCTCTTTTAAGTTGTGACCTTGAAAATATATTATTATTATTATAAATAAATGTTTTCCGTTTAAAACATGTAAATTGTTATTTATTTGAAATACTTGTAATTGTATTGGATACATATATTATTTTGCATACATATATTCAATCTCCTCGTATTTCCATGTGTAGCTTAAAAGTCTATTTGGGGGTTTATGAGCATATACATTCTACTAGTGCACAAGGTAGTAGTGAGAAAACAATTATTGGGTAAAATTAAAAAAAGGTATTATTCAACAAGGTTTACCATCTAGGTTTGATCATTAGGGTTGATATGGGGTTGGAGGCCCATCGCATCCTTGTGTGTCTTATAAGGTTTTGACAATGGCCCGCATATTTTTCCCATATTATCAGTTCAAAGTAGTATGGTTCATTACATGTACAACTTGAGTAGGCCTAATGGTTAATAACATGTGCTTCTTCCTAATAGGTTATAGCTTCAAATCGGGAGCAGGGTAGAGTATATACACCTCTATAGACTTTATCCATTAAATCATTGTGAGGGGAGGGTCCCTTTTCCTAGAAAAAAAGATGGTCCCATACACCAAATTGGTGTTGGATTAGCCATGACATTAAAGTTAGATTATTATGATTATTACAGTTCTTATTATTGAGAATGGATTAGGCATGAAATGGGCTAGATTTCTAGACCTTGACACCGCGTTGATTAAAATTTATTTAAAAAAAGGCTTATGATAGAATGTGGTAATATTTTATTCTATTAATGGCCAAGGCATTGGGATTTGACTACTTTTTCTTCGCATTTATTGCGACATTTTCCATGACACACAAATCAATGTATCTTTCCATCCATTGATCCAAATTTGAAGTTTTGGGCTTGTTCAAATCTATCAGAGCGGGTTCTCCATTAGCCCATGTACTATATCAATGTTCAAAGCACTATAATATCTGTTTGTGGAAATAATTGATGCAAGTCTCATTTAATGATTTCCTCTTCTCAAGCTAAAGCAAGGATAACTCTTACTTCATAGACGACTTGTTCCCCTCTCTCTTGATGATAAAAAATTCATAGAGAATAGAGTGCATTTGCTTGATATTACTTTCAAGGATTCATTTTAAAGTGTTAAAGAGAGACTAACATTATTCTTAAACAAAGGATGTACATGGATTCCACTTAACACACTATTCAAGGTTTTTTTTTTTTGACATCTCTTTGTTGTCTAGGATTTGTCGAAGGAGGGTTTTATGGGTTATGATAATTGACAAAGTAGAAAAACAAGTTGAGAAGTTGATTAAAATCAATATTCTTTGATATTTGTACCAAAACTTTAATGATCAACCATGTTTATTATTCTTCTTGTTCGGTGCCATATTGAGGTGCCTATGAGACGTCGGTGGGATATTTGAGGCCATTTCTTTGTGTTGGTTTTGAATTGCAAAATGATTTCATAGAATTGACTTGAATTTATGTTGTACCTCAAGAGCTCAGGATGATATGGGTGTTCTCAACAAGTTATGTTTAAGACAAATGACAAATTTTGTGTTGAGTGGATAATCAAAGCCTAGCAAGGCTAGATTGCTTGAAAAGAGTTGTCCAGGCATTATGTTTTAAACATGTAAACAATGGTGTACTGATATTTGATGCCATTTTCAGTTTCTTAATGTGTTTCACATGTGTTGATATATCCTATCTTTTTGACATAAAGAAGAAAAAACGAAAATGACCCCCCTCCAACCTCAACAAAGACATGATCATAGAAAATCAATGTGATAGGGCTCATTTCAACAATTCTGTATGTCTTCTTCCACTTTCGTCTCTTGTTTCAAGAAATTTAATTTCTAAGTCTTTACTTACCTGCCTAATTCATTGTCCTTCCTATTAGTTTTTTTCATATCTCTATCTCCTTGGTGTTTTTATGAGCACATTTGATCGCCCCGAAAACTAGCCAAATTTCGATAACACAATCATGTCCCACACACAACCCTCTACTTTACCAATTCCATCCCATCCCCAACACCCGTCGCTTCTTGATTCCTCATGCCTTCCATGTCCACATCATTGTTTCCAAAAACGCTACCTCTACATCACTCTAAATTCATCTACATTTCTATCGGCGTGTCTTTGCACCCTTTTGGTGCAAATGCTAGTTATAAATATTAGAGATATAACAACTCCACACAAAACCGTTTACAAAATGTGGCATAAAAATATTCAACAATAATATTAATACCAAGTGATGCAATTTTATTTCAAATATCATTGACATTTATTCACTAAGGCGGTCTTAATTTATTTCAAATATCAATGCATTAGGGTGACCCAATTTGATGAATGAGAGTTTAAAAATAAAATTCTGGAAAAGGAAAAGGAAATTCCTTAATCTTGAGAAGGAAAATTTGGAAAGAGAAAAAGGAGGTGTTTGCATGACTCTAAACCAAAGGAAGTGAGCACATCATAACATAGATCATGAAAGCCTTAAAGAAAAATAAAAACAAAATATCTATTAATATGAGATTGAGTTTAAATTTTATATACATTGATAAGGAGAGATATAAATAATAAAGATATAACAACCCTACACAACACCATTTACAAAATGTAGCATCAAAATAGTCAACCATATTAATACCAATTGACCAATTTTATTTTAAATATCATTGTTAGTGCATTTATTCACTAAGGTGGCCTTAATTTATTTCAAATATCAATGCATTGGGGTGACCCAATATCATCAATAAGATTTTGAAAAGAAAAATTTGGAAAAGGAAAAATAAATTGCTTATGAGATCTTGAGAAGGAACATTTGGAAAAAGAAAAGAAAGTGCCCAAAGGACTCTAGACCAAAGGAAGTGAGTACATCATAACATATTTTTTTTAGAATGAAAATATTTATATTACTTCCAAAAACATGAACTTGCATTAACGATTGTTTTTATTGGTCCACCATTTGGGAAATCAGATTAGTAGCATAGACACAAAATTTTAAATTATTCATATCGTTCATAAGTCGAGGAACTAATAGAAAAAAAAAGTCCAAGTAGTACTACATGGAAAACATAAGATATACTAGAAAACATTAGAAAAAAAAAACAAAACAAAACAAAAAACTATTGGACATTATGTTGTTGGTATGAAGAGGTGTCATGTAGCCGTTCATTCTGCAGGGTTGTCCTCTAGACCTAGTGGCTAAGGGCCTCCTTTTGAGTTTGATGTGGAGGGATCAATGCATTTTATTGTTACACTAAAAAATTGTCACCATGACATTTTACTATATGTATGGGTTCATCATTACTCATACAATACTCCCTTAGAAGTCTACAAACATCAAGTTCCTAAAACCAAACCTTGAAATTGAGAGAAAAGATTATAAAAGTCATAAAATACTTGTACCGCACTTTCTCTTAATATTACCTGCGGTGTCGCATCTATTTCTTTTAGAACATGCGGAACTGGCCGCACTTTTTCTTCATTTAAGGTGTGGTTCCTTGTAAAAGGTAAAGTGAAGGTGGAAGTAAAATTTGGAAGCCCAGCTAGTTGAAACTGGAAGCTTCTGGAAGCAATTATTCGGTGGAAAGTTCGCTCCTTTCATGTACATTCATCCCTCCATTAAAGGAGCCTACCCCTTGGTATGTGGAACTTAATCCCTTTGAAAAGGGATTCTATCCCCTCTTATTTGGAGCTGCAAACTCTTCTCTTTTGCTATAAATTGAGGCCATAGTTCAGCCTCAAGGGGAGTTAGGCTTTGAGATTTTTTGAGGAGAATTGTTGGAGAAACTCAGACTCTCTTAACTGATTATAATATGGGAATGATTACACACTCATGTGTATGTTAGTCGAGAGAGTGAAAAGGCTTGTCAAAGTAGAGGAAACGCTTGTTCCGAACCCCAGAAGGACCTGTACGACATCAAGGCGAACACGCTTGTAAGGCTCCTTCTTTCATCAAAGATAATACAAATGGATCCTGTTTTCTCAATGAGTTGTTTATTTAAATAGCTTATTTCTTGAATTCCTTGATCATCAAGATAGATTTGTGGTTTATGAATTAGTCTATATTATGCAAGTGCTTCTGATTCTTTCATGTTTTTTATTTCAAATCCCGAAAGGAGATGTATTCAAAGCAACAGGAAAGAAGACTACAATCAGCGCTGGACTACAGGTAAGTCCTAAATCCTTCATTATAGATAATTCTAGATCAAATATAAACTAGAGAAAGTAGTTTACATCTGTCTGTTTGTTGCTAGTTATCGTAGGATACTAGGGAGATTTGTCTTGTCCGCAAGAACAATTTATCCGTCCAACAAAATGGCGACTCAACTGCGACCCAGGAGAATCATCCATAACTACTCATCTTGATTATCATGAAGTAAATCAATCAAAATTAGCAGAATATATTCAAGAGCCAATTTCAATTTTCGAAGTCACTGTCACTACTTCTGCAACCAGTGAATTAGCTAAAGAACCTAAAATTCCTGAGCCAAAAACTGAACCTACTGTGTTAGAATCATCTTTAGGATTTTTTACTCCGACTTCTAGTGATCCTAATTCACCTATAGTAATACATCGCATCACCGACAATCTTCCTTCTGATCTCATATGTATTGAAGAACTTGTTGGTCCAGACGAAGACGTAGTTCTTCCCGAAACCCAAGAAACTTTAAATCTTAAAGAGCGTGAATCAATATTCTACAGTCCATTTAGAACTGATGCTTGGTATTTATCATTGACAGATTTTTTACAAAACGCAAGTCTTACTTATTCACCACCCTGAATTCCTTTTTACCCTACACCGAGAGGTTATCGACCTTCATTAGCTATGTCAAGTGAGTCATCCATGTTTTCTAAATCTCCAGAAACATTTTTATACGGTGGTTCGTCTGTTCCTCCAGGATACCAGTCGCTCTCTGGTACCTTCTCAGGAGCAGCTCCTCAACCAATTGAACAAGTTTTATCATCTGGTACAAATGGAACAAACACTGGCACGTTGAACACAGAACATATTTTTATGATGTCTGGCAATATTCCAAATCCTCAACCTCAAGGAAGTCAGTTACCGCCTGGGGGGAAACCTCAAGGAAGTCAGTTACTGCCTGGGGGGCAACCTCAAGGTAGTCAATTACCACCCGGAGGACAACCTCAGGGTAATTTTTTACCACCTGGAGGTCAAACTATAGGACAATATTTCCTGCCTAGGGAGCAACCTCAAGGACAGTACATACCTCAAGGTCAATATCAACCTCAAGGACAGTACATACCTCAGGGTCAATATCAACCCCAGATTTCGTACATGCCTCAGAGTCAATATCAACCTCAGGGTCAATACCCAGCTCAAGGTTTTCAACCTCCTTCAGGTCAACCATTATTACAAGGAGCTGGAAATTTTCCAGTTAATTATCAAACTTACGTTCAACTTGGTTATGGTCCTTCATATGCACAACCTTCTATGGGTCAATATCCCGGAATTAATATGGTGTGGGATCCATCTCAAATTCAACAGACTTTACAACCCAATGTGCAGTTACCTAATCAAACTGGACAACCCATAGGTTCTATTCCAACCCAACTACCTGTCCAGCCTACCATTCAAGTCTCTGCACCTGGTTCTGTTCAACAGCCTGGGCCTAGTACACCTAAAACTCCACCTCAAACTTCTGCTACTGCTGCAACTTCTATTCAACCTACCACACCTATTTCTGGAGTATTTGCAGCTCCTGTTTCTACTACCCCTGTATCAGTGCAAATTCCTCAAGTATCTGTGCCACAGTCAGGACCTACAATTCATACTACGGCCCAGATACCTATAGGACAATCTGGTACGAGTATGGTTCTCACTAGTCAACCACAATTTACTTATCAACCGTACCAGGGGCAGTATCAATTTGGACATGCTACACAAAATCCAACGTATCAGTATCAGCCGTATCCTGGGTATACTTATCAAGTACCTCAACAACGCCAGTATGGTCTGGTTAATCCTAGTTATCCAGGAGGTTTCACAATTCCCAAATCAAATCCAATTCCAAGATATCCTGGATATCCTCCTCCTGGAACTGGTTTCATCACATAAGGTTATCAAGACCCTAGCCGTCGATTACCATTTATAGCAACTTTAGATTTACCTGATTTATCGCACCTTATGAATGATCCGATATTTTATCTTCCATATTGGCCATCGATGCCTAATAAGTTGCCCAATGATATTCCAAAGTTTGAAGGTAAGTCAGGAGAATATCCATCTAATCATGTTATGACTTATCACTATCCAATTCACTAATCGACGATTCGATTCGATTACTTCTTTTTCAGAGAACTCTCATTGGTCTAGCTGCCAAATGGTACATTGAGTTACCATGAGGCTCATTTAATAATTTTAATGCACTAGCTACTGCTTTCTTAACCCATTTTCAGTTACCTGTCAGATACGACAATGGTACAGAATTTTTGACCTCATTAAAACAATATACGTCTACGTACATATCTGATCACATTCATGAATGGAGACGTAGGAGACATTTAGTGAAAGTATTTATTCCGGATCAAATTTTGGCTGAATGGTTTATCAAATCATTATTGCCCAAAATCACTGAAGATGTGGCCAAAGGAGGCGTTGTTACAGAAGAGCAAGTCATTGCTCAAGCTCAGTACCTTGACCTTGTATATACACAGTCAGGTACTATGTATGACAAAATCCCTGATTTACCAAGACCTGGTCAATTAACTACAACTCCTTCAGGCTCTCATGCCACTGATGGTGTAATTGGTTATGTTAACACTGGCAAGGGTAAGAAGAAATCTTCCAAGACAACTTCTCCTATTATAAATTTACCCGATTCACCCAAAGGATATTCTTCCGTTGAAACTTCCGCCTATATACATGTTGTAGAATCATCTACAGCCAAACCTAAAACTGGTGGTAAGAAAAAAGGTAAGAATAAAAATAAAAAATCATCTTCAAAATATAAAAATGATAAAACTGAACCAACTGATGATAAACGAAAACCTCGTTATCCTTATCTGATCTGTGATGAGGATCATTTTACTAAAGAGTGCCCGCATAGAGCCAAGGTATCGAAATTCGTTAAGGGTTCACCCATACCTGCTATCTTGAAGCATCCCTTTCCTACTCAAGATAGTAAGATGATTGGATCTTCCTCAAATACGCTAGAAGATATCTTAATGGTTGTGACGCAATCGCAAGATTACGGTAGTAAAAATCCTGTTGGTGGTAAAGAAGCAGAAAATTCTAATTCAGCATCAACTACATCTCCCTCAGTTTCTGATCCACTCCAGATCGAGAAACAAAATCTTGACTAAGTAATCAAACCGCCTGTTAAAGGTGTACTTTGTAAATCAGCTTTCAATCCACATGCGAGAGCTGCTCAGAACTACAATATTGTTGAAGACTTGGCGATTTCCCCTTCAGCAATGTCGGCTTTGGAAGTGCTGCAATCATATCTAGCCCAAAGAAAATTACTATTGTCAGCCATAGGAGCCATGGATCTTTAGGATTCAAACTTAATGATCTTCGATTTAGAGAATTTTACACCCCACCTACCCCATCAAATGGCTTTTCAGATTCTGGTAATAGAAAAAAACAAACGTTGCTTTCGTACTGTTGTTGATGAAGGGGCTTCTACGTGTATTGTATCGTTAAAATGTTGGAAATCACTTTGTTCTCCAACAATTAACCAATCGCCAACTATCCTCAAAGATTTTGATGGGAGAGGTTTCCATCCGTATGGTATTTTACAGGATCTACCAATATAGGTCGAAGGAAAAACCGTTAATCTAGATGTGGAAGTGGTTGATGCCCCTCTGGATTACAACCTTCTCCTGGGTCGAAGTTGATCTTACACCATGACTGTTGTTGTATCATCGGTCTTTCATCTCATCATGTTTCCTCATAAAGGAAAGATCATTAAAATAGATCATCTCTCATATTATTCATCCAACCCAGCCACCACTGATAGCATCCAAGATGTCAGCAAATCAACTATCCCTTATAAAGATGTTGGAGTAGGTTTGCTTAAAGATTCTACTTTACTAGGAACTTTTTCCCTCCCTGCTCCCAATGTACCACCTCTTATTGCTAACATCAATATGATTACATCAAGTACTATTTCCTTTGATGATCCTTGGATAGTACCTTCAGAATCAGAGCTGGATTCTTTCGACGGCGCGATGCCTTTGAGTCCTTTTGAATTAGCATATCAAGCAGTACAGTCATTTTCTGATACTCCTTCAACTAAACCTAATCTAGTGAATGTGATCACTGAGGAGTCACTTTCAATATCAAGCTCAGCTTCGCCATCAATTTCGGATCCTGTTCAACAAGTGTTCAATACTAATAAGCATATTCGTGAATTTTGTCTATAGAAGAATTACCATGGGAAGATCTACATCATCGATCTTCGTTCTTACCTGATCTCGATCATTTCTAAACGGATTTTTTATCCATTTTTACCGCTGATTATGTCAATGAACCCCGAAATCCTCTCACGAATTCTAATTCTGAATTGAACTTAGCAAAAATTTCTACGACAGTTCCTATTGACATCTCAGTGAAACCAGGAATTGTTGAAAACATTCATATAGGTGCCTCTTGTATGCCAGATGAAATACAAGCATATAAAGCCCTATTTCAAGAGTTTCGTGACATTTTTTCCTGGCCATATGAAGAAATGCCACGAATCGATCCATCAATTTTTTTTCATGAAATTAAAACATACCCGGATTCTAAACCTGTCTGACAAAGATTACGTCAGATACATCCGCGAAAAGTTGCCGCTATTAAAGCAGAAGTTGAGAAATTACTTCGTGCAGGTTTTATTTATTCAATTCCTTTAACGGATTGGGTATCTAATATTGTTCCTGTTAACAAAAAACAAGGTATAATATGAGTATGTATCAATTATAGGGATATAAATCGAGCTTGTCCAAAAGACAATTATCCAACCCCTTATATCGATCAAATTATTGACGATTGTGCCAGAAGTGAAATGTTTTCGTTTATGGATGGATTTTCGGGCTACAATCAAATCAACATACTCCCTTCTGAACAACCCAAAACAACTTTCATTTGTCCGTGGGGGAATTTTGCTTACTGCAAATTACCCTTTGGACTTAATAACGCTGGTGCAACTTTTCAGAGGGAAATGTCTTATGCATTTCATGACATTAAATACATTGTGCAACCCTATCTTGATGATTTACCTGCTCATTCATCACGCGAAGCAGATCATCTTACTCATCTATGAACTATCTTTATAAGATGTAGGTATTATAGGATTCGCCTGAATCCTCACAAATGCGTCTTTTGTGTTGAATCTGGACGATTTTTGGGATTTGTTGTTTCAAAGGAAGGCATTTGTGTTGACCCATCAAAGGTTGAGGCTATCATCAATTTACCTCCTCCTTCTACTCTTTGCCAACTCCAAAGTTTGCAAGGGAAAGCAAAAATTTTACGTCAATTCATTCCTAACTATGTTGAGTTAACCAAAGGTTTTACCAGGTTCTTAAAGCAGAATATTCCTTTCTTTTGGGACGAGATCGTTGATCGATATTTTGATGCTCTTAAACACGTGTTGACCCATGCACCGTTATTGCATCCTCCCAATTACAACCAGGATTACTTTTTATACTTAGCAGTCTCCAATTCTACGATTGGCATGGTCTTAGTTCAGAAAGATGAATTCCACAACGAACATGTGATTTATTATCTCAATCGCAATCTGCATCCGACCGAAATCAAGTACTCACGTGTGGAGAAATTGGCCTTGGTAGCCATTCAAGCTATCCAACGATTCCGTCATTACATACTGTTACGCAAAACAACAGTGATTTCTAATTGTAAGCCTATGATGTATATTTTGACCAAACAATTGCTAGGGGGAAAATACTCTAAATGGATTGTTATCCTACAGGAGTTTGATTTGGAATTTGAAAAATCCAAATCAAAGAAATCATTGGTCTTTGCTGAACTTATGTGTGACTTCCCAAGTACTGACACAGAAACTATGGCAGAACATACGATCGCGGATGAATCTTTATTTCTTATCAGTACCATCGATCCTTGGTATGGAGATATCATCATTTATCTCCAAACCCAAAATTTTTAGCCCGAAATTTCATGGTCACAACGACGAAAAATCCGTTTCCAATCTCAGCAATATCATATTGTTAATGACACACTATATCGTCGTGGTGCGGACTCTATTTTTCAACGTTGTCTAACTCTTGACGAAGCTGAAAAGGTTTTAAATGACTGTCACTCTGGAGCATGTGGCGGTCATGTGTCTGGGTAAGCCACAGCCCAAAAGATATTGCGCGTTGGCTATTGTTGGCCGTCCTTATTTAAAGATTGTATTTCTGCTATCCGAAAATGCCACAACTGTCAAATCTTTGATCGAAAGATGCATGCACCACCTGCTCCTCTTCACCATATAGTTGTTGTCGGTCCTTTTGCAAAATGGGGCATTGACTTCATTACATGTAACCCTCACTCGGTTGGGGGGCATGGGTATATTATTCTCGCAGTAGATTATTTTACCAAATGGGCCGAGGCGATGCCTACATTTGCGGCAGATGAAAAACTGCAGCTACTTTCGTGTTCAATCATGTGATTACTCGTTTCGGTGTACCCCAAGCGATAATTACTGACCATGGAAGTCAATTTCGAAACATCATGATGACTGAGCTAACTGATCAACTTGGCCTGCGCCATGACAGTTCTACACCATATTACCCGCAGGCTAATGGTCTGGTTGTAGCAATCAATAAATTTTTAGTCACCATGATCAAACGAATCATCAGAATTCATAAATTGAATTGGCACACCATGCTTTTTTCAGCACTTTGGGCATATCGAACCTCAGTAAAAACATTAACAGGTTTTACCCCTTTTCAACTGGTTTACGGTTTGGAAGCGGTATTACCGATTGAATGCGAGATATTGTCACTCCAACTAGCCATAGAGTTACTACCAACCACTTCTGAAGAAGAGAAACGCTTTTTGTACTTAGCTCAATTAGATGAGAATCGGCTCACCACTGCATTAGCTACCGAAACTTATGCGAAACGAATGAAAGCTCAGTATGATAGAAGTGTTACACCTCGTATTTTCTCAGAAGGAGACCTAGTCTTGGTTTATGATCAAGCTAACGACAAGCTAGGGGATGGGAAATTTGAACCCATGTGGCATGGTCCTTATATTGTCAAGCGACAGCTTGCAAAAGGGGCCTATGAACTAATTGATTTTGACAGGGTCTTTTTAGGAAAACCCAGAAATGGGCTTTATCTGAAGAGATATTATGCTTAATTCTTGTGTGGAGATATCATGTATATTAGTTATTTTCATAAGCTGGCATGTTGTATATTAGTAGCGTGCCCAGTTTAAGTGTGCTTTTACCACTATCCCTGCTTATCTGGATTACTCTTGATTTTGTAGATGTCGACGTCCCTTCAAACATACATTGGTTTTGCTAATGGTGCTTGTCGTAGTACACGGAACATTTCTTCTGCAGCTTGGGTTATTTATTCACCCACTGATGAGTTAGTATCTATGCATGGGGTAAGCCTCAGTCAAACGACAAACAATATTGCAGAGTATAGCGCAGTTATTGAGTTATTGTCTGAATCCATTTCATTTGGAATTCGAAGTTTGATCGTTAGGTTAGATTCTGAACTCATTGTATTACAATTGAATAGAGTATATGCAATTAAAAACCCAGTGTTGTTAAGATTATTTTTGAAATTTCGTCTCTTAGAACGAGAATTTGATTATATTGAGTATCAACATATTCCGAGAAATTTAAACACATTAGCTAATGCATTAGCTTCTAGTGTTATAAACAGACATTTGCAATAAGTAAAGCAGTAGATCAAAATAACATTCGATAACATGTTAAGACAGATAACTGGAAATAGTAGTAATATCATAGCATAAGAGTAGTGTTTTCAAAAAATATTACATTGTCCTCGATCATAGGTTCAAAATTCCTTATGATCGGGAAAAAGTGATAAAAAAAATTATACAAGTCTACAATATCAATCATCCATTATCATTGGTGATGATCACGATAAAACACTACAGCCCGTGCCACCTTGCTTAGAAATCTCCTGAACAGTCCTGGAACTCCGATAACGTATCTCTGTAAGCGGAGCGGAATGTCATCTATGGTAGTCTCTGGAATATCTAAAGTCAACCGCTCTAGATGGATTTCCAGATCGGTAAGGACCTCTGTTGTCTGATCCTGTGGTGGTGGTGCTGCTGCAATTGGTTTTCTGTCAAAAGGACGGAGAGTGGTTGGTCGACGTGGACCCACATCTGCATTTGAAATTTTTTTCATCAACTTTGGACGATTCAAAAAACAAAATAAAAATTAGAATTTAGATCATGTCAAATGATTTTTTTTACCTGCCTCATCCCACTGTGTCCCTGGAGGAAGAGACATCTCTCGGTCGCCGCGGAAATCTATCCCAGCGTAAGGGAAATCTTCTATCATGAAGACTTGATTCTTCAGCCAATGGAAATATGTTGGGGTAAAACGAACAACCTTGCCACCTTCACTGTGACAGGCCATCAATGCAACCCATCGAACCATTCAAGGCTCTTTGACTCTACCATGATCAACTGCAATAAGTTGTGGGGCCAGTAAAGGAATCCTCTCTAGAGCAAATGTAACCATGATCGCTCCATATCAAAAAAATTTCAACTTCGCATTTTTTTCTCTAGTCAGTTGGCCTTTGACATTGGCCAACACTGCCTCACACCAATTGAAAATGGTGCCTCTAAAGCAGTCAACTTCAGTTTTCATTTGGGATCTTGTAGCGACATGTGGAGCTGCACTCCCACACAACCTGGTTACTATAAATCAACCACTTTAAGCTCAGGAAAAATAATGGTTTTTATGTCAATACGTTTATCCTTGGGGTCTGCTTCTTCATTGCAAAATTCTTCCTAAAGGCTAGCGACAGACTGGCCACCTGCCCTAGCCCCAAACAAAGAGAGTGGCTCGCCCCTCTTTGATAAACCAGTGAAGAAGTATATATTTTTTGGCTCAATTTTGAGCCGGTGACCTCCAATTATAAAGCATTGTTCCTGTATGTCCCATTTGTTGACTAGCCAGGTAAGCAAATCCACATGAGCCCTCTGTTGAGTCTCAAATCTGCATCTTTCCTATACACCTTTCTAGACCTTTTTCATTCACCTGAACCTTCTAAGTTGTCAATATCATTGCATATCAATTGTAAAAGAGCATCTAAAATGGTTTTTAACTATGTTTTGTGTCTGCTGTTTGATTTATATTTTTTCTCATTTAGCTGCGGAATCTTGCCACTTTCCGCAGCTGCTGCAACTTTCCGCAGCCATTTTGTGAAAGTCTATGTTGCAGGTGTCTTCAGGCAAATCGAGCCACATGGGCAAGTCAAAAATGATGTGGACATGGATCGTGTCCTATTGGCTCGGGAAAATTCACCTAAGGAGGCTGTGGTCAAAGGTGGCCAAGTGGAAGTCAACCGTAGAGTCCCACGGTGACAGGACTCTGTTTCTCATCACGTGAAGATTTGTATGACCGTTTCTAATTTACGGAAGACACATCAACACCTGTACATGGCTCCATAAGCCGAATCCAACATCCACTCTTCATAGATTTACTCCTCACCGTGGCCATGATGCTGGATCTCTGGACGTGATGGTTCACGTGTCTTTATCAGCACAAACTTTAGGGAATTAGTTATATCACCTTTGTTATAAATAACGTGTTTTCATACGCATAATAGTTAGCCTCCATATAGCTCTGTAATGTAATTGCGTTGCCACTATGCTATAATATCATTTCTCTATTATGACTACATTTTAATATATAAGAAGACTCTCTTTCCAAGCGTAATTCGTATTTGAAGGCTGTTGCCCGAGGCTGGTGTAGAGGGCCCCTGCACACGCTGAGGTTTTGTGCATTACTGTATAGTTTCTTGTTTTATTTCTTTAATTTCATTGTGCCATAAGTCATTCACGTGTTTATACATTGCATCTTTCATGGTATTTATGCTTCATCTCTGTTCATAATCTTTCATGCTTTACATTTTACTTATGTCCATAATCTTTCATGTTTTATGTTGTTGTTAACTGATCAGTGTTCTTGTTTCAGATTACAAATAGGCAGCCCGGGCATTTGCATATCTTTTGACTAATGACATGGAATCAATATTGTTCTGCTGCTAATTTATTTTTCTTAGTTCATGTTTAATTTCAGTACTACTTTGTTTATTTCAGTCTTGCACATTTGTTTCAGTAGTTAGATTTAGACATATTAAATTGCTCATGTCATTTTCAGTTACCTCCGAAAGCCACAGCTGGACTGATGGTGAGGGATTGAAGTATGAGTGTGTAGTTTGATATTAGTTTACTTTCCGCAAGTTAGATATATTAAATTGCTCATGTCATTTTCAGTTACCTCCGAAAGCCACAGCTGGACTGATGGTGAGGGATTGAAGTATGAGTGTGTAGTTTGATATTAGTTTACTTTCTCCAAGTTAGATATATTAAATTGCTCATGTCATTTTCAGTTACCTCCGAAAGCCACAGCTGGACTGATGGTGAGGGATTGAAGTATGAGTGTGTAGTTTGATATTAGTTTCTTTTTCTGCAAATTAGATATCAGATTGCTCAAGTTGTTTATGGTCACCTCCGAAAGCCATAGCTGGACTAATGGCGAGGGATCAGAATATAAGTTGATGTAATTTGATTTAGATTTACTTTGTTGCAATTCTTGGATTTCTTTAAGCATAGTTTCTTTTGTGTTTAGACAGCAGCAAGGATAGTTTGGTTTTCATGCTCAATAGTTCATTGTTTGATTTACTAGGCTAGCAACACATTTTCATTTCCTTTCAATTTTGTCATTCTATGTTTCAAATTCCTTTTGAAGTTTGAAGTTGGTAAATCATTATAAAGGATATCATTGCCTTGAACAATCATAACCATACTTGTTTTTATTTTAGAATTTCCATCTCACATTAGAAAACCAAAAACGACAAAAAGGTAAGAAATAGGTTATCTTGTACATATAGTGCGCCACACTTCATCAGCTTACAAATCCCGGATTGATAAATTAATGTAGCAATTTAGGACACACTAAATTGACCAAACATTTTTGTGCCATTGCCGGGGAAGTGTAACTAGGTAGCCAATTTCTTAAAAAAAAAAAAACAAAATAATAAAAGAAGGGAAAACTTGATAACTTCTTGAAGTATGCTCTCCTCTTGCACCTAGTGTGACCCGGAGGATCAGAAAAGAGAGTTATTGGTTCAGTAATTTCTTAAGTATGCTCTCTTCTTGCACCTAGTGTGACCTGGAAGATCAGAAAGAGAATTATTAGCCCAACTTTTAAAAATAAAAAATGACATGCATAGAGCAAGAGATTCTAGGGGAAGGTTTATAGCTAAAGCCAAGAGTTCGATTTTTACAACTCCATCTTCTTCAAGGCATAGACCAGATTCACCACCATCTACCCCTAGCCTTAAGATTTTTGGAATTCAAGGAACAGCTGAATTAGAGGATTCTCCTATACCACCTACTAAATTCCATTTAGAAAACAAAGAGACACTCTCTCATCCTCCCTTGATAGAAGAACCAGAGGACTTTAAGGACTCTAAAGAAACTATCATGGCAGAGAAATAATAGATGGATTTGGAGGTAGAGGTAGAGGAGGAGGAAACAATGGAGACAACAATGGTGAAGATAATAATGGAAGAAATAGGGAAGGAGATAACTTGTTTGGATTCCCTATAGTTGATGAGGAAACTCATACAACAATGAAAAATATCTCACCATATGTCCTCCCCAACTTTTATGGATTGCGAAGTGAGGATCCTGAAACATTTCTGTTTGAGTTTGAAGTTGTGTGCCGAACCTATGACTATATGGAAGACTCTCAAAAACTCAAACTGTTTCCTTCAACATTGAAGGGATCTGCTTTGAAATGGTTAATGGGATTAGCCACTCAATCTATTAGGACTTGGAATGATATGAAACAAAAAAAATTGGATAGATACTTGGACTATTGTATGCCCACCAATCACAAGGATGAGTTATTCAAGATGATGCAAAAAGAAGATGAAAATTTGGAAGACTTACTTGAAAGATTTCAATACAACTTGAAAAGAGCAAAGATGAGCAACTTAGATGATGAAACCTTGAAAGCCCTCATATTAAAAGCCATTAGAGATGAATGGATAGATATTTTAAACATGATGGGAAAGGAGACATTTCTCAACTTCCACTTCGTGACATAACAGAACTATGTGTCCATCTCTCAAGAGGAAAATCTAAAACAGGAAAAGGGCCTAGGGATCCTTCTCTTATTAGGGCTAACAAATCTGCAATTGGATCAGTAAGTAGGGCAGAGATTTGTAATATGCTTGATGAATTCAAAAATGATATCTTAGGGAGCCTTAGTGAACAACTAGACACCCTTAAAATCCAAAACAAGCAGAAAGCAGAAACAGATGCTCTAGCCATCTTTTGTCCGAAATGTAGGAAGAAACATGCTTTAAGGGAATGTCCCTTGGATGCAAAAGTTGTAGAAACATGTATAATTTTCTCAGAGAATCATGAGATCAAGGATTGTCCTTCAATTACTGGACTCAAAGCTGTCTTTCAAGAAGACCCAAATTCAGTAGAATCTCTCTGTATTGTTGCAAGAAGACCTTGGCAGGGACAACAAACTCAAGGGTTTAACAACCCTATGAATCTTCAAACCCCACCAAATTGGAATCCTTGGCAACAACCTTGGCCCCAACATCAAAATCCATATCTGCCATGGGTACAAGGGATGCAAAATCCTTATGGGAGATTTGCTCAATTTTATCAATATCCTCCATCTTTTCAAAATCAACAAGCTCCACAACTTCTAAACCCAAATCCACAACTTTCATTGCCATTTCCACAACAACAACCTTCTCAACAAAATCCAAATCCTCAACTCATGCTCCCATACCAACAAAAGACAAATCAACTTCCAGCTCAGCCATTGCCAAATCCTAACAATAAAAATCCTCAGAATACTTACATGATAGAAGGACAACAATTTCCTATCTATATGATTGTTCCTCTCAATGATGTACAACTCAGATCTGGTAGAGTTTTAGAAAAACCTTCTATAGATGACCTAGAGCAGGATACCTCTGAGGAGGACTCTCTTAAGGCCAATAAGGGTTCTGAGGAAGAATCTCTTCAAAACTCAAATATTCAAAAAGAAAAAGAAAATTTAACACCCACAACTCCTATAGTTGAGCAACCTGCATCTTCATCTACACCTCCTTTTCCTGAAAGACTACAAATTGATAAGGGGGTGGAAAAACAAATCTTGTTGCCTAAATATGACTTTCTAGATGAATTGAAGAATGTTTGTATCAAGATTCCCTTGCTACAAGCCATTCGGGAAATTCCTATTCTAGCAAAAACCATAAAGGAGTTGAGTTTCAAAAGACCGGGAAGGAAACTAAAAGACACAAGAAGAATTCACCTGGTAGGAAAGATTGCAGATATTATGATGGGAAAAATTACCATGCAGAAGTATGTAGATCCAAGAAGTCCAATTGTCAAGACACATATAAATGGGATAGAAATTCCAAACACATTGATTGACTTAGGGGCTGCTATCAACATTATGAGTAGACAGACTATGGAGCAGCTAAAACTTCCTAACCTTCTTTTTACACCTACTTTACTGCAACTTGCAGATCGATCAGTTATTAAACCAGATGGTGTATTAGAAGATATTTCAGTCTCCTTAGATTCTTGAGAATATCCAGTAGATTTTATGATTTTGACTCCCAAGAGTAATCTAGGAGGGCACCCACTTATCTTAGGAAGACCTTGGCTAGCCACAGCTGATGCTTTCATTAGTTGTAGATCTGGGGATATGTACATTTCTAATGGTAATTCGACAAGAAATTCAATTTGTATCCTCCAGAAAAAGCAATCACAGAAGTAGGAGACAATGAATGGGTTGATGATGAGGACACTATACAACCTGTCTTTACCATTTCTGAAATCAGTGAGGATAGTAAAATTCTGAAAACATTAGAAAATTTTGAGATATCTTCAGAATATGACCCTACACAATTTCAATTGGAATCTGACATAGAATATTTATCATCAAGGCAAATGTCTCTTTACTCTATGGAAGAGTTTGGTAGTTCTACTATTGAGATTTTTCCAGGAAAAACATTGAATATCAACAAACATTTGGAAAAGTCACAACAAGAAAAACTAACCAAAATCTTGCAAAAACATTCTATTGCATTTGCATGGGAGTATACTGACATGAAAGGTATTGATCCTAAGACTTGCATCCATCATATCTATATTAAGGAAAACAGTAGACCAATCAGACAACCTCAAAGAAGGATGAATCCAAATCTTAGGGAGATAGTGAAAGAAGAGCTCCAAAAACTTCTCAATGTAAACTTCATTTATCCAATTTCGGATAGCCGATGGGTTTCTCCTTTGGTTATAGTACCTAAAAAGAATGGTAAATGGAGGGTATGCATTGATTACAGGGAATTGAACAAAGCAACTTTGAAGGATCAATTTCCTTTTCCTTTTATCGATCAGGTATTAGATACATTAGCAGGTAAAAAGTACTTTTCATTTTTGGATGGTTTTAGTGGTTATAATCAAATTCAGGTAGCACCTGAAGATCAAGATAAGACCAAATTTACTTTTCCATGGGGAACTTTTGCCTATCGAGTGCTTTCTTTTGGGTTATGTAATGCACCTGCAACATTCCAAAGAGAAGTACTAGGAATTTTTTCTGATCTAATCCATGATTGTGTAGAGTTTTATATGGATGATTTTACAGTTTATGGTAATTCATTTGAAGAGGCATTAGAAAATTTGGAAAAATTCCTTATAAGATGTAAAGAAAAAAACCTTTCATTAAGCCATGAAAAATGCTTTATGATGTTTACTGAAGGTATTGTTTTGGGGCATCATATTTCAGGAGATGGGATTAAGGTTGATAGATCAAAAGTTGAAGTCATCTCCCAGTTGCCTATTCCAAATTGTCAAAGAGATGTTAGAAGTTTTCTAGGATTTACTGGTTACTATAGAAGATTTATAGAAAACTTCACTAAAATAGCATCTCCACTCTTCAAGTTGCTTACAAAAGACTGTGAATTTAAATGGGATCCTGATTGTCAATCAACTTTTGAAACTTTGAAAACAAAAATATCTGAAGCACCTATCTTGAGAGGACCAAATTGGAAACTTCCTTTCCATATTTCTACGGATGCTTCAGATACAGCTCTAGGAGCTGTGTTGGGTCAAAAAGATTTAGTTCCTTATGCCATTTATTACACCAGTAAAAATTTGACTCCCACAGAGTTGAACTATACTGTGACTGAAAAAGAGTTTTTAGCTGTTGTTCATGCAATTAATAAGTTTAGACATTACATAACAGACTATGAAACTTTTATTCATACTGACCATTCTGCAATTAGATATTTAATGAACAAACCTGTTACTAATGGCAGAGTGACAAGATGGCTCTTACTTTTACAAGAATTCAATATTACTATGTTGGATAGACCAGGGAAACAAAATACAGTAGCTGATTTCTTGTCTAGGATTCAGAATACTAAAGAAGATTCTCCTGTAGAGGATAAGTTTCCTGATGAATACTTGTTTGCGGTAACTATTAAGACTCCTTGGTATGCAGATATTGCTAACTATTTGGTTACAGGGAAACTACCTTCACATTTATTTCCAAGTGAAAAACGAAAAATTATTCAGGAGAGTTCAAAATATTCATGGATTTTTAACGAATTGTTTAAAACAGGGCCAGATCTTGTGATCAGAAGATGTGTCAGGGAAGATGAAATGCATGATATTCTTAAGGCATGTCATGATGAACCATGCGGCGGACACTTTGCAGACAAAAGGACGGCCTATAAAATCCTTTCTTTAGGATATTATTGGCCTTCCCTCTTAAAAGATGCAAAACAATATGTCAAAAGGTGTGACAGCTGCCAAAGAGTAGGGAAACCTACCCTTTCAAATGAAATGCCACTGCAAACACAGGTACTCATTGAACCCTTTGAAAAGTGGGCTTTAGATTTCATTGGACCTATTAATCCACCATCCAAGCAAAAAAAGTATATATTGGTTTGTACTAATTATGTTACTAAATGGGTAGAAGCCAAAGCATTAGTATCTGCTACTGAAAATTCAGTTGTTCATTTTCTTTATGAGGATATTTTTACTCGCTTTGGTGTTCCAAGAGAAATTGTGACAGATCAAGGAAGCCAATTCACATCTAAACTGGTGGAGAAGCTGATGGAAGAATACAAAATCAAGCATAGAATATCTACTCCTTACCATCCGCAAGCAAATGGTCAAGTGGAGTCTACCAACAAAGTTCTCGAAAGTATCATCACCAAAATTGTTCATCTACATAGAAGAGATTGGGCAGAAAGGCTTCCTGAAGCCTTGTGGGCCTACAGAACTACATGGAGAAATACAACAGGACATTCTCCCTATGAACTTGTTTATGGGAAGGAAGTCCTACTCCCCATTGAGTTCCAAGTCAAGACCTTCAAGATAGCAGTTCGGTTGGGGATGGACTTATCAGAAGCCCAAAAGCATAGAATGGAGCAGTTGAACGAGCTAGATGAGATCAGACAAGAGGCAATTCTAAGAACTGATCTAGTTCAATATCAAAGAGCTAAATGGCATGACAAGTACATCAAAGAAAAGAAGTTTCAAGAAGGAGATTGGGCATTGTTATTTGATTCCAAGTTTAAAGATTTTCAAGGAAAATTTTAGACTCATTGGCTTGGGCCATATGAGATTGACAAGATCTTTAGCAATGGAGCGATAAGAATCAAGACCATTGATGAGTTTCAAACTCCTCTTATTGTGAATGGCCACAGATTGAAAGTTTATCATAAGCCACTCTCAAAAGAGGAATTTGTCAAAATGTTTCAAGAAAATTCTGCAATCAGGCTAGTACAGAAGAATTATTCTTCTCCACCAGCCTAGCTTTTGTTCTTTTCAGTTAAAAATAAATAAATAAATTTGTATAAGCCTGAAAACCAATCACTGATTGGCAGTCTTATACAGAAAATATAGGGTGAAAATCAGGAACACCTGACACCCTATATTTTCGAAGAAAAAAAAAACTCTCTTTCATTTCACAAGTTTTGTGACCACCCACTCCATTCCATTCCACTTCATTCCACTTCATTTCACTCCACTTCATTCCATTTCACTTCATTTTATCTATTTCATTCCATTTTACCAATAAAATTCTCTTTCATGACCATTTCCATTTATTCAATTGTCATCCGTTCATTTCCATTCACCCAAATAATAGTTGTGTCAGTTTTCGCAGCTGACATCTGTTTCCGCAGCTGACACCAGTTTCCGCAGCCAGAAGCAAATTCCGCAGCTACCACTCTGTTTTTCAAAAGAATGTACAGCGAGATGTTATTTCCATAATCATGAAATCAAATGCAGGTATGAGGACCAATTATGAAGACATGGGGCATTCAAGATATCAATGAAGAGGAACTAATTGAAGACCAAGGAAAAATGGCAAGAATTCCAAGGTATGAGTAAAAATTTATTTCAAATGGCATTTATGGGAATGCTACCCATAAATAAATGATATATATGTATGTTTTGCATTGAATGTTTTTACAGGATTCTGACTGGGGTGTCCACAAGCTAATCCTCGAAATGATAAAGCACATCACTCTTCGAATGGTCTCAGACTTCGCACTTTAGGGGGTAATCTGTTACACTAAAAAATTATCACCATGACGTTTTACTATCTGTATGGGTTCATCATTACTCATATAATACTCCCTTAGAAGTCTACAAACATCAAGTTTCTAAAACCAAGCCTTGAAATTGAGAAAAAAGCTTATAAAAGTCATAAAATACTTGTACCGCACTTTCTCTTAGTATTACCTGCGGTGCCGCATTTGTTTCTTTTAGAACATGTGGAACCGACCGCACTTTTTCTTCATTTAAGATGTGGTTCTCTGTAAAAGGTACAGTGAAGGCGGAAGTAAAATTTGGAAGCCCAGCTAGTTGAATCTGGAAGCTTCTGGAAGCAATTATTCAGTGGAAAGTTCGCTCCTTTCATGTACATTCATCCCTCCATTGAAGGAGCCTACCCCTTGGTATGTGGAACTTAATCCCTTTGAAAGAGGATTCTATCCCCTCTTATTTGGAGCTGCAACCTCTTCTCTTTTGCTATAAATTGAATCCATAGTTCAGCCTCAAGGGGAGTTAGGCTTTGAGTTTTTTTGAAGAGAATTGTTGGAGAAACTCAGACTCTCTTAATTGATTATCATATGGGAATGATTACACACTCATGTGTATGTTAGTCGAGAGAGTGCAAAGGCTTGTCAAAGTAGAGGAAATGCTTGTTCCGAACCCCGGAAGGACCTGTACAACATCAAGGCGAACACAGTTGTAAGGCTCCTTCTTTCATCAAATATATTACAAATGGATCATGTTTTCTCAATGAGTTGTTTATTTAAATAGCTTATTTCTTGAATTCCTTGATCATCAAGATAAATTTATGGTTTATGAATTAGTCTATATTATGCAGGTGCTTCTGATTCTTTCATGTTTTTTATTGCAGATCCCGAAAGGAGACGTATTCAAAGCAACAGGAAAGAAGACTACAATCAGCGTTGGACTAGAGGTAAGTCCTAAATCCTTCATTATAGATAATTCTAAATCAAATATAATCTAGAGAAAGTAGTTTACATCTGTCTGTTTGTTGCTAGTTATCGTAGGATACTAGGGAGATCTGTCTTGTCTGCAAGAACGATTTATTCGTCCAACAGTTATCCTATCGACCAAAAGGATAACATGCATCAATCCCTCCACATCAAACTCAAAAGGAGACCCTTAGCCACTAGGTATAGAGGACAACCCTATAAAAAAGAAGGCTACATGGCACCTATTTATACCAACAGCATAATTTCCCACAGTTTTGCTATGTTTCCCATTATATCTTATATTTTCTATGTATCACTACTTGCAATTTTTTTTCTTTTAGTTCCTCAACTTATGAACAATATGAATAATTTTAAAATTTTGTGTTTATGCTACTAGTGTGATTTCATAAGTGGTGAACCAATAAAACTAATCATTAATGTAAGTTCATGTTTTTGATAGTAATATAAATATTATGGTTCTAAAAAAATGTGTTATAATGTACTCACTTTCTTTGGTCTAAAGTCCCTTCGACACTTTCTTTTGCTTTTTCCAAATGTTCTTTCTCAAGATGCCATAAGCAATTTATTTTTCCATTTCCAACTTTTTCTTTTCAAAATCTTATTGATGAAATTGACCCCAATGCATTGATATTTGAAATAAATTAAGGTCATCTTAGTGAATAAATACACTAACAATGATATTTAAAATAAAATGTGTCACTTGGTATTAATATGGTGGACTATTTTGATACTAATTTTGTAAATGGGGTTGTGTGGGGTTGTCATATATTTAATGTTTATATATTTCCTTATGAATGTATATAAAATTTTAAAAAGATCACATTAATAGATATTTTATTTTATTTTCCTTTAAGGCTTTCATGATTGATGTTGTGATGTGCTCACTTCCTTTAATTGGGAGTCCTCTAAACACCTTTTTCTCTTTCCAAATTTTCCTTTGGAAGATAAAAAATTTTCCTTTTTTCAAAGTTTCTTTTTTTAAACTCTCATTCATCATATTGGGTCACCCTAGTGCATTGATATTTGAAATAAAATTGCATCACCTAGCATTAATATTATTGTTTATTTTGATCCCACATTTTGTAAATGGTGATGTGTGGGGTTGGTATATTTTTAATATATATAATTATAAAATATAATTTATATAAATGAGTATATTTGTATTTTATTGAAAAAAAATTTTAAAACGTTATTATAATTTTATTTAATAAAATTAAGAAATATGGTTTATATTATAAATAGTTTTTTATTAATTTATTCATATAAATTGGTTTTTTTTTTTTTACAAATATTGAATCAAACTTTTTTTTAAAGTTAATTTGTATTACCTCAAAATAACAAGTTACAACAATCCTTGTATCATTGATAATAATTCAGATTGGATCATTATATTGTTTGACATCTATATTGATGCATTAAAAGTGGAAAAGTAGAGGAATGAGCTCACGGGATCGTTTTTACTGGTTGAACCAAGTTTGGCAAAACAAGGTCTAAAACCTTCCGGGAGCGTTTTGAGACATAAAAAAACGTTTTTGAGGGGTAAAACTTTGTCACTTTGGTGCGACAACTTTTCATGTTTTTCTTCACACAAAGATCTTTCCAATGGTGTAACAAATGCATCAATCAGAGTCTGTATGTGAAAGTTATGTCAATCGAAAGTTGACCTTCCTGTTTCACCATCATGGTTAGAGAGGATGTCACTTCAACCCCCATTATTCATGGAAAAGGGGCTAGCCACGTGATTCTGATGTAAAATACTTGAAGATTCTATATGCTAACTATGGTTGAGTTGAGCTAGTCAAACTTAACAACTAGTAGATTATCAGGTTGTGTTATAACCGGGCCACTATGAGGAAAAGGGGTCCATTATTTTGAGTGCATTTGTTCCATAGATGAGAAAAAATATCCAAGAGGGATAGGAGGTAGAACACACAGAGAGGATTTGTGCATTTTAGTAGCCCACGGGCCACAGGTATACTTCTTTGTACCTGCAACCATATTTCCAGATAGAGAAAGAGAGCAGAGCAGCCTCGCCTTCCAGTTGGGTTTTCTCCTGAAAGGGTTTCCCGTATCATATCTTGTGTCTTGTGTGTGTATGTGAACTTTTACTTTTCATTCTCTATTTTCTACATAATTTCCATTTGCATGCATGCACTAATTACACTAAAATCTACAGATCTATGAATTTAATAAAATTGTAATAGTGTAGAATTTCAGACTTTTTATATAATATTATCATATATGTTGTGATGAACTATCTAGTGGAATATCCATGAAAGTTTACATATCAAGTAAGATCAAGGCATGATACTACATTTGCTGCATTCCTGATATTAGATCCCAGCATTGACCATAGATTTTTCCTTTTTTCCTTTTGTCTTGCGGACATCGATCCATTCCGGAGAATTTTCAGGAATATATGTAGTTGGGACAATAACACCATTTCTTTGATACAATTCTATTGTTGAATATTTTTTCATATTTGCTAGTTCCTTGTTGCTATCTAAGTGATTTGATTCATGGGTGCATTTTTGTGCACTCATTAATGATGACATAATGATGGTTGAGTCTCTTTCATTTTCATTTGAGGGGTGAACCTCCACTATTGATGGATTAGGTTGAGATCAGTCTCAAGGAGTTGGATTGGTATTAGATGTATTTTATTTATGTCAGTTGTCCTTATTTTAACCCGAAGTGTTTTTGGGACCTTTTTTTCCCTTTTGATCTTTCCAATCATGACTTATTTTCTTCGAATCTTAGGAGGAAAAGGCCCCTTGCGAGAAGGGGCATGCATTTTGAAGATGCCTGCGTTTTTGACAATTCATGCAATGGAAAGCAGTGCTTTCATAATCTAGTGGTTGTGAATAAACCCTACCCCTCAACTTGAGATTGATTTTATCAAGAAACCCTTTATTGAGGTCCACTTCGACAGATATGCGAATACATGTGATAATTCCTTTAACAAGCTTTTCAATATCTATTTTGATGAAGCAACCTTGTAAATATCCCATACCGGGTAAGATAACAAGTCGTGTCTAATGGATGGGAAAGTTTGGAAGCCTTACCTAGATGATAGTTACCTAATCCGTCATGGTAAGAGGATTAAAATCAAGAAACCATGGTTGAAATGAGAGACAAAAATGACCCCAAAACTAGGGTCCCTAATCAAAAACCTTATGTTGATCCTCTAAATTTTTGAAGAGCACCACAAAGAAACCTTTTGAGCAAAGATGCAACTCTATATTATGAGACCAGTTCTGGTAAATCCATTCCCGAATAGCAAATTTAGAAGGCCAAATTCCATTAAAATGACAAATAATCGCTTTTCATTCATAATCTGCAGCCATAAAGTGGGATATAATTTTTTTCACTTTAAGGGATGGAGTGTTTGTCGCCTAATCCATAATGAATGTTTGTCCTGAGAGATATTTATGGTTCAAATTTGAATGTCTTGGTTTTAGTGCTTCCTTAAAATATTTGGGTTGGGAGGAGGAAGACATGCCCCCTCCTTTGGCTCTCCCTCTCAATCTAGAGACTAAATGAATAGAGGCATCCTTGGCTGTGACGTACTCTCTAAGGGATTTTAGGTTTTGAAGTTTCCTTCCACCATGTAGGAGCCATATAATGTTAGAAGGGATTTGTAGTTGATCCTAAATTCTAATGGTGAGAGAAGAGACGAGATTGGAGGCTTTGACCAACATACAGAAGGAACCCCATGAGAAAGGTCTCAAAAAGACCAAAAAAAATAACATATTTGGGTTTAAAAACTCTTCTTGTATATAGGTAAGACTCTGAAGCTAACAAGGAGGGCCCTAATTTGTTAGATCTAAAATTACAGATCCATCAGCAGAGTCAGTAAAGGCATTGAAGTCAATTTCTCCAGGAACAATTCCATTTCTGTGAGCCTACAAATCTCTAGTGATGAGAACAGGTTGGGTTGCCCCGACTGCCCATAACCCAAGATACTCCAACACAAACACAACTCTATTATTTTCCAATTATGGAAATTCATAAATTAGTTTGAAATATGTAATCAAACATAGAATCTGGATTCATATTCACAAGTTCCATGAGAGGGCCTTCTCTCATCCTTCGAATCATTGCATTCACCTCTTCCAACTCCATATGCTTCAAATTATCAATGACACAACCAATATTCCAACACATGCTCTCTAAACCTCATACGTATCCCTAAAAACTCCTTGTTGTAGGCGCTGCGAAATATTTTTCTAGCGCTTCCAGAATTCTGTCTTTTCACATTCTAGGGAGGTGAAATGACTCGATTTGTTTATGAATCAATTCTACATGTCCTTAACCTATTCCTTAACACTATTAACAACTTCTTCACCTCTTTTCAAGGCTATCTCAAGTCTACAAGGTTTTGACAGTGTTCAAACAAATCTTCTAGTTTTTTGTTGTAACAACACATCAATCACCAACAGAAAACACACAATCACTATTCTTGGGCATAGACACACATCTTCCTGCATTATTTACTATAATAATCCCACAAATACAACTGGGAAATCTCGCCACACAACTCCCCCAATCGAGACAATCAAAGAGGCATCAACGCATGGTGCTATGTTTTTCTCTAACAACACTCAAATTACACATAGTCGCACAAAAACCACTGCATCATGGGTTTGGAAAAAAATACAACAAAATCCCAAGGTGCACGACTATATTACACAGTATTTAAGTCATCAACTCTTAACATCAATCAGTTCATCGGATTGCAGGGTATCAAAGATTGTGTACCAGTAACACAATGCCTTTACAACATCTATCTGATAGCAAAATATACCAACAGTGACAAACACACCCCAATATTTAGACCAACATTGTATCTTCTAAACACATCAACCACAATTACACAACAATATCAAGTTACAACTTCATACGCACAGGAAAATATATTCAGCCTCAACTACACTTGAACAAGGAATCGATCTTGTCCCTAAGGTGTACAACTACTACATTTCACAACAAACTAAGATTCTTAATAAGTGCAGACAAATAACCTCATTAATAATAGGCAGACAAAGTAAAATACAAACACAGAGGCACACAAACACATTTTTTCATTTATCATATTTAACATACATTAAACTAGCCATATGTACAATGCAGACATGTGCAACCTAGACCTCTCATCCTCAACCTTTTCTCCTAGCATTGGTGATTCTCCTCTCTTCTTCTACTGCACCTCTTCTATGTTTCACACCCTTCTTCTCAAACACTCATGTCTTATAAATAAAGCTAACATAGGTAACCAAGAGTCACAAGTGATGATACGTTTCCCCTTCTCACAAAATAAGGAAACATGAAGCTACATTTATTAAGAAATAATTCCTCTAAATAAAAAACTCATTTCCAAATGCAAATATTTACAGAACATTTGAAATTTCTCCCAACGTCATCATGTGACCATCGTATCACATTGGAAAGCTTTTGTCCAATCTTCATCGAACTTTGTGCTCCATCTATGCACCTGCATCAGACTCCCAAGGTACAAAAAAAAAACTATGACCTCCTGGTCATATGCATTTGGTCTTCTTGTGACAATCGCAACTCGCAAGCTACAACACGCCTCTGGATTTACAAGTATTCACCTTGCTACATGACAAATCACCAAACTTTCTCCTGAGTTTGGGATTTTGGCATATTCTTTGTTCTGTTCTCCAGAGCCATGCGAGTACTCCTTGCTCTAGGATGTTGCAAATCTCCTCACCTTTCTCTATTGTCACCTACACAATGAAACAAATCTCTCACTAGATCCTTAAATCAAGTTGTACCTTCTTTTAATGCTTCCGTTGTGAAAGTTGAACTTTCCTTGTTTCCGAAAGAGATCAATTAAGCATGTTGATATTACATCATGAACTCCCAAAGTTGCAAAGCATCGGGAGGAGGCCAATTACCAGCTCACCAAGTGGTCCATGTCCATAATTTTATTGTCACTATCAACTATATTTTTCTTTTTTTTTAAACAAATGAGTAGTTATTATATTAAATTATCTCGATTGTGTGGCCAGAAACATTTAACAAGCTTTAATGATTTTTGTTGCCTTTATATTCCAGTATATCCACAACATGATTTTCTTTCCTCTACGGCCTTTTTGCACTACAATTTTACAATGAAAATTACCATGAATTACGATGCTCCCAATCTCATCCCAACATTGGACAAACTTTGTTAAATATTTCGGAATGGTGTCGCCTTTCTCCATTTTAATTTTCATGAGCTTGTTCTTTAGTGTCAATTTTCTATGATCACTGCTGCTTTGAAATAGATCTATCAAAGCTTTCCACATTGTGTATGGTGTCGCTTTTCCATGGAGACTTGAGACAATGTGGTCCCATACTCCCTCCAGTAATATCCTCCTTTCCTTTGCAACCTTCTTTTCCCAAGCATCAAGATTTGCAACATTTTTTACAGCGGGTTTGGGAACATCATTATCAATGAATTATTTCAACCCATTGTCCTCAAGTACTGCCTCCATCTTGTCTTTCCATGCAACATAGTTATATCTTCCCTCAAGTGCATACTCTAATCTCAATCCATTGAAATCCATTGAAATCCTGATTCACCTGTCGCACCAAGAATAATTTTGCAAATTCGAATTCTATTCAATCACAAACTCAGCTTCTCCTCCACTATAGTGATTTCTTGTGCTCTGATACCATGTAGAAATTATACAGACATATGTATATCAATGGATTCAATCCGATCAAGCAATGTACTAAAGCTAGATATTGAATCCTTCTACAAATCAATTGCGGAAATTAAACACAATCGCCAATCACAATAAGCAAACAAAGAATCAAATCAAACCACAACACATATAATTTCCCGAGGAAAGCTTGCTGCTCAAAACCCCTCTATATTCTATTGTATATTCACCATGGAAGCATGAAACAATCACAATGCCCTCTTCTCACAAGATTCTCCTGTACTCTCACAACTGTCTCACACTATACCGAACAAAATCAACCAACACTTAGCCAATTCTCAGCCTCTAAACAACTTGCCTTTCTTGTGCAATTACTGATGAATGTAATCCCTATTATTTAGGAATTTTGGCCTTCCAAAACTATGCAAGGATCATGGGAAATCCAATGGATGTCTGGAAACTCTGGTTGAGTTAAGCTAGTCAAACTTAACCACTAGTAGGTTATTAGGTTGTGTTATAACCGGGCCATTAGGAGGAAAAGGGGTCCATTATTTTGAGTGCATTTATTCCATAGCTGTGAAAAAATAGCCAAGGGGGATAGCAGGTAGAGCACACACAGAGGATGTGTGCATTTTAGTAGCCCACACGCCAAAAACTATACTTCTTTGTACCTGCAACCATATTTCCTGACAAAGAAAGAGAGCCGAGCAGCCTCAACTTCTAGCTAGGTTTTCTCCTGAAAGGGTTTCCCATATCATATCTTGTGTCTTATGTGTGTGTGAGAGCTTTTATTTTTTCATTCTCTATTTTCTACATAATTTCCATTTGCATGCATGCACTATTTACAGTAAAATCTACAGATCTATATATTTAATAAAACTGTAATAATTTAGAATTTCAAATTTTTAAATAATATTATCATATATGTTGTGACGAAATGTCTAGTGGAATATCTACAAAAATTTATAGATTAGATAAGCTCAGGACATGTTACTACATTTACTGCATTCCTAGTATTAGATCTTAGGATTGACCATAGATTTTTCCTTTCTCCCTTTTGTCTTGCAAATACCGATCTATTCCGAATAATTTTCAGGAACATATGCAGTTGGGACAGTAACACCATTTCTTTGAGACAATTCCATTATTGAATATTTTTTCATATTTGTTGATTCCTTTTCGCCATCTAAGTGATCTGATTCATGGGTGCACTTTTGTGCACTCATTAATGAAGCCATAATTATGGTTGAGTCCCTTTCATTTTCATTTGAGGGGTGAACCTCCACTATTGAGGGATTAGGTTGAGCTCAATCTGAAGGAGTTGGATTGGTAGTAGATGTATTTTATTGTTTTGTGTTGTCCTTCTTTTAACCCAAAGTGTTTTCGGGACCTTTTGTTCTCTTTGAATCTTTCCAACCATGACTCCTTTCTTCGAATCCTAGGAGGAAAAGGCCCCTTGCGAGAAGGGGCATGCATTTTGAAGATATCTGGGTTGTTGACAATCCATGCAATGGAAAGTAGTGCTTTTATAATCTAATGGTTGTGAATAGACCCTACCCCTCCACTTGAGAATGATTTTATCAAGAAACCCTTTATTGAGGTCCACTTCGACAGATATGCGAATAAATGTGAGAATTCCTTTAGCAAGATTTTCAATATCTATTTTGATGAAGCAACCTAGTAAATATCCCACATCGACTAAGATATCAAGTTGTGTCTAATTGATGGGAAAGTTTGGAAGCCTTAACTAGACCATAGTTACTAGAGTCGTCATGGTGAGAGGATTAAAATCAAGAAACCATGGTTGAAATGAGAGACCAAAATGACCCCAAAACTAGGGTCCCCGATCAAAAACCTTATGTTGATCCTCTAAATTTTTTAAGAGCACCACAAAGAAAAATTTTGAGCAAAAATGCAACTCTATATTATGAGACCACTTCTGGCAAATCCATTTCCAAAGAGCAAATGTCGAAGACCAAATTCCATTAAAATGATAAATAATCACTTTTTCATCATAATTTGTAGCCATAAAGTGGGATATAATGTTTTTCACTTTAAGGGATGGAGTGCCCGTCTCCTAATCCATAATGAATGTTGGTCCTAAGAGATCTTTAGGGTTCAAAGGTGAATGTCTTGGCTTTAAGGCCTCCTTAAAATATTTGGGCTGGAAGGAGGAAGACATGCCCCCTCCTTTGGCTCCCCCTCTCAATCTAAAGACTAAATGAATAGAGGCATCCTTGTATGACGTACTCTCTAAGGGATTTTAGGTTTTGAAGCCTCCTTCCACCATGTAGGAGCCATAGAATGTTAGAAGGGATTTGCAGCCGATCCTAAATTTTGATGGTGAGAGAAGAGATGAGATTGGAGGCTTTGACTGACATAAAAAAGGAACCCCCTCAGAAAGGTCTCAAAAAGACAAAAAATTTTAACATATCTGGGGTTAACACCTATTATTGTATATAGGTAAGACTCTGAAGCTAAGAAGGAGGGCCCTAATTTTTTAGATCTAAAATTACAGATCCATCAGCAGATTCAGTAAAGACATTGAAGTCAATTTCTCCATGAACAATTCAATTTCTGTTAGCCTGCAAATCTCTGGTGATGGGGACAAGTTGGGTTGCCCCGACTTCCCATAACACAGGATACTCCAACACAAACATAACTCTTTTTTTTTTTCCAATTGTGAATTCATAAATTATTTTGAAATCTGTAATTAAACAAAGAATCTGGATTCAGATTCAAAAGTTCCATGAGAGGGCCTCTCTCATCCTTCCAATCAATTCCTTCACCTCTTCCAACTCCATAGGCTTCAACTTATCAATGACACAAGCAACAGGCCAAAACATGCTCTTTAAACCTCATACACATCCCTAAATACTCCTTGTTGTAGGCGTTGCAAAATATTTTTCCGGCGCTCATGTAGGCGCTGCGAAATATTTTTCTAGCACTTTCAGAACTCTGTCTTTTCGCATTCTAGGGAGGTGAAATGACTCGGTTTGGTTCTAAATAAATTATACATTTTCTTAACCTATTATTTAAACCTATTAACAACTTCTTCACCTCTTTTCAAGGTTATCTCAAGTCTGCATGGGTTTGACAATGTTCAAACAAGTATTATAGTTTTCTGTTGTAACAACACATCTATTACCAAAATAAAACACACAACCACTATTCTTGGGCATAAACACACATTTTCCTTAGTATTACTATAATTTGAAGATTGCAACAAGAAACAGTGAAGGAGGCATCCTGAAACATCATCCTTGATCCTAGTTGGAAAATAATCACCTAAACTAGGTGGGGCCCACACAGGTGATTTTTGTCGCAAAGTCTATTTTTAGACTATGTCTATTTTTAGACATGTCGATCATATTCTATGAGCTGCAGGATGCTATTTGTGGATGGTTGGTCAAGTTGGAAAAATAGATGGACTTCTATTTTTAGACATATTGGGCGGAATCTATTTTTAGATTGCCAGTCTAAAAATAGATATGTCGAATATTATTAGCTCTTAATAATATTTGGACTCAAAACATTATCTTATTCTCTTGGAGCACTTCAGTTAAATGCACAGATGTGGCACAGGAGTTGATAGAAGGAATTACGCTATTCCTGAGGGTTTAGTGGAGCTATTGCATGGAGGACTCAGTTAGAACTCAAGTGGCAGAGTTATGACACAGTTGGAAGAAGTAGTTATGGAGTTGTATTTAGTTTAACTCAGTTAGACTCAGTTGAGCTAGTTGTATCTAGTCTAACTAAATGATACACTAGTGAGAGTGGATTGAATTAATTAATAATTAATTTACTAAATAATAACTCATTAATCAACTGAAGAATACATCAGTTAACTACAGTGCATGGCAGTTTCAGTGGAGGCCAGTGGAGAGATAGGTGAAAGAGCAAGTGTGACTATCAATTGTGACTATAGTGTTGCATTGTTTGCACCACACATTCATTGGAGATGCCAATGAGGATTGCGCAGTCAATATAGGGTGGATTCGAGTTCATTCAGAGCCATTCTTCAGCAGGGATTGCGCAGTAGAGGCAGGCTAGCAGGTGGCAGAGATCGGTGCATGGATTTGCTAGATCGGACTTGATTAGTGTGTAGCGATTGTATTGTACTGAGAGCTTGACATGTTCAACTTTGTATGAGGATTGTTACATGATCTCTATGACATATATTATATACAGATAGTTGGGGTTTTTAGCTTCAGGCTTTCCCGTTAAACAGCTGTGTTAATGTGTGTGAATTTTTATGGTTTCATGTGTGCATTGCAATTGCGTTAATTTCCGCATGTGATGATCAATGGTGGAATAGATTCTGTATTGTGCATGAAGTCAAATAGTGTATGATCGGGAGAATCTTAGACATATAACATATCAGTTATATAATTTCTACAAATCCCACAAAGACAACTAGGCAATCTCGCCACACAATGTCCCCAATCGAGACAGTCAAAGAGGCATCAAAACATGGTACTCTATTTTTCTTTTAACAACACTCAACTTACACACAGTTGCACAACAACAACTGCATCACGGCTTTGGAAATAACTACAAAAAAATCCCAAGGTGCACGAATAAATTACACAATAGTTAAGTCATCAACTCTTAACATCAATCAGTTCATTGGATTTCAGGGTCTCAAAGACTGTATACCAACAACACAATGTCTTTACAACACCTATCTAATAACACAATATACCAACAGTGAAAAACACACACCAATATTCATACCAACATAATATCTTCTAAACACATCAGCCATAATTACGCAACAATATCAAGTTAAAACTTCATAAACACAAGAAAACATATTCAGCCCCAACTACACTTGAACAAGGAATCAATCTTGTCCCTAAGGTGTACAACTACCACATTTCACAACTTACTCAAATTCTTAATAAGTGTAGACAAACAACCTCATTAATATTAAACAAATAGAGTAAAATACAAACACAAAGGCACATAAACACATTTTTTCATCTATCATATTCAATGTACATTAAACTGACCATATGTACAATCCAAATAGTGCATTCCAAACCTCTCATCCTCAACCTCTTCTCCTAGCGCTAGAGATTCTCCTCTCTTCTTCTACTGCACCTCTTCTTTGTTGCACACTCTTCTTCTAAAACACTCATGTCCTATAAATAAATCTAACATGGGTAACCAAGAGTCACAAGTGATGATTCATTTCCCATTCTCACAAAATAAGGAAACATGAAGCTACATCTACATTTGGAAATAATTCCTCTAAATAAAAAAAATCATTTCCAAATGCAAATATTTACAAAACATTTAAAATTTATCCCAACATCATCGTGTGACCATCATATCACATTGGAAAGCGATCGTCCAGGCTTCATCGAACTTTGTGCTCCATCTATGCACCTACATCAGACTCCCAAGGTACACAAAAAAATTTGTGACCTCTTGGTCATATGCATGTGGTCTTCTCGTGAGATGCAACACACCTCTACAGTAACAAGTATCCACCTTGCTACATGATACCTCACCAAAATTTCTCCCGAGTTTGGGATTTTGGCATCTTCCTTGTTCTCTTCTTCGGAACCATGCGAGCACTCCTTGCTCTAGGCTGCTGCAAATTTCCTCACCTTCCTCTATTGTCACCTACACATTGAAACAAATATCTCATTAGATCCTTAACTCAACTTGTACCTTATTTTAATACTTCCTCTGCGAACTTTGAACTTTACTTGTTATAGAATTGTCCAAACTTACCAATACATCATAGGTTGTCTCTTCATCCAATCAACTATGCCTTCTTGCTTCGTTTTTTCAATTTCATCATCTAACTCAGTACTTGGTTGAAAATTGTCGTCTTCAATTGGTCATCAAATCTCCATATGTTTCATCACACATTTTCATCAACCTTAGGATGTTCTTCCATGGTCGCAACTCAACTTCTTTGAGCTTTCCTCCACTTGAGAATTTTATCTTTGTCTCAGCTTCACCTGCAACAAACTCCATTTTTATTTCTTCCGAAGACTTCATTTGTAACCTTGGTCTTCCTCATCTTCTCGTAGGAGTCCTCTCATCAACTCTAGCTGTAATTTGATTTTAGCTACTTCTCTATCATGTTTTTCCTAACTTGATCTTCTATGGCATCTCTCTGAACCTTTACTATGACTTTCAATAGTAAAAAATCTCCTTCTATGAGCTCCTCCCGGCTCGCGCTGAGTTGCACACAAGGCACTACAACAAGCTGACTCCATCAACCAGTTTTTAAATACCATACTAAGCTCTTCCATGCCTAGTCTTCTCTCGGTATTTCTCCTGACCCTTCCTCTGGAATCTTCATCTGAGAACTCTTTGCTCTTTTGGCTTCTACGCGCAATTGAGTCACCTTCTTCCTCTAAGAAATTTGTTGTTGTTCATCACTTTCTACCACAAGGTTCCTTGTCATCATCCTCAAATGCAAATATTCATCACTGCTACTTGTATTCAATAATCAATCACAATTAATTGAAACTAAAGGAGCATTATCTCCTTGTTTAATCTTCACTTGAACACCAAAATACTACTGCATAAATCTTCTTATTTTTGTCATCCCTTTGCTGACCTTCCTGTTCAACACCATTCTCCCCGCTCATAACTCTAGTCATATTGACTTTCTTGTAGCAATTGTTCCCCATGAATGAGTTTTTCCCCAACTCAACCATCTCCTTCTCAAATCCTTCATCACTCATTCCTTTGACACTTTTATTCTTCTGCTTGTGACTTTCCTCTGAACCCCTACTACGAATAATAACAATCATATTCATCTCTTCCTTTGTTGAGTTCTCCTTGTCTACTAGTGAGATGCAACAAGCCCTTATTTTCTTGATAACAAGTTTTCTACTTATCACCCTAACCAAATCATCCTCATGGTATCTTCTCTTCTCTAGGTTCTTTGCAATAGAACCTCTTCTTGAGCATGCTTGCTCCTAAGCTTTCAAATTTGTTGGCTGTTGCATCTTCAACCACTCACTCTTCTTAATTTTGTTGTCGGGTTATGTCACCATTTCTTCATCCAAGTGTTTTTATTTCTCCTTCTCCTTTGACATAGCTTACTTGCCATGGAAATTTCTACCAATTCAGTCCTGCAAACACATCACATTCAATTTTATAAGATCTATAACAAGATCTCATATTCCACTACTTGTTGAACAAATTCCTCTCCAAAAAATACACCTATTCTTTCTCAAGTTCATATAAACTCTTCACTTCCCTGCAATCACCTAACTTATTGTTGTAAGGTTCCTTTTCCTTCAACCTATTTTCATTGTCAAGTCGTATTCAAACATGTAAGTATCTCCACTATCCAATCTCTGCCATTATGAATACATCACCACGAAGCAATCTATTCTACTTCAAGGTAGACACTCTCCATTATGTCTGCACAACACCTCACAATCAGCAAACCTCAATTCAACAGAGACTTACCTCAACATGTTGTAAACTTTGCTTTCTCCAAGAGCTTCTTGTATCTTTCTCCAAGAGATGTAAAGCAAAAATCTTCTTGTGGCTCTAACGTTCTCCAAAAACATAACCTAAGCTCTGATACCATTTAATCGGGACAGGTTGGGTTGCCTCAACTTCCTACAACCCAGGATAATCCAACACAAACAAAACCCTATTTTTTTTCCAATTCTGGAAATTCATAGATTAGTTTGAAATATGCAGTCAAACAAAGAATCTAGATTCAACTTCACAGGTTCCATGAGAGGCCCTTCTCTTATCCTTCCAATCATTTCCTTCACCTCTTCCATCTCCATAGGCTTCAATCTATAAATGGAACAACCAACCGACCAAAACAGGCTCTCAAAACCTCATACGCAACCCTAAAACTCCTTGTCGTAGGTGTTGTGAAATATTTTTCCAGTGCTCTTGTAGCCATTGTAAAATATTTTTCCAATGCTCTTGTAGGCGCTGCAAATAATTTTCCAACACTCTTGTAGGCGTTGCAAAATATTTTTCCAGTGCTTCCCAAATTTTGTCTTTTTGCATTCCAGGGAGGTGAAATGACTCTGTTTGGTTTTGAATCACTTCTACGCTTCCTTAACTTGTTACATAACCTTATTAACAACTTATTCACCTCTTTTCAAGGCTAGATCAAGTCTACAAGGGTTTGGCAGCGTTCAAACAGGTCCTCTAATTTTCTGTTGTAACAACACATCAATCGCCAACATAAAACATACAACCACTATTTATGGGCACAAACACTCATTTTCCTACAATATTTACTATAGGAATCCCACAAAGGCAACTAGGAAATCTTGCCACACAAATTCCCCAATCGAGACAATCAAAGAGGCATCAAGGCAATGTACTTTGTTTTTCTCTAACAACCCTCAACTTACACAGTCACACAACAACCACTCCATCATAGGTTTGGAAACAACTACAACAAAAACCCAATGTGCGTGACTAAAGCACACAATAGTTAAGTCATCAACTCTTAACATCAATCGGTTCATCGAATTGCAGGGTCTTAAAGACTTATACCAATAACACAATGCCTTTACAACACCTATCTGAAAATGCAATATAACAACAATGAAAAACATACCCCGATATTCATACCAACATCGTATCTTCTAAACACATCAACCACAACTATGCAACAATATGAAGTTACAACTTCATACGCACAAGCAAATATATTCAGCCCCAATTTCACTTGAACAAGGAATTGATCTTGTCCCTAAGGTGTACAACTACCACATTTCACAACATACTCAGATTCTTAATAAGTGCAGATAATCAACCTCATTAATAATAGACATACATAGGAAAATACAAACACAGAGGCATATAAACACATTTGCTCATTAATCACATTCAACATACATTAAACTGGCCATATCTACAATGTGGACATGTGCAACCCAGGCCTCTCATCCTCTGCCTCTTCTCCTAGCATTGGAGCATCTCCTCTCTTCTTCCATTGCACCTCCTATGTTTCACACTCTTATTCTCAAACACTCATGTCTTACAAAGAAAATTTAACATGGGTAATCAAGAGTCACAAGTGATGATTCATTTCCCCTTCTCACAAAATAAATAAATATGAAGGTACATTTACATTAGGAAATGATTCCTTTAAATAACAAAACTCATTTCCAAATGCAAATATTTACAAAACATTTAAAATTTCTCTCAAAATCATCATGTGACCATCCTATCACATTGGCAAGCTCTAGTCCAATCTTCATCGAACTTTGTGCTCCATCTATGCACCAGCATCATCCAACATCTGAACCGTCCTCAATGGAAGAAGTTGAGTCCATCACCTCCAATACCCCCACCACCATGTCTTACATGGAAAAGGTATGTCATTGATTTATGAGAAAAAATTGGGCACGACCATGTCAAATGCCTCCACATGCTTTGATGCCACACAATATTTAGAGTAGGCTGCAAAGTCCTCGAGATGGAGGGCGCAAAGTCAATGAGGCCGTCGTTTGTAAGGGTTTTCAACATTGTGTGGTCGATCCATCCCTAGATCGCGAGACAATTCCCATTAGAATTTACAACCAACTTCACAATGCATTCCAAAACCTTCTTCGAGCCGTATTGAGTAGCTAAAAGCCTAGGAGAGACAAGATTGGAGATATTTAACCCTGCAATCACATGGTTTATATGTCAGCGAAGCACATGTACCATTGTCGTTTCTCAAAAACTCTAACAAAACTGAAAGTGTTTTCCTCTTGAAATCAAACATTTATTAACATGAAATTAGTCAAATATTTTACAATATTAACAATTATACAAAAATGTGAATAATTTAAAAAAATAATAAAATAAAATAAAAAATAAATAATCTAACTCCATTATAAAATCACATTGAATGACATATCAAGGCCGTATTATTAGGATATTGGGGTAAGGATAGGTTCCGTTCTAACATACAAAAATAATATTCCAGAACCTTATTTTGTTGTCCAATTTCAAATTCTTTTAAATTTATTTTTAAACAAAACTTTATTGGTTTACTCCATTTAAATAAAAAATATATCACTCTTTCCATCTTCCTTTAACAATATAAATGAAATTTAACCTCATCATTCATATAAATTATGTTATAAAATAATAATAAAGTATGTTATAAAATACTCACTTCCTTTCATCTAGAGGCTTCCATTCTCCTTTTCCAACTCATTCTCTTCAAAATACCATTGACCAAATTGGGTCATTCAAAATTGATTCACCTTTAATACAAGTTTGAAATAAAATTGAGTCATTTAGTACTAGAATTTATATTTAAAAAAATATATGGCCGCTTTAATACATTTTGATGTCACATTTTATTAGCGGTAGCTTGCGGATTTAATATTCATAGTTGTCGTAAGGAGCGGTTTAAAGAGCACAAAGAGGTATATTTACATATTAAGAGAATTGTTTTACTTATTTGTATTATTAGTTTAGTAGACATTAATTATAATTATTATTATTATTATTATATATATATATATATATATATATATATATATATATATATATATATATTATAATTTTTAATTTTTTTTAGAAATTTAAGAAATAGTTTTTTGTATTTATGATTGATATATATAAACTAATGTATTTTATTCAAAAAATTTAAATAAAGTATTTGTTAATTTGAAATTATTTGAACATTTAATAATATTAATAATAATTGATTAAATTAATCTTTAAAACTTTTGACATTTATTTAGATAATTTTATTATATTTTGAGCAAGTAGTTTATTTACGAGTGCTTTGTTTTTAATCTCCTTGCTTGTCATAAATTAATGGTTGACAAGCACTTTTGCTTTTAGGTAAATGCAAAAGAAAATTTGGTATCTTCACTGTCTACTACCTAGAAGACTAAAATACAATATTAAGCAAGCATGTTGACATCACATTGTGACCTCCCAAAGTTGCAATGAGAAAATCGAGTATCCTCATTGTCTACCACCTAGAAGACTAAAATAAGATATTAAAGCAAGCATGTTGACATCACAATGTAACCTCCCAAAGTTGCAATGCATTGGGAAGGGGCCAATTGTCGTCTCACCAAGTGGTCCATGTCCATAATTTTATTGTAACTATCAACTATCCAAGAAATCAACACTCAAATAGTTTTTTCTATTATTATTTTCAATGATTTTACAAACTAACTCTTGCATAATGTTTGCTTTTATTTTGCAAATTATGGGTTTGCTCTTCCTAACTAGAAACCATGATCACTAATTATACCTCGTGGTTAAAATATATATATATATATATATATATATATATATATATATATATATATATATATATATATATATATATATATATATATATAACTTGCATGAGAAATGTAGCAAGGAGTTTAAATTACAATAATGCTTCATTTTTGGAAAATGTAAAATATCTCATACTTTGAGATAATCACATAATTATAAACGCAAGGTGTGATGCCCATTTTGTTATTAAAAAGAAGAATATGAGATTGCGTATTAATGTGAAACAAGATCTAATATAGAGAGGTATACCACAAGCTAACTCATAAAGCATGACCTTGAAACCTATGTCACAAGGTTCGTCGAACTTCAACCATTAACAAAATTCCATAGACCAAAACTCATAATCTCATGTCATAACTCAAAGTTATAATCTATCCTTGTGATTTCCATATTCATGATAACATTTTTTATGTTTATTGATGATGATACTATTTTATCCTAGTTAAACCTCTTTAAAAAATTCGAACTTGCACTGTACCTAATCATTATCGAACCCGAAATCGAACCCAAGATGTGTGACTTAGCTTGAAACAATAAGTGATGTTGTTGTCAAGGCAAGTGAGTGATATCATATTGACCTAGGGATTTGCACTCCAAAGCTAATGTTGTAATTATCAAAGCTATTGGTATGGGTGCTAAAGACGATCCACAAGGCATGGTATTGAAAACTAGCTACAATGTTAGTATGAAAATATGGGAGAATGTTATCACATCAACTAAGGAGCTTGCACACCAAAGTCAACTTCTATATTGATAATTTTTTTTGTGTAATTCCTTGTAAATAAGCTTCATCTTAAATAAAGACAACACATAAGATATAATGCATAAACTATTGAAAATGTCAATACTCTAGTGATAGATGATGCTAGATATCAACTTAGGGACTTCAAACTATCTATGTCTCATAATTGTTAGGTATGAGATATTATTTGTAAGATACACATCCAATAACGATGTTAATATAAACAATTTAAAAGGAGTATGGATGTGTAATTAAATCTCAACACAAGGATATACCATTGTAACAATATAACATGTAACATCACATACATAACCCATAAGCAATGACATCAAAATTGTGACAAATGTTAGTATAAGAGCAAAGGAGAATGTTACCACATAAATTTGAGGGATTGCATCCCAAAGCTAGTTTTTAAGAGTGGTAAAGGTTTTGGTGCAAGAAATGCCTTATGAACCATTTTCACCTCTCACTTGTTATGTGTGTTGGATTATTTTGGATATATTCACCATCACATATAACAACTATAAGTCAAAGGTTAGAAACCTTTGACGATGTAAGTATACGAGTGTGTTGACAATGTTAATACGAGAGTATGTTAATAATGTTAATGTCGTAGTGAAGGAGGATGTGATCACATTATCTCAAGGGCTTAGACTCCAAATCCAACTAGCAATGTGGACACACACAATCTAGGAGATGGTTATTAATAGGGATAACACCGTTTTAGCAAGATGGTATTGACGATCTTAGTACCATGGTGGGGGAGGGAGCTATCATGTCAACTTAAGGACTTTCACCTCAAAGGAAGCTTATGGATTGATAAAAAATTTGGAGCAGGTAATTCCTAGGAACCAAATTCATCTCTCCACGCAATGTGCACATCCAACAATGAAGTAAACACACTCAATTTAGAAGACAAGTATTATGCAAAGAAAAATCCCAACAAGGAGTGTGCCATTATGGTAAGATAATGTATATCACTAGCTTATATTCGTCTCAATGCTAGATATATGAAGTTAAGAAGGATTAAATCCTTAAGTGTGAACCCTTTTAATGATACTAGAAGGTATTTGAAAAAATGATTGCACCTCAAATTTTGGTCCCATTTGGTGCTTATAAATCAGAGGTTAAGATGGAGCATTTACTCCATTAACAACAAGGTAATTTCCAGGCCATTATGACTTGGGGCCAATCCTTTTCTAACCTACCCAAAAATGGATCTATGTTGGGTTACAAATTATTATCTTATTAACGTGGTCAATTTAATAATAATAATATTAAAGTATATTATTATTTTCATGCATCAAAATTCAATTTGATGTCAATGTTGCATTCACACTTACAACAATCTACCAAACACTAGGCTATAGAGTGTGCCTCTTGACAAAATCATATAGAAAACTACCACAAGCCAAAGAGTATACCAATCCATGAGTATACCATGAAGTCACAAAGGTTGTACCCATGAACCATCCACCTAAGGAAAAATAGGCACAAGGAAAGAGCAATAGAAAACCAACACACAAGAATGAAATGGTCTTTGCGTAGTTTATCATCCATATTATTGATAGTTTTTTTTTCTCATTTAGAAGACTCTCCATGGGCTATAGTCATAATGATTGAATCCTATTTCACGATTTCGACCATTTTAGAGTAGCCTATATGATCAAAAGGTATATGATGATTTGGGAACACTTTTTCAACCATCATCCTTTCAAAATAAATTGGGCTCCAAATATTCATTGTTGGAACAAATATTTGAAATTGGACCAAACTAATCCAATATAAGTAAATGCATGATAGCTCGATCCTAAGTTATCAAAGTTCCTATTTCATCAAATGATCTAGGACCTCTGATCAATTTCCGACATTCCAGGTCAATTCATAACTCGACAAAACCCTAGGTGGCATTGTTCTACAATGCATGAAACTTTGATTATGGTGAAACTCTAATAATGTTTTCTAAGAAATTCATATCGATTTTGTTGCCTAACGTAAGGTCGTTTTACTACAACATTAATTTAATATTTAGATCTTCATTTAAAACTTCTTGTCTCATTATCCCATTTTTTAAATACAAAAGAAAAGCACATGGATCCTCAAGGCTTTCAAAGGAGAACATGGCCTAGAATCTCTCCCATGATCTAAAACCCAAGCTCCATTCAAAGTACAACTCCATTATTATAGTTTATTTGACTTTAAATATTAAGAGAATCCACTTTCTCCATCTTTGTGTTGCCAATTCCAATTGAGTTGGCAAGAGATAAAATGTCACAAGCAAGATTTGAACTTGGGTTGGAATGATAACAATATGTCCTTGTAACCACTCACACTAAATGAAAATAGATTTTTGAAAACAACTACTCCCACTTTGCATCACTTAAATGAGAAGAAAATTGAACATTCTAGATTTCTAACAAACTTGGGAAAAATTACAATTCTAAATCTATGAATTATTGTTTTTAATCAAAAATGGATTCAACACCTTCAAATATAATAAAAAGGTAAAATTTTCATTTTTTGTGTTTTAATTTTTGTTTAACTTGCCATAATTTGTTTGATGAGATCAATATTTTTTAATGTTTAGAATGCATCATTGTATAAATGTTGTAAGGTATTGTAAACATTTTAATTTAAAATAAAAATAAAAAATGACTTAGGGTATTCATGTGGAATATAGCCTATTTAAAAGTTTAGAATACATCATTGTAGAAATGTTGTAAGGTATTGTAAACATTTTAACTTGGTCAAAATAAAAGTAAAATACAACTAAAAATAACTCCTATGTTGCACACTCTTGTTCTCAAACACCGATGTCTTATAAAGAAATTTAACATGGGTAACCAAGAGTCACAAGGGATGATTTGTTTCCCCTTCTCACAAAATAAGGAAACATGAAGCTACATTTACATTAGGAAATAATTCCTTTAAATAACAAAACTCATTTCCAAATGCTAATATTTACAAAACATTTAAAATTTCTCTCAACATCATCATGTGACCATCTTATCACATTGGCAAGCTCTAGCCCAATATTCATCGAACTTTGTGCTCCATCTATGCACCCGCGTCATCCAACATCTGAATTTTCCTCAATGGAAGAAGTTGAGTCCATCACCTCCAAAACCCCCATCACCCTGTTGTATTTGTCCCTCACTCTCTTACAGGGAAAAGGTATGTCATTGATTTGTGAGAAAACATTGGGCATGACCATGTCAAATGCCTCCACATGCTCCGATGCCACACAATCTTCAGAGCATGCCACAAATTCCTCGAGATGGAGGGACGCAGAGTCAATGAGATCGTCATTTGCAAGGGTTTTCAACATTGTGTGGTCAATCCATCCCTCGATTGCGAAACAATTCCCATTAGAATTTACAACCAACAACTTCACAATGCATTCCAAACCTTCTTCGAGCCATATTGAGTAGCTAAAAACCTGGGAGAAACAAGATTGGAAGTATGTAATCTTGCAATCACATGGTTTGTATGTCAAAGAAGCATATGTACCATCGTCGTTTTCTCAAAAACCTAGCAAAACTGAAAGTCTTTTCCACTCGAAATCAAACATTTATTAACCTGAAATTAATCAAATATTTAACAATATTAACAATTAAACAAAAATACGATTAATTTTAATTTAAAAAAAAAAAACAAAAAAAAACAAAAAAAACTAGTACCTACTTCAAAATCTAACTCCGTTATAAAATCTCATTGAATGACATATCAAGGCCGCATTATTAAGATATTGTGGTAAGGATAGGTTCCGTTCTGACATCCAAAAATAATATTCCTCAGCCTTATTTTGTTGTCCAATTTCAAATTCTTTTAAATTTATTAAAAACAAAACTTTATTTATTAGTTTACACCATTTAAATATAAAATATATCGCTCTTTCCATCTTCCTTTAACAATATATGTGAAATTATTCATGTAAACTATGTTATAAAAATAATGATAAACTATGCTATAAAATACTCACTTCTTTTCTTCTAGAGGCTTCCACTCTCCTTTTCCAACTCTTTCTCTTCAAAATACCATTGACCAAATTGGGTCATTCAAAATTGATGTACCTTTAATAAAATTTTGAAATAAAATTGAGTCATTTAGTACTCGCATTTATATTTAAAATAAAATATGGCCTCTCCTTTTTATCTCATTCTCTTTAGAATACCATTGACTAAATTTGGTCATTCAAAATTGATTCACCTTTAATAAAAGTTTGACATAAAATTGAGTCATTTAGTACTGGCATTTATATTTAAAATAATATGGCCATTTTAATACATTTTGATGTCACATTTTATTGGTGGTAGTTTGTGGATTTAATGTTTATAGTTGAGATATGATGAATGGAGGGGTTTAAAAGAGTACAAAGAGGTATTTTTTATATTTTATTGACATAAATTTTTTTTTTTTAATTTGTATTATTGGTTTTAGTAGATGTTAAGTTATCATTATTATTATATTATAATTTTATTTTAAAGAAAATATTATATTTTTTTGAGAAATTTAAGAAATATGTTTTTTTATATTTATGAGAGATATATATAAATTAATATATTTTATTAAAAAAATTAAATTAAGTATTTGTTAACATAAAATTAATTGAATGTTTAATAATATTAACAATAATTGATTAAATTAATCTTCAAGACTTTTGACATTTATTTAGATAGTTTTATTATATTTTGAACAAGTAGTTTCTTTACAAGTGCCTTGTTTTTAATCTCCTTGCTTGTCATAAATTAATGGTTGACAAACACTTCTCCTAAATCAATGGTTGACAAACAATTCTCCTATTAGGTAAATGCAAAAACAAATTGGGTATCCTCATTGTCTACCACTTAGAAGACTAAAATAATATATTAAACAAGCATGCACATCACATTGTGACCTCCCAAAGTTGCAATGAGAAAACTGGGTATCTTCACTCTCTACCACCTAGAAGACTAAAACAAGTGCTACATAGTAGCTATTACCTGCTGGTTAATTTAAATATAGCTAAGTTTTAATAATAAAAAATAAAAAGTTACAATTATATATATCTCAACAATTGCATAGAACTACATTTAGGCAAAAAAATACATTTATTATTTATTATCTTATTTTTTGTTCCTTTATTCTTACATGATGATAGTAAATGAAATTTGAAAATCCACATAATCCAAATCCGTTATAATTTAGTGATTTTTCCCATCATACAGTCAATGACTTGAGCCTTCCAAATGAACTCAATGTTATTAAGTAAATAACAAATATATAATTAATTAGTCAAAAGCAGAAATAATTGATATAAGTTGATGACCATTTGCTATTATACATTTTGCACTTATTACCACACATCAATTTTTGAATGGAACAATGTTCAACTCGCTATAATTAAACTATGGAGAAATATTATATTCAAATAAGTAGTTGATTAACTGGTTATAATTAAAAATATAGAGGAATTTGGTTACAAACTTTGTACTGGTACATACAATGACATATGAATACATTGTATAGTTTATTAATATAAATATAACAATATTCTAGGCTAATAAATTTTAATTAATAAAATAAATGATTTTATTAAAATTTATGTTATCTATTTAGCATGAAAAACAAAAAACATAAAATATGAATCTTTACTTGCAAAACAAAAGAATAAAATAAAGAATACAATGACATATTCATGCGATATGAAAATATTGTGTAATTTATGAATGTAAAGATAACAATATCATATGTTAAAAGTAGATGATTATGTGCATAAACTATGTGGTAAATTGCTTTTTAGTTAATTTTTTGATTTTTTTTTTTTAAATATGAAAACATATGTTAACCATGATCTAGCAATATACGTGGGTAACAAGGACCCCAATCTTGGGTTGGAGAGCTTTCGAATTTGATTTTAGTAATTCGTGAACAAATATCCCGTAGATATACCCTGATCAAGAAGTCACAGCTGCACTGTAATTTGTTAATACAACTGCGGAGTATGGGAACTCACATTTAATACGACTGCAGAGCCGGGGACTGACGGCGCATAGAAACCATTGAACTAGCACTAAGAACTACGAGTTTTGCAATAACATGTTAAAGTTTTGAACCAATAGAATTTGAGATAAATGTATTAAAATATTATTAAAAAATCATGAATTTCAATTCATAATGTTTAACATTATATAAATTTTAAATTTTTTGAGTCAAACAAAAATTAATGTCAAATCAATAGCCAACCTAATGCAATATACTTTGCCTTTGGCAGGTATAATAAGATATTATGCAAGCATGTTAACATCATTGTGACCTCCCAAAGTTGCAATGCATTGGGAAGAGGCCAATGGCCATCTCACCAAGTGGTCCATGTCCATAATTTTATTATAACTATCAACTATCTTAGAAATCAACACTCAAATATATTTTTCTATTATTACTTTCAATGATTTTACACATTAACTCTTGCATAATGTTTGCTTTTATTTTGCAAAATTATGGGTTTGCTCTTCCTAACTAGAAACCACGATCACTAATTATACCTTGTGGTTAATATATATATATATATATATATATATATATATATATATATATATATATATATATAAGAAATGTAGCAAGGAGTTTAAATTACAATAATGCTTCATTTTTGGAAAATGTTAAATATCTCATACCGTGAGACAACCACATAATTATAAAGGCAAGGTGTGATGCCCATTTTGTTATTAAATATAAGAATATGAGATTGTGTATTAATGTGAAACAAGATACCATGTAGAGAGGTATACCACAAGCTAACCCATAAAGCATGACCTTGAAACCTATGGCACAAGGTTTGTCAAATTTCAACCTTGAGGTTCGAATTTTGGCGAACCTGATTTTTTTTTTTAAGGTTTGACGAACCTCATCGAACTTCATAACCATTGACAAAAGCCCATAGAACAAAACTCATAATCTCATGTCATAATTCAAACTTATAATCTATCCGTGTGTTTTCCATATTCATGATAACATTTTTTATGTTTATTGATGATGATATTTTACTATTTTATCATATATATATATATATATATATATATATATATATATATATATGAACCTCATTAAAAAATTCGAAATCCAACTGTACCTAGTCATTGACGAACCAAAAATCAAACCCACGCCGTGTGACTTAGCTTGAAACTACAAGTGATGTCGTTGTCAAGGCAAGGGAATGATATCATATTGACCTAGGGACTTGCACTCCAAAGCTAATGTTGTAATTATCAAAGCCATTGTTATGGGTGCTAAAGATGATCCACAAGGCATGGTACTGAAAACTAGCTACGATGTTAGTATGAAAACATGGAAGAATGTTATCACATCAACCAAGGAGTTTGCACACCAAAGTCAACTTCTATATTGATAATTTTTTTGTGTAATTCCTTGTAAATAGACTTCCTCTTAAATAAAGACAACACATAAGATATAATGCATAAACTATTGACAATGTCAATACTCCAATGATAGATGATGCTAGATATCAACTTGGGGACTCAAAACTATCTATGTCTCATAATTGTTAGGCATGAGATATTATTTGAAAGATACACATCCAATAACAATGTTAACACAAACAATTTAAAAGGAGTATGGATGTGTAATTAAATCTCAAGTTTCAACACACAGATATACCATTGTAACAATATAACATGTAACATGATACATACATAACCCATAAGGAATGACTTCAAAATTGTGACAAATGTTAGTATAAGAGCAATGGATAATGTTACCACATAAACTTGAGGGATTGCATCCTTTAAGAGTGGCAAAGGTTTTGGTGCAAGCAATGCCTTATGAACCATCTTCACCTCTCACTTGTTATGTGTGTGGGATTATTCTGGATATATTCACCATCACATATAACAACTATAAGTCAAAGGTTAGAAACCTTTCCTAATGTAAGTATAAGAGTGCGTTTACAATGTTAATACGAGGGTATCTTAATAATGTTAATGCGAGAGTGAAGGAGGATGTGATCACATTATCTCAAGGGCTTAGACTCCAAAGCCAACTAGAAATGTGGACACACACATACACACACAATCTAGGAGATGGTTATTAATAGGGATAGACACCATTTTAGAAAGATGGTATTGACAATCTTAGTACCATGGTGGGGGAGGGAGCTATCATGTCAACTTAAGGACTTACACCTCAAAGGAAGCTTATGGATTGATAAAATTTTTGGAGCAGGTAATTCCTAGGAACCAAATTCGTCTCACCACACAATGTGCACATCCAACAATGAAGTCACCACACATAATTTAGAAGACAAGTATTATGTAAAACAAAATCCCAACAAGGAGTGTGCCACTATGGTAAGATAATGTATATCACTGGCTTATATTCGTCTCAATGCTAGATCTATGAAGTGAATTAAGAAGGATGAAATCCTCAAGTGTCAACCCTTTTAATGATACTAGAAGGTATTTGAGAAAATGATTGCACCTGAAATTTTGGTCCCATTTGGTGCTTAATAAATCAAAGGTTAAGATGGAACATTCGCTCCATTAACAACAAGGTATTTTCTAGGCTATTGTGACTTGGGACCACTCCTTTTCCAACCTACCCAAAAATGGATCTATGTTGGGTTACATATGATTATCTTATTAACATGGTCAATTTAATAATAATAATATTACAGTATATTATTATTTTCATGCATTAAAAATCAATTTGATGTCAATGTTGCATTCACACTTACAACAATCTACCCAACATTAGGTTATAGAGTGTGCCACTTGAAAAAATCACATAGACAACTACCACAAGCCAAAGAGAACCCATAAGCCATGGCACCAAAACCTTTGATGATGTTAGCACTTAGGTAACATTAGAATAAGCTCTTTCACACTCCCACATCAACAATGCTATCTATCACATAGAAAAATTTCCTTGAGTTGTATGAATCCAACAACACATGAAGACTTTTAGTGTACCTGGAACTTTGACTAAGAAATCACAACCTTCTAGATATGAAATGTCCAATCCATGAGTATACCATGAATTCACAAAGGTTGTACCCATGAACCATCCACCTAAGGAAAAATAGGCACAAGGAAAGAGCAATATCAAACCAACACACAAGAATGAAATGGTCTTTGCGTAGCCAATCATCCATATTATTGAATAATTTTCTTTCTCATTTAGAAGACTCTCCATGGGCTATAGTCATAATGATCATCCTATTTCATTATTTCGACCATTTTAGAGTAGCCTATATGATCAAAAGGTATATGATGAATTGGAAACACTTTTTCAACCATCATCCTTTCAAAATAAATTTAGCTCCAATGATTCATTGTTGGAACAAATATTTGAAATTGGAACAAACTGATCTGATATATGTAAATGCATGATATCTCGATCCTAAGTTATCAAAGTTCCTATTTGATCAAATGTTCTAGGACCTCTGATCAATTTCCAACATTCCAAGTCAATTCAAAACTAGACAAAACCCTTGGCGGCATTGTTCTACAATGCATAAAACTTTGATTATGGTGAAACTCTAATCATGTTTTCTACGAAAGTCATATCAATTTTGTTGCCTAACATAAGGTCGTTTTACTACAAGATTAATTTACTATTTAGATCTTCATTTAAAACTTCTTGTCTCATTATCCCATTTTTTAAATACAAAAGAAAAATACTTAGCCTAGAATATCTCCGAGAGTCTAAAACTCACACTCCATTCAAAGTACAACCCCATTATTATAGCTTATTTGACTTTAAATATTAAGAGAATCCACTCTTTCCATCTCTGTGTTGCCAATTCCAATTGAGTTGGCAAGAGACAAAATGTCACAAACAAGATTTGAACTTAGGTTGGAATGACAACAACCTGTAGTGGTAACCACTCACACTAAATGAAAATAAATACTTGAAAACAACTACTCCCACTTTGCATCACTTAAGTGAGAAGAAAAGTGAACATTCTAGATTTCTAACAATTTTAGGGCAAAATTACAATTCTAAATCTATGAATTATTGTTTTTAATAAAAAATGGATTAACACTTTCAAATATAAAAGGTGAAATTTTAATTTTTGTGTGTTTTTATCTTTTTTTAAGCTTGCCATACCTTTCTTGATAAAATCAATATTTTTTAATATTTAGAAAATATTATAGTAGAGATGTGATAAGGTATTGTAAACATTTTAATTTGATCAAAAAAAAAAAAAAAACTCTATAAATAATAATAAAAAATAAAAAGACTTCTAATATTCATATGAAATATAGCCTAATTAAAAGTATAAATTAAACCCGCTTAAATCCATCTTAATTATTGATCTATTAAACACCTTTTTAAGATGAAAAAATATTTAATCCTCCTCACACTTCTTGAATATAAATCTAAATTAATTTATACAAATTTAATAACTCAAACAATTCCAAAAGAAAATAGATACACATTTCCAAAATATTTAACCGAATGTTGATAATATCAGCGATATTTCACGAAATATTGCAAATATTGTGATATTTTCAAGGAAACTATATTTCCCCATGATATTTTGAAAATGTCAGCAAAATATCATAATATTTTGAAAATATTGACTAAATATCGCAAAATTTTGAAAATATCAACTAATTTTTAAAAACATGAAAAAATGATCTTTTATACTTTGCGGATATTTTCCAATATTTTGACGGTATTTTCACCAATATTTCCAATAAAATATTTTCTGGGCCCTCACCCATATTTTGCCTATGCTAATATTATCAACACTGATTTAACCTACCCATCACACAATGCTAAATAAAATAAAATATGACTTAAATGAAGAATCATTGATAATTTTGTTTTCCATTTTTGTTTAACTATCTATTTAATTAATAATTATTTATCTCTAAAATATGACTTAAAGAAAAATCATTAGTAATTTTGTTTTCTATTTTTGTTTAACTATTTATTTAATTAATAATTATTTATCTTTAAATATAACTTAAATGAAGAATTATTAGTAATTTTGTTTTCCATTTTTGTTTAACTGTCTATTTAATTAATAATGATTTGTTTTTCCATTTTTTCATGGTGCAGTGATTAAAGGTGGCATGGCAATCCGCGACCAAATAAAGGAGAGGCAGGCAAAGTTCAGCTCTCTATATCTGTCTTAAGATGCGCGATAGCTGTCTTTGCTTTCTGTCTAAGGAGAAGAGCCCCACCCCCAACTTCCAGTCCCTGGCTCTGTAATCCACGTGGCGTTAACTCATTGAAAATGTTCGGCACGTGTCTCCTTGCACGTGGCGTCGCCGGCAAGACGGGGAAATGATCTTTACTGGTCCGACGCAGGCGGGGTCGGGAGTTTGAAAATTTTTCTCGGCAAGGTGTGGGATTCCCGGGACCAGTTGACACGTCGGATTGGTGGAGTGCTCCTGTGCGGACGTGTCAGCGGAATTGAGTGTTAGTACGCGCATAGGCACTGGAGTAGTGTTCTATTTGTTGCTGGAGGGCTCTTGGTGCTGGAGCGGAGGAATTTGGAGAGCAGCGAGAAGAAGAGGAGCAGCGGTGGTGTTCCGGTGGCGCAAGCAGGTTTGATAGCGAAAATGTCCGCGGAAAACAGCAGCGGCAGCCCGGCAGCTGCGAGTGGGAACAACAGGAGAGGGCATGCGCCTCCTGGCGGGCCGTCAACATTCGATCTCTTCAGCTGGTCGGAGGGGCCTCCCGACAGTGCGCAGGTTCGAACCCCCGCGAGGCCTTCCGCGAGCACAGACAGCAATGCCTTTGATCAAACCGCCAATGCGTCTCCTGTCGGTCGGCCAACCATACGTATGCACCAGGTAACCAGCTGTTGCCTTGTCCTTTGCACAGATCTTGGATTGGCAGGTTAATTTTACGCTTCTTGATTTTTATATAGGTGTTTTTGACCTTTCTTGCAGCCTGCTGGTGGGACGAGCACGATCACGTTTGGCGAGCAAATAACTCCCGAGGAAGCAGAGTCATTGCTGAAGAGGTAATCGTTATTTTTATCTTTGTCTCCGTCCTTGTGTTTTTCCGGAGGTTCGATCTATTGATCGCTTGATGCGCTCGTGATCTATATTCTTCGAGCATTTATTAGTTTTCGTAATTATTGATTTCGGGAGAAGCTTGCTTTAATGTCCGTGCTCCTGTGGTCTTGAGTAGCACTTTGAGGTTTTGAATAAATTGTAAGCGGCACATTACGTTCTGCTAGGTTTTGGACTGATAAGCCTTTTCCAGGCGGTTGTATACCCATTATTTGTGTTGCATTTTAGCTTTTGTTGCTTTAAAATCCAGTTTCCTTGTTTTAAGGTCAGAGAAAATCTCTGCCAGTTGCAGCCAAAATATGTTATTTCCGCGCTGTGTGAGCAGCTATTAGGCTGTCTTTTAAAGCATTATAGGTTATGTTGCTTTCTGGTGTCCGTTTCCTTTTTCTATCAAATTATCCATGTTAAACATTACAACGTTACTCCAGTTGTCGCTAAAACATGCCGTTTTCCGTTTGTACGTGCTGTTTGAGCAGGGCATTTGGCGGTCTGTCGAAAGCATTTTTTATTATGGTGTTTTCTGGAGCTAAAAACCTTTTTTCTTTTAAAAATTCTCATCAGTGAAAATGTCTCCAGATCGTCGCTAAAATATACCATTTTCTATTAGTAAGAGCCGTTTAAGCGGCTAGTAGACTGTATTCTTGAACTTTACTTTCTCGTCTAAAAGAATGGTTTCCTAAGGACACAACGAGGCGTTCGTTCACTCGTGACTCGCGAGGTCAATCTAGTGTTAAGCTGGTGGCCCGGGTCTTTTTTAGGGAAAGAGCTGGAGGTCAAATTTAGAAAATTTTAGGTTTTGCTACTGTTTTTTTGGTTATCAACGAAAATCTTACCAAATAGTAGTTAAAACATGTAATTGTCCTAGCAAGGGCCCTGGTTGACTAGCTGTTTCCATTAAAACTGTTTTCTTTGGAGCCGGTTGTGGATCCACGGATGACGTGGATGGAGTGTTCTGCCAGCGGTTCTCCTTTGTTTCATATTTGCGCCTGGATTTGTATATCATGGGTTTCAAAAATATTAGTCTGGGTGCAAGTTGCTGGCAATTTTGATTGGAGAGATAACTCTCGGACCTGGATCTAACCCGAAGGATGTTTCCTATTTGCAGTGAAGCTCCTTGCAGCACCTTTCACGATTCACTCTCCAAACATGTTTCCTCTAAATTACGACTTCGAGACGTGGGCTGTTTAAATTTTTTATAGTGTCTGAAGTCTGGTGTTTGCAATGCAGCACCTTAGGGCATGTTTATTGAAGCACTTCCAAAACAAACAGGGCTTTGGTGTGCATTCCTGAATTGTTTTCTCCCGTTAAGTTAAAAATGTGCTTGTGTTGGCATTTGCTAGTTGGTGCGTGGATCTGTACATTAGTGCGGGGAACAAAATTCCCTTATCACGTCCAATTCAATATTTTGCACCTGAAAATGGGGACTTAAAATTGGAGCTTAAAAGGGAAACATTTTCAGCCTCTAAAATGCCCCTATACAAAATTGATGAACATGTATTTGTGCGAGTTTTAAAGTTTAAAGTATCATTGCTGTTTTAATAACTCTATAACCTTTGTGATCAAGTTCTGTGAATCTATAACACGACACATGGAATTTCAAATCTTATTTTTGCTAATATGATAACTTACCCTAAAAGTGTCTCATAGCTATCGCATTTGTTCAGGTTGTTGATCTAATCTGGGTAATGGCCCACACATAGAAGATATTTTCACAGGTCACATTTTCAGAAAGGTCTGCTATGTACAATGAAGATTTCATTCGGAGTATGTGTAAAAAACAGAGTCTGGAGCTTGTATCTTAAAATTCTTTTGAATCTCTTTTCCATGTCAGTCGTCATTTGTAAACATGATTTTAGTTATGCCCAAAATCCCTTGACTATGTTGATCTCTTATAACTTGTAAGTTGAATTTGCATATATTGTTCTAAAAGGGTAGTAGTCATGCATTGGGTAAATTAGATCTGATTTCCTTATACCAGGATTAGTGGGTGCTTTGCTGTTCTAGTTTTCTCATCTGATAGTATCCCAAGAAATAAAAGGTGCCTAGTTCAGAGGCTAACTTATATTCTATGTTGTAGAGTTATCAACAGGATTTCATTATTGAATGGCAGAATCTTGTATAAAATAATGTAGTGGAATAGCCTAGTCTGTTTTGTTGAGCTGAGAGGCCCTTCTACAGGCCAGTATGAGGGAGATGTTATAGCTAAAGTACAGCCCAGTAGCCCAGTATGAGGGAGATGTTTTAGCTAGCTGCTAGTGTACAGCCCAGTATGAGGGAGATGTTGTAGCTAGAGTAATGCTCATGTTGTCACATGTCAGTGGATATAGTTTTGGAGAAAAATAATTCACATTATTAAAACCATACAGTAGGTCAACAATATATAAAACCATACACTAGGTCAACAATATATAATGATATAATAACAACATTATAGAACACCGTGTGCCTTTTTGAAATTAGAAAAACAAGTGTATCTATCTGTCCGACTCCCTGATATAGCAAAGCTCTGAGATGGATCTGTCAAATTTCTTTTACCATAAAAACATTTATACTGAGAGGGATTTGATCCTTCTGGGTGCTTGATAGATCTGAGATGACCATAAAAACATTTGCACTGAGAGGTATTTGAACCTTCTGGGTGCTTGATAGATCTGAGATTAAGATGGACTCCCTGATATAGCAAAGCGCTGAGATGGATCTGTCAATTTTCTTTTACCATAAAAACATTTGTACTGAGAGTGATTTGATCCTTCTGGGTGCTTGATAGATCTGAGATGACCATAAAAACAATTGCACTGAGAGGTATTTGATCCTTCTGGGTGCTTGATAGATCTGAGATTAAGATGGAGTCAAGCTGGTGGGTATTGGACACAAAGTAAAATCACTATTTCGAAGTATTTGCAGAGCTGCATGTCTAACATTGACACATCAGGCTTCACTATGAGCATTACAGGGGAATGTGACGATAAAATCATCTATTGGGACTAACTTCCTTTCAATGGTAAACTTTTTACAGGGAATGGGATAATAAAATCAGCTATTGGGGCTAACTTTCTCTCAATGGTAAAACTGTTACAGGCATTGTTTTCTAGCATCTTGACCAAATTAGGTTAAGCGAGGAAACATTGGATCGAACTTGTCAAATTTTAACTTATCATTCTTTATCTAGTAGAAAGAGGTGAATGATATTATTGGCAGGTGGCCGTTACAATTCCAAAAAGGCAAATCAATAAAGGCAAAAGATCCATGAAAATGGGAGCTTTTCTGTCTTAACAAGAAGCCATTTTCCTTTGCTTGCATAGTTTTCTGTAACTAAGCAATGAGGATTGTGAGTCATTATATCACCATTCTTCTGTGAATATTTTTTGCTCTGAAAAAAATCATAATTTTATTCATAAAATTCAAAATTACATGTTGCAGAGGCTTTGTTTTTTCATAATTCCATAAGAGGAATCCATATTATAAGATGCAAAACAATCTGCCACATCATCAGAAAGTCATCACGAGTAACATACATCCGCAAAAAGGATGAAGTACAAGTACCACTCAAGCAAATCTTCAACGTAAACAGATCCTAAAAAGGCCTGTCTCATAAGGTATCGTGATTCACACCTAAACTCATCTCTCCCAGTATCCCGAGAAATCAAAAAACACGATAGAAAATAATTAGAACTGCTCAACATAACCAACAACCACTAGTCTAAAAGAAGAGAGAGCTGCAGCAGAGGGCTCTCCGTCAAACTCTTGAACCTGCCAAGATCCTGGTACTGGTCGCAGACTCTCCTTTGATATTATTCTGTGAAAGTTGCCCTCGACAGGGGCGATATAAAATATCAATTACTAATATATGGGTAGAGGTTATTGTCAATTAAGTGAAGCGATTTTGCCATCGTCACAATGCAAGGATTTCTTGCCCTTTTCACTTGGATAAGGAAACTCTCTCATATATGCTTGGGTCAAGTGAACTCATTTTGTTACAAATCTGTAACGGGGTTCTGTTCGCCAAACACTAAAAGTGACATAATATGTTAAATCATAAGTTCGATTAACAGTTACTTGTATCCTTTATCTGTATGAATGATGGGGTACAGATGCTAGAGTAATGAATGTTGATTTTTTTATAGGTCTTGTTGAGGGTACAAGTGGAGTTGTGATTCTTGATACGACACCTATTTTAACCTACTCTAGAGTTCAAAAAGAGGCATACTAAACTTTAACTTCGAATATATTATGCTCTAGTTGATTCACATTTCGCTGGCCAAACATCTATGACCCTGCGACTTCCAGAACCCCCGTCTTCCACTATATATTTAATCATCGATCATAACCATGACTTGTTTATCCATTTGGATATGGTCATAGTTGAAATAAGTCGTCAAACTCTCTAAATGTTAAACCATGTGGACTTCTCATTTTTCTTTAATAAATCATACCTGTTTTTTTGTGAGGAATATTTTATGAATCCTTTACTCTTGAAAATCTTGGTCCGGAAGTCCTTTTTTCTGGTACGTTTCAAACAATGCTACTATAGATTTTAGTATTCAAGACAACTATCTCTGTTCTGCTACCATGTGATTCACGGTATTAACATTCTCTATTATTTACAATATCAGGAGGCCTTGTTCTGCTTCAAAAAAACGAGAAATGACTGGGAGTGGAATCTTTAACCCGGATAATCCAACTGAAGGTGCTGATTTTGCCAATGGCTATTCTACTCCTGATCGTCCTAGTGTACGACTTTTCCAGGTATTAAAAATATCAAATCTCATTACACCTTTGTTATTAATTTTTACTGATTTTTTCAAACATGTTTCATGACGTTTAGGATCAAAATGTTATTCTTTTGATGGTTTGTTTTACTGATGCCGCTAATCTCTACTTTGTCATTCTTTACAGCAACCTGCAGGAATAGTTAGTCAAATATCTTTCGGTGTGGATGGAAGTGTATCGCCCAAAAAACCTACTTCTTTAACAGAAGTAGCGAAGCAGAGGGAGCTTAGTGGAAGTCAAGAGTCATCTGTTGATGCACATTTCAGGAAACAATGTTCACTTGCTAAATCAAAAGAGCTTATTGGCAATGATATTTTTGGGCCTCCTCCTGAGGTGCCACCACGATCCTTAAATCGTAATTTGGAACCCAAGGAAGAGCCTAAGGAAATGAAGGAATCTGCAGAGCCAATGCCCCGGAATGTTCGTACGTCTGTAAAGGTCTCTAATGTAAGTGTTTTTTATTCTAAATACTCTTTAAAAAATTATATCGACATGGTGGCTTGTGATGATGGTCATACTTCACATACTGGATATGGATTGCTTTCAGAGGCATGGCACGATATATCAAGGCATTTTTCTTTAGATAATTTATTTATAGGTCTGAACTGTTTTTGGGGGGGGGGGGGGGTGCATGTGTTATTTACACTGAACTGTTTTTGGGGGACGGGGGGGTGCATGTGTTATTTACACAAGAATACGCAAGCAACGAGTTCGTGTAATGGTCAAGCAATCAGAAATATCAGAAACCATACTACAATCTAGTGTACAAGAAAGGGCCTTTTTAAGTTATTTCCGATGTTTGTTTGTGGATCTCCATATCTTGTTTCTGTCATTTCTAATGCATGAATTGTGAATCCTAAGGTTCTGGGTCTATAACTTGCATCCTGTTGTGGATCCAGCCTGCAGGGGGCTACAGTCAAATCACATTTGGCCAAGAATCTGCAGGAAAGGCAATAAGAAGGGTTCATGATCAGAAAGTGGCAGAGTTGACTGGCAACAACATTTTCAAAGGAGATACTCCATTAAATTCTGCAGAGAAGCCAGTCAGTGTCGCAAAGCTAAGGGAGATGAGTGGAAGTGATATATTTGCAGATGAAAAGCCAGTAAATCGAGACTGTCTTGGAGGAATCAGGAAACCCCCGGGAGGAGAGAGCAGCATTGCTCTGGTGTAAATAAAGATTTAACCAAGGATATACCGGGATTGATTAACCTTTTGAATGACCATCATGCATAGGATGACGAAGATAGCTGTTTGTTGTTAAGTTTTTTGGTGTTGTTTTGGGTTTACAGATTTGATTTGGGTTAGGTAGTTTGCATGGCAATTTCAATAACATACAAGCTATCTGGTGGGTGGATCCTTCTATAGGCCACTGCCAAGAGCTTCAACTACTAAAATGATATTCCTGGATTAGATGGAACTAGACGTGTTTAATGTGGTTGTACCTATTCTGTCTACACAGAACACACGAAGAATACATAGCAGACTGACCGGTTAACACAACTATAGAGCCCTGAAAGATGACAGGTGGATCTTATTATTTTCAGGTGGATCTTATTATTTTCAAACCTGAAGCTGATTTGGACCTGACAAAAAGACTTTATTGATATTGAAAAGGTTGTGCTTGTAAGGACTGTATAATATTTATATTTTAAGCTGTTATCTGTATTTCTCTCACCCGCTTACAGTATGCAGGGTAGACTTGCACTTATTCATGGTTGGATGTGCTCTCTTTCTCTCTCACAAAACTTCCAGCCAGTGGCTGCAGATGGATTTCAAGGAGCTTCAGTGCCTCTTGTTTTGTACACCTCTGCAGATAACTGAAATTGCAAGAAATTTCAGCATTAAAGAATGTAGTAAATATTTGAAATTCAAATAAGTTCCTTCAATTTAACTATTCTAATCCTGGTTGCAACAATGACTGAAAAGGTGATAAAAGGGGTCAATCAAAATGGCAAACCCAATGCATGTACACAAAGAAACATGTGTAAACACAAGCAGCATAGCCATTGGCAGGGTGATCACTATGATATCCATGGTTTCTTTGTCACAAGCTCCCTAGAGCAAACTGAATTACATCAGAGGCCATTTAGACCAGAAAAAGTAGATTGCAAGAATAAATTTAATCACTTTCCACAAGAAGATCGCTGCATTTCATTTTTTAATTGAATTGGTGACTTTCTATTTAACAATTAGATTTCTGAGCTGTTTGTGTCATAAATGTTTAAAAAAGTTTGCATTTAACAGCATTCTACACAGCCTTGCCTGATTCTATTTTTTATTTAATCTTTTGAGGATTTCCGGATTTAAATTCTCACCCAAATTGGAGGTTATAGATTCGATATTGATATTTTTGGTTACTTGCTATGATGGAAAAAATATTGGTTATAGATTCAATGCTGATATTTTTGGTTAATTGCTATGACGGAAAAAATTTAAGTTATAAATTCAATGCTGATGTTCTTGGTTACTTGTTATGAAGGAAAGAATTAGGTTATAGATTCAATGCTGATATTCTTGGTTACTTGTTATGAAGGAAAAAAATGTTTCTTCCTATAAAGGAAAAATTCTGTTGCATGCAATTAAAATTTATAGTTATGAAATTTTGGTGATTTTGATTGAAAATGACTTTAGCTTTGGCTTAATATTTTCAAAATTCTATAAATTCAATGATGTTGAAAACCATAAATGCTATTTGTTACGTTACATGCGGATGAAAGGTATAAGCTTATTTTATAGTTATTCACAAGGTATCAATTATTCTCTTGGATGGTTCGATGTTGATTGGTTATTTGTTGTCATTTATGGATAGGAATAATTTATCTTTTTTTTGAAAAGTTTGAACAACCATAGGTTTGGTAAAGTGCAGCATGGAAAAATATGGACATTTAATGAATATAAATGGTTGAAAAAATTATTTTTCTTTTTTTGGTAAAGTGGGGCATATATGTGGTGGAAAAGTCCCCAATTGGGGTGTGGCGAGGGTACAAATCCAATTGAGGAATGATGAAGGTAGTTATCGTATGTTTGTACGGTGGGCATACCAGCCTGGCCGAGAGCAAGCAGCAGGGTATCGACGATGATGGAGCCCGCGTTGCGTGTAATCAAGGGGGTGCTCCTTCCGAGGTCAGCTCCACGTGAGGAAGAAGACTAAAATAGGCGGGATGAGCCGCATGGGTTTTCTTCGGTATGTCTAGTTCCTTGCATGCATAGCGAGGAAGGTGGTGAAGCTGTGTGCGACGAAGGCCGGAGGGGTTGATCCAGATGTATGCATCTCACGACATTGCTTTGAGGCTCAAGGGTATGTAACCTTTTTTATGTCTTCAATCCCCACTGCATATGGATCAAGTCAAGGGCTGTGTGATGTTTGTAGTTAATAGAGTGACTGAAATGTGAAGCATTGTTGCGCTGCATGGTTGGGTGTCTGGGGATACCAGAGGGAGTGATCTATATGTCAGTTGATTTCAATTTTGTTTGGGATTATGCTGTGTAAGATGGGCGATGGGGACATGGGTAGGAGGTTAGAAGGCTGGGAAGACTAGAACAAGCCCATGCTGACCATTCAAGATCTAGAGAGGAGCTTTGAAAAGAGGAATTCCATTGGTCGTCTGGATTCTAGGGGTGGTGATATTGATAGCTGGGTGTATGGCACTTGTAAGGGTAGAGGATATATCTATGTAGGAGGATACCTTGACAAGCCCAAGCTTTGTGATAGGGAGGAGGGGCTTGGGTTATAGTCGGGAGGGCATAATGTTAGTCGGGTATGTTGTGACCACTCTGGGAAACCTCTGTATGGTATGTGGGGGGTAAGGGAGAAGGGTCTAATTCAGGATCACACGGTGAGTCAGGTTTGTAAATTGCATAAGCATTGCTCTGAATTATTAAATCTGTGTTCTATGAAACCTTGTTTTGTCTTTGTGACAGCCTCCAGAAGGCAAAGCAAGTCCTTTGATGGAATAGCTCGGACTCCTCGATTCGTCGCGTCCCTCTCTATTGTCACGCAGTATCATATGGCGCCAACGAAGGCTGTGAAAGAGGAAGCAGGAGGTGTGAACAAGCAATAGACATGGAAAAGAGGCCAACATAAAGAGAAAGGAGAATCATCTACGCGAGCTCCTAGACGGTCTAGACGTAAGCCTCAAGTTGACCACATTGTAGAAGCAACCCTCGCGTACATTCAGGAAACACCTACCCAAGTAAAGAAGGTTATTGCTAAATGGGAGGAAGCTCTCACTCGTCAAGTCGAGGAGGAAATTAATTTGGAAGGAGAAATGATAGTCCCTGATTCGTGCAACACTAGAGGCAGAGTAGCTCAATACCAACAAACTCTACATTTATACTGACGAATGAAACACTTGGTGGCAAAAACCATCATGCATACCACTGAGTTTATGTAAGTCAACCCAACAATGCAAGAAATCAAGAGGGATTTTCAGTTACTTCAATTTCAGGGCTAGAGACAAAACGCCAATTGAGCAGAATTGAGAAGCTCTTGAAGCACTCGCAGCAAACAGAGATGCCCGGGTCCAGTGCTAAAGACTTGGTACCCATCGATTCCTTTGAGAGTTGAACTGGTTTTAGTCTTGATGTCTCTATCGCTGTTGTTTATTTATGTTTATGTCCTTGTTGTTAAACTATGTGAGTAGTACGCTTGTGTTCAGTTTGTCAAACTATGTCAAAGTCACCAATATTGTGACTTTAAAAGCTGAATTTGCTAGACAGAAAGTTTTTTATTTTTGGATGACATACAACTCCTTCCGATGGCCAATAGATTTGGTTTCCCAGTAGGGCAGGTTGAGGCCTCGGAAGAGATTATATTATGTAATTTTCCCTTTTGAAAATGAATGAAAAAACAACGTACTCAACTTACAAAAAAAATGTAGTGGAAAAGATTAATTTTCTGGAGGGTTGAAGAATATTACGCATTTTAAAAATATTTTGGGTTTGGAATAATATTATAATAATAATAATTTAATTTAAAGTGATTAAATTAATATAGAATTAATTTGAAAGTCTTTATTTTTTTTTCCTCGGAAAAAATCATAACTCTCACTATAAATAAGCAAAGTTACATGCTGTATATGCGTTTTTCATATTCATATCAGCAAAGAACTGTCTGTTTCAATTATATCTCTGATAAAATCAAAACCAAAAATAGTATGTGTTCAGTAGAAAGTTTGATAGATAATACTGTCGAAAATGTACATATGGAAAAATAACAAGTAATAAATACATAGGCAAAAAATAATTTAGCATGTGGTAGCCCAAAAATATATCATAGTGCTGTAACATCTGTAGGTGTAAATCATGTTCTCACGCCCCTTTGTCTTTGTTCTTCAAAAGGTTGATGGAAAAATTGGTAGAATAGGTGTTCATTATGCTTTTGGATCTCCCATTGATCCCTCAATAAGTTCGCTGCCACTTTGGATAACTGATCAGAAATCGTGTTCCTCTCCTTGTAAATATGTTGACATGAGATGTAATCAAAATGTGTTTTGAGTTGATATACCTCATCCAAGATATTATGTAGTGTGTGCACGTGACATGCAGAATGCTTGTTGAACCAATCAATGATGATTTTAGAGTCGCCAAAAATCTATAGTTTGTTGCAGTGTTTGGTGATGGCAAATTGTAGTAGTGCAAGGAGGTAGGATGGTTCAGCATGGTTGTTTGTACTTCTACCGAGGCCAATTTTTATTTTGAAGAAGTGTAGTTTAGATAGGTGTAGGAGAAAACCTTCTCCTCAACCATCTAGTTGTGCCAAACCATCAAAATATGGCCATGGAAATGTGGAGTCAATGATTCTAAAGACTCGGTGCCTATCGATTGCTTTGAGAGCTGAACTGGTTTTAGTCTTTATGTCTCTACTACTGTTGTTTATTTATGTTTATGTCCTTGTTGTTAAACTATGTAAGTAGTACGCTTGTGTCTAGTTTGTCAAACTATGTCAAAGTCATTAACATTGCAGCTTTAAAAGCTGAATTTGTTAGACTAAAAGTTTTTTGTTTTGTTTTGTTTTGTTTTTGGATGGCATACAACTCCTTCGGATGGCCAACAAATCTGGTTTCCCAATAGGGTAGGTTGAAGCCTTGGAAGAGATTATATTATGTATTTTGCCCTTTTGAAAATGAATGAAAAAAGCGGCCTACTCAACTTACAAAAAAAAATGTGGTGGAAAAGATTAATTTTCTGGAGAGTTTAAGAATATTATGCATTTTAAAAATATTTTGGGTTTGGAATAATATTATAATAATAATAATTTAATTTAAAGTGATTGAATTAATATAGAATTAATTTGAAAGGCTTTATTTTTTTTCCTCAGGAAAAATCATAACTTTCATTATAAATAAGAAAAGTTACAAGCTGTATATGCATTTTCCATATTCATATTAGCTAAGAATTGTATGTTTCAATTACATCTTTGATAAAACCAAAACCAAAAATAGTATGTGTTTAGTAGAAATTCTGATAGATAATATTGTTGAAAATGTACATATGGAAAAATAACAAGTAATCAATACAAAGGCAAAAAGTTATTTAGCATGTAGTAGCCCAAAAATATATCAATGTTGTAACATTTGTAGTTGTAAATCATGTTTCGACGACTCTTTGTCTTTGTTCTTCAAAAGCTTGATGGAAAAATTGGTAGAATAGGTGTTCATTATGCTTCTAGATCTCCCATTGATCCCTCAATAAGTTCGTTGCCTCCTTGGATAATTGATCGAAAATTGTGTTCCTCCCCCTGCAAATATGTTGACATTAGATGTAATCAAAATGTGCTTTGAGTTGATATACCTCATCCAAGATGTTCTGCAGTGTGCGCATGTGACATGCTGAACGCTGGTTGAACCAATCAATGGTGATTTTAGAGTCGCCAAAAATTTGTAGTTTGTTGCGTTGTTTTGTGATGGCAAATTGTAGTAGTGCAAGGAGGCACGATAGTTCAACAAGTTGTTTGTACCTCTATTGAGGCCAATTTTTATTTTGAAGAAGTGTAGTTCAGATAGGTGTAGGAGAAAAGCCCCCCCACAGCCATCTACTTGTGTTGAACCATCAAAATATGCCCATGGAAATGTGGAGTCAATGATCCTAAAGACTCGACCCCTATCCATTTCTCAGAGAGTTGAACTGGTTTTAGTCTTGATGTCTCTACTGTCGCTGTTTATTTAAGTTTATGTCCTTGTTGTTAAACTATGTAAGTAGTACGCTTGTGTCCAGTTTGTCAAACTATGTCAAAGTGACCAACATTGCGGCTTTAAACGCTGAATTTGCTAGACTGAAAGTTTTTTGTTTGTTTTTGGATGACATACAACTCTTTTCGATGGCCAACATATCTGGTTTCCTAGTAGGGTAGGTTGAGACCTCGGAAGAGATAATATTATGTAATCTGCCCCTTTGAAAATGAATGAAAAAAACGGCCTACTCAACTTACAAAAAAATTGTGGTGGAAAAGATTAATTTTTTGGAGGGTTGAAGAATATTACGCATTTTAAAAATATTTTGGGTTTGGAATAATATTATAATAATAATATTTAATTTAAAGTGATTAAATTAAAATAGAATTAATTTGAAAGGCTTTATTTTTTTTCTCGGAAAAAATCATAACTTTCATTATAATTAAGAAAAGTTACATGATGTATAGGCGTTTTACATATTCATATCAGCGAAGAACTGTATGTTTCAATTATATCTCTGATAAAATCAAAACCAAAAATAGTATGTATTCAGTGGGAAGTCTGATAGATAATACTGTTGAAAATGTACATATGGAAAAATAACAAGTAACAAATACATAGGCAAAAAATAATTTAACATGTAGCAGCCCAAAAATATATCATAGTGCTGTGACGTTTGTAGGTGTAAATCATGTTCCCATGACCCTTTGTCTCTGCTATTCAAAAGGTTGATGGAAAAATTGGTAGAATAGGTGTTCATTATGCTTCTGGATCTCCCATTGATCCCTCAATAAGTTCGCTGCCTCTTTGGATAACTGATCAGAAATCATGTTCCTCTCCTTGTAAATACGTTGACATGAGATGTAATCAAAATGTGCTTTGAGTTATATACCTCATCCAAGATGTTCTGTAGTGTGTGCATGTGACATGCAAAATGCCGATTGAACCAATCAATGATGATTTTAGAGTCGCCAAATATTTGTAGTTTGTTGCAGTGTTTTTTGATGGCAAATTGTAGTAGTGCAAGGAGGCAGAATAGTTCAACATAGTTGTTTGTACCTCTACCGAGGCCAATTTTTATTTTGAAGAAGTGTAGTTCAGATAGGTGTAGGAGAAAACCTCCTGCACAACCATCTAGTTGTGCCGAACCATCAAAATATGCCCATGGAAATGTGGAGTCAATGATCTCAGGAATGATGTTTCGGAGGGTGGGTGGAGTAGGGTCATCCAGAATTAGGTGATATATAGAGGATATGTGTGCAACAATGATGTTCCAAGTGGGTTGTATGTTTTGAAAGATAGCACGATTGTGCGCAAGCCAAATACCCCAGCAGATTAATGTGGGAAGATTATAGAGTTTCCCAGCAGATTAATGTGGGAAGATTATAAAGTTTTCGGGGATTGGATGATTGCCACCCGGATTCCCAAGCTTTTGAAAGGTTTTATTATTTATGGGTTTACAGGTATTAATAATTATTTTATAAAGTTTTTGGGCCATGTTTTTTAAATAAATATATTAATTTGTGAAAGTTTTGGGCCGATTTAAAGGATATTAATTTCTGAAAGTTTTGGGCCGGTTTAAAGGGTATTAATTTCCAAGTTGTTATGGCAAGGATATTAATTTATAATTTTTTTGGGTTATGTTTTTTAAATAAATATATTAATTTGTGAATGTTTTGGGGCCAAATTTTTTGTTTAATATCATAAGTAAATAATAATTAAAAAATTTGTTTACTTAAATGAGATTTATTAAAGTGAATTTATGATGTAAATGAGGTTTATTAAAATGTTAGTGTATTGGTTACAGTTACATCAGAATAAATTTAACACTAATTAGATTTAAATTAAGTGTTTTTTTGATAGGTACAATTAAAAACTTGAATTTTTTAACTCTATAATGATCACTCTTGTAAAATTTAAAGGGTACTAATGTCAATTTTTTAACTCTATAATTATCACTCTGTAAACTTTAAAGGGTATTAATGTCTAAGTTGTTATGGCATGTATATTAATTTATAAATTTTTTGAGTCATGTTTAACACATAAATATATTAATTTGTTAAAGTTGGAGGCCAAAAATTTTGTTTACTCTTATAAGTAAATAATAATTAAAAATTAATGATGTAAATGAGGTTTATTAAAGTGTTAGTGTATTGGTTACAGTCATATCAGAATAGAACCGATTACATTTAAATTAATTTTTTTTTGATAAGTACAATTAAAAACACATATTCGTGTGCAACGAAGCACATATTCTCTTCAAGAGTCCAATATTTTTCTTTAAAACTTTTAATGAATATGCATCATGAGAACATACTTGGTAATCTTTTAAATGAAATAACTTAATTCATTTAAAAAAATTATCAACAAAATTGTTCTATTTTTGTGTATGCGAACAACTTATTTTTTTTCAAGAAGTATCGACATAATTGTTCTATTTGTTGTTACATGCAATTAATTTATTTCTTTTCAATAATATTAATATAATATTTCCCCGGATGCGGGTGTTCCAAGGCCGAATTAATGTGAAGGGTTGGCGGGCTGCTACTCTCTGCAGCCATCTGCCTCCTGGGTACGACGTGTTAAATGGCATATTGCCCAACGCAAACCACCATTTATCATCCCCCCATTCCAAAGCTGTTCGCCCTGCAAACTCTGGTTCTCGCTCGATTCCGACTGGTGTGAGACATTCCTCCGCATGCTTGAGCGGGATTCACAGCATGATGGCAGTTACGTTTTCTGATAGGTTTCGCTTGGGAAGGACGGCTTGGGAGCATGCTGTGGTTTGGCGCGCTGTGGGTGACATTCACTCGCAACATGTTATTAACCACCTGCTCTCGGCTCCCATTATGTATCATTCTGTTGTCAAAAATTGCAGAGTCTGCAGGGAGGAAAGCGTCGACCAGCGCTTGAAGCGTTTAATGAGAAGAGAGGTTCGTGGTTTGTTCAGCGCCTGGTGGAGTGTCGAGCAGTTGTGGCATTTGTTTTCTATTCAGGGCTACCTTGCGCGGGTTCTCTCTGTGGTTTGGGAGGTTTTCAGGCATCCGCTTCCTTTCAGCATGCCCAGGATTCGTCATCATATGAGGAGCCGAAGGGGTAGCTCGCGGAGCCACCCTTCCCACGCCCCTGCTAGTCCTTCTCCTGACTCATCATCCTTTGGGGAAGGCTCGAGCCATTATCCCCGCACCCGTTCTGGTCGGGGGCGCTCTCCTGGCCATCATTTGTTTTGGGGTCCTCACACGCACAGGCCTCCTGCTTCCTATGCCCCAACCACTGGCACGACTCGGTTCACTTTCAACAGCAGTCTCAACCGCCCACGCATTACTGCCATTCTTTCGGTGGTCTTCCTTGAAGATTGCGTTCCTGGGGATGTTTCGCTTCCTACAGCTCCTGCGGCGACTGTTTTTGCTCCGGACACTCAGTTTTCTGTTTTCAATCTCGATGAACGCAACATCCAGGCTCCGCCTCCGCCTCGCCCTGCAGATCCAGTCTTGGATGAGGAAATGCTTTCCGCCGATCATGTAACCCAAGCGACTCATGATGAACCTGCTGCGGGCATGCTCGCCACCGACTGGTGCAGAATCGAGGAAGAGCCCCCGGAAGATTAAATGGGTTTGTTGTCTGGTCACTTCTATGTCTCTGTTTCTCAAACCTTCGGGTTTTTTCTGCTATGGAAGTTTTGCTGTGTTTCTGGCCCTCCTTTGTATCTTTGGGGTCAAAGTATGCTTCAGGAAACTATGGTTATGTTCCCCTGCGTGGGCATCAACAGTTTACAACACTGTTTTTTCTGAATTTTCTGCCTCCTGGGCAGCTGTTTCTGACTACGGTCTTGATGTAATTTTACCCGCCTGTTAATAGATAATTTTACTTAGAAAAAAAAAATATTAATATAATATTTATCTCTATATGTACATAACCAATAATTCTTATTTTGCAAAAAAATCAAATGGAAGCACTCTGTTTCCTGTTTTACAACCAAAAGAGGTTTTTGTTGGGAACGTGCTCATTAAAAAAATGCTCTCATTTTTTACACAGGTATCCCGGTTTAGAAGATTCGAATGAATCTTTGAAGCCCATTTTTTCAGATTTAAATATTAAATAATTTCATTTTTTGGTCATCAAATATGGACACGGTTTAAGCACATATGGAAATGAGTTTTTGAAAAAAAGAGAGTTTTTGTTTGTAACAGAGTCATTAAAAAAACCTCTCAGTGTTTAAACAGGTATCACCGTTTGGAAGTGGTTATGCCGCTAGAATATATCATATTGAGCCTCCGCGTCGCCAATATAGATTCGAATGAATCTTTGCAGCCCATTTTTCTAGATTTAAATATGAAATAATTACTTGTTTTTGTCATCAATTTTGGACACGGTTTTAGAGACTTGAAAAATGACTTTTTCAAATATGAAAGAGGTTTTTTGCTAGAATGGGCTTGTTTATAAAAACCTCTTTCAGTTTGTACACATATATCACAGTTTGGGAGATACACAGGCATATCTGGACCATATTTTCCAATAAATCATGCAATTCACATAATTATCTATCCATGAAAAACTTTTAAGAATTCAAAGAACATGAAATCTTTTAAGAATTTAATGAACAAAATACTTATTAGTCTATGCAATAAATTCCATAGAGGTTTTCTCAAGAAATAACCTTGAATCTTTATCATATGAACTTTTCCAAGCAAATAAATTCAATTCTTATTTCATCATACATTATATGCAAGCACAATACTTTTCAAAGAACATAGTTACTTATCTTTTGATGCATGCTTGGAATCCCTTTTTCCTCTCTCTTGGCTCCATTTTCCATGTATTCTGTCATTCTTTCTTTCTTTCTTCTTCTTCTTTTTTTTTTTTTTTTTTTTTTTTCATAGGCTTACAATAAGTAGAATTAAGAAAATGGAAAAAGTTTTTCTAAATCTTAAAAGCATTCCATAAATCACTCCAAAAATCTGATTTTTCCTAAACATTAGAGGAAATTTCAGCTTAAAAGTGCCCATGAAATTTTCATGTCATAATATGTAAACCAATTACAATGTTTTTTTTTTTAAAAGAGTTACATGTAAATATTTTGGAGGAAAAAGAAGATTTTATTTTATTTATTTATTTATTCTTCTTCTTTTTTTTTTTTTTTTTTTTTGGCTCATCTTCTTATAGGTTTACTTGAATTTCAAGATTAGACACTCATTAGATGTGAAATTAAATTCCACATCCAATGAGTACCCATTATGCATAATTTTGAGAGGACTTACCTTGACAAAGATTCCAGATACATTAAAAAAACATGTTTTAACATGTTTTTTAACGTATCTATAATTTTTATCAATGTGATTCCTCTCAAAAGTATGCATAATGGGCACTCGTTGATTGTGGAATTTAATTCCGCATCTAATGAGTGTCTAAACTTGAAATTTGAGTAAACCTATAAGGAGATAAGCCGAAAATACAATTTAAAAAAGTAGTTTTTTTATTTTCCCTCTAAAATTCATAGTTCTTATTTTATTATTTTAATTATTATTTTATTATTTTTTCTTAGGACGCCACTTTTAGTCTTAAATTTCCTCTAATATCACAAAATCACTCCATAAATATCTCATGCTTTTATTTTCAAGGTAGATTTACTTTTTCCTTAAGAGAAAAATATCACTTATCCATAGTTTTTTTAAAACTATTACTCATTATTTATAAAACTCATAAAATATATCAATTTGGAAATATAATTTATTTATATAAAAGAATATAAATTCTTCTAAATAAATGAAATAAGAATTGATTCTTGTAATACTCTTATAATTAATAATTACAAGAATATTATTCATGTAATATCAATATAAGAATAAATAATATTTAATTATTCAACAACCCTCATTTTACGAGAGTTTTTAAAGTGGCTTACGCCAGAGATATTACATATTCCCCCCCTTAAGAAAACATCGTCATCGATGTTCTTCTCTTGTTGGAACACTAAACTTTACTTTTCATTACCAATTATTTAGGCAATGTCAAATAATACTTTAATCATAATACTTCCACAAAAACTCAAGGAGCACTAACTCTCTAATCATAAAAATGATAAGTAAAACTCTATCAAGTGCATGTTATATTTTATTTAGGAGTTACACTGGTCTTTCTTTCCCACTAGCGTTGTTTGCAAATCATTGTATTTCTCTCCCACAATAATTTCAATCAAATTCAAACTCATGGCATTTATTTCCATCCATTTTCCTCTAGTCTGCAAAGAATTTAGAGTTCAATAACTCATTATTTTATCTAATACGAATTATTTCAGTTGCATATATATTTCAATTTATTTCCTCTAGGCATACATATAGTTAAGTCATTTTTGACATGTTCATTTTCTCATAAAAACCTACAAACACAACCTTCTTCATAGAAATTGTCGCTTAAATAAATTAATATATCATGCATGCAAAACTATAACAAATGCAACAACTTTGAGACATGAAATTTACAGTCTATTGTAACATCCAACATCTTTAGATAATTTTGAAATCAATAACAGAACATAAACATAATTTCATCTATCCGTAATTACTTTATGAGAATTATTCAGGAACCGAGCATATTCCACCAAATCATAAAAACTATCTCCAATAGTTCCTCACTGAGCTAAGATATACTTGCCACTAGAATCAACAACCTCATTGATTCCTTGGTGCTTTCTTCCCAACAGGTTTTTAGCAGTGTCATGCTTTAAAGTTTTCTAACCTTTTTCCTAGGTCTTTTTATTTTAGATTTTTTGAAAAATAAATTTTTCTTTTTCTTTAAAGCACACCTTTATCTTCCATTGTTCTTTATTTTACCCCACTTAGTATTTATTTCCAACTAAGTGATTAACATAATCTTTCTCTCCTATTATGTTAATATTTTCCTCTTTATTATTTTCTCCTAAGGGTTTTTAGGAGAATTTTCGAGAAGATCCATCTTGGACTTACCCACCAATAACTTTTCATAAGCCGGAAAGAAATATTTTAAAACTCTAAATATCCCAACCAATGTATTCATTAACTCAATAATAAAATAAAATATTACATCATCACATAATCTCCATCATGGTTTCCATAGACATTTAATCCAATAATAATTCAATGTCTAAAAATAGTCAATGTCTAAAAATCCATTGTAATTTATGTAATTGTTCATTTGAAAATTATCATTGAAGCAAAGGAATATTTATGTACATCATACATCTATAATTGACCCTCAACATAGATCCCACAGTTTGTCAAAGTACATTGATAATAATTAATCACATGTAATACAGGTGGTATACATTTCAAATTTCCATATAATAACAATCATGCAACTTCAATAAAAAAAACCATAACATATATTGCATACCATAACATTATACTTTATGTAATGTCTTGCATTATCAACCGTCAATATTATAGAGAAATAACAATCCTGTTGAACACTAGGACACAAAATGCAATTATTTTTCATTTACAATTAGCTTGCACCCATTTAAGCGAAAACCATCGGGGAATTTTGGGAAAATAATTTGCAATCATGCAATCTAGAAACACTGTAGCTTTTTATCAAATAGTTTGAAAGCATGCAATATATAACCAACGAAGCATTCTAACAAATAGTTTGAAAGCATCCAATCTAAATCCATTGAGGAATTTTAACAACAATTTGCAAGCATGCAATCTACAGTCAATTGAGACATTCTAACAAACAGTTTGCAAGCATGAATTATACCACCATTGAGGAATTTTAAAAACTAGTTAGCGGACATGAAATAAATTTCCATAAATATGTTGAAACTATCAAAGAGTTAGTAAAACTAGAATTTACATAATAGAATGAATCATATTAAGATCATTAATGGTAAAATTTATGCAAAACAACACAACTAACAATCCCTACAGGAGTGTCAAATCATAAAAGTCGACTAGATTATGGATCCAAGTCTGAATATAACTTTTTCTTGGAATCAACATGGGGTTTACATGACCTTAAGGTACGAATACCCTTTGATGTTAAGATGAATCACATCCCAAAACTCCCACAGATGCAATTATTTAAAACAACAAAATTTTGGATATCATTTACCACTTTTGTGAAACACATGGAACACAACTTTCATCTACAACTCTACATAAAGAAATAAAACCCATAATTATGCTACCATGAGTTGTTAATTAAATTTAAGTTGACTATACAACTTCCACTTAACTCATTGCTTATTTTTAACACCTAAAGAGGTTCTTTGATTTTTTTTGTACAACATTCCATTGTCCTCTTCAGGGTCAACCTCAACTTCTAAATTATTTGTTTATCACACCAACCTTACATGCATTCATTCTTTATAAGAAGTGCATTATAAATTTAGTCATTTTTTTTCTTCTTCTTATGCACCATAATCATTGTTGTAATAGTATGCATGCAAAGGTTTGTAATTAATTCACACTATAACCAATGAGTGCTTAAAATTATTCATTGGTGTAATATAGGTTTTATTATCTTTTATCTGCATCCATATTGAAGTTTCATGAGCACAATTTTTAAAGAAACATTATCACTTTCTATCCTTTAATGTGTTCCTTAATCATGCATCATGCATCTCATGTCAATTGTAGTATTCTGCAAGTTCAATTAGAGTCATACTTGAGCTGATGCCCACTAGTATCATACCTCTACTTATTTTGTGCTTAACGATTCCCCAAAAGGCGCCAATGTTGCAACCTTTTGTTCTGCTACCATTTGTAACATACTCTAGTAACCTCGTAGGAAAATGCATGGAGTTAGGAATTTTTTTTCAACATTTACCAATGTGTAACTCTGTAAATTACTTTCTATATTCCCTCATTGACCATTAGAATAACCATCATCATTACCTAGAGAAATATTTAGTAAAAGCTTAGTGAGTTACACAACCAGTGATTGTCATCGTTGTATCATATTAACTTAAATTTCCTGCTATAACTATGCATCAATTCCATGAGCATTTAACTGAATTAGTAAATCACATACTTGATAATATAAACATCACATCATAAACGAAATTAACATCATGAAATGACAATATGAACAATCACATCATTAGACACCGATATATTTTGGAAACCCTGTAGGGTGAAAACCAACAAACGTTAATTTTATTATTAATTGCTCATGAGGGTGTTCACCCCTCACTCAATGGTTATAAGGAAGTCCATTCCTTGACCATTGTCATAAAATATTACATAGAAAAATAATCTTAAATGCAACCTAACTAGCTATAAGATATTACAATCATCATGATATCATTTACCTATGAATATTCAATTTATGTCTTTGTAGTCAGTCTGTTTCCATTAGTGGGTGATCCTGCAGCTGGAACTCCTAAACATGCATGGACTAACAAAACTTTATCTGCCACAATGTTAAACATGAACAATTCTTTGCTCAAGTCACTATCCTTTCCTGCCATTGTTGTCGTCAGCACACTTGATATCATGATTAGATAAAATATTAATACACCAATAATCAATCTTTATTTGTGACATTTCAACAACTATTTGTATGTATGTATCAAACATAAACAGTTTGTCATGAAATGCATTCTTTCACATTTATTAGTAACAAATAAATCACTATCAAGCGTCATCTTTCCAAAAACACTAACAAAATATTGCATGCAATTTCATATTATTTCCAAAGTAAAACTAACATATTACATAATAGTCTTGTGCATGCATATGCATAACAAGCTTTCAAGATAAGTATCCCAGCCAACACTTTTCTTTGTGCCTATTATTATGTTTTCTTTTCCAAAGGAAACTAACTAAATATTGCATGGAAAAATAAGCACATTTATTTTCCAATGGATCAAATGCATAATTTTTATTCTTACACGCAAAGGAACATTTTAATCTTACCAAAATATCTAGCCCAATAACTATACATAATCTTCTCTTAAAAGAAAACTAATACCATAGTTAATTCCTTTAGGTGTGAAAATGCAAACTAATTTTCCCAAAAGAAGGCTAACACAATCAATATCATGTGATTGCACCTTCCTTTTCTCTAAAAATCTAATACCAAAACTATACTTTTCCATGCATGCAATTGCATATATTTCTCTAAAGAATCTTAACATAATAAAGCATGCGATTACTATTTTTCCTCTCCAAGAATCTAATTCAATAATGCATGCAAGGATGTGTTTTTCACTTCTATTCTTTTTAAAGAGTTCTAAAACAATAATTGCTTCCTTTCATACAAATATATATATTTATTTTCCAAGGAATTTAACACACTAATTATTCTTTTTCCGAAAGTTAGCTAACTCTTTAGCTATTATGCATGCAATACAAAATATTTTCTTATCATTTCACACATCAGTCAAATTTGTAATATTTCCTCAATATATAACATGAGTAACAAATCCTTCTCAAATAACACAACCAATTGTCTTTTATTCAAAAGTTTTATGTGAACTACTCACAAAAGTTATTTATCTCTTTTTTCACAACTCAAGCTCCCCATGCATGTAAAATCACATCTTCAATTCTAGTAGATCAAATATATTAGATATTATTCGTGTGCACTTAAACACATTCTCTTCAAGAGTCCAATATTTCTCTTTAAAATTTTTAATGTATATGCATCATGAGAACATACTTGGTAATCTTTTAAACGAGATAACTTAATTCATTTTCAAGGATTATCGACATAATTGTTATATTTTTGTGCATACGAACAACTTATTTCTTTCAAGAAATATCAACATAATTTTTCTATTTGCTATTGCATGCAATTAATTTATTTCTTTTCAATAATATTAATACAATATTTATCTCTATATGTACATAACCAACAATTCTTATTCGATAGAAAAATCAAATGGAAACACTCTGTTTTACTCTGTTTTTTCTGTTTTAGTCATCAACTTTGGATGCGGCTTCCGAACATATGGAAACTAATATTTTACAACCCAAAGGTTTTTGTTGGGAACATGCTCATTAAAAAATTCTCTCTCATTTTTTACACGTATCCTGATTTAGAAGATTCGAATGAATCTTTGAAGCCCATTTTTCCAGATTTAAATATTGAACAATTTCCTGTTTTGGTCATCAAATGTGGACACATTTTAAGCACATATGGAAATGAGTTTTTGAAAAAAAAAAAAATAGTTTTTTGTTTGTAACGGATTTATTAAAAAAACCCATCTGAGTTTTTACACAGGTATCACCGTTTGGAAGATCCGAATGAATCTTTGCAACCCATTTTTCCAGTTTTAAATATGAAATAATTTCCTGTTTTGTCATCAATTTTGGACATGGTTTTAGAGACATGGAAAACAATTTTTTCAAATATGAAAGAGGTTGTTTGCTGGAATGTTCTCATTTATAAAAACCTCTTTCATTTCATACACATATATCACGGTTTGGGAGATACGAGGGAATATCTGGACCCTATTTTCCAAAAACTCATGAAATTCACAGAATTATTTAGCCATGAATTTTTTTAAGAATTCAAAGCACATGAAATATTTTAAGAATTAAATGAACAAAATATTTATTCTTCTATGCACTAAATTCCATAGATGTTTTCTTAAGAAATAATCTTGATTCTTTATCATATGAACTTTTCCAAGCAAATAAATTCAATTCTTATTTCATCATAGATCATATGAAAACACAATAATTTCAAAGAACATAGTTACTTATCTTTTGATGCATGCTTGGAATCCCTTATTTCTCTTTTTTGGCTCCATTCTCCATGTATTCTGTCATTCCTTCCTTTATTTTTCTCACAGGCTTACAATAAGTAGAATTAAGAAAATGGAATAGCTTTTCTAAATCTTAAAAACATTCCATAAATCACCCATAAATCACTCCACAAATCTAATTTTTCCTAAATCACAAAATCGCTCCATAAATCTCTCATGTTTTTCTTTTCAAGGTAGATTTTATTTTTCTTTATGAGCAAAATATCACTTATCCATAGTTTTTCTAAAGCTATTACTCATTATTTCTAAAACTCATAAAATATACCAATTTCGAAATATAATTTATTTATATAGAAGAATATAAATTCTTCTAAATAAAAGAATTAAGAATTAATTCTTGTACTATTCTTATAATTAAGAATTACAAGAATATTCATCATTTAATATCAATATAAGAATTAATAATATTTAATTATTCAACAACCCTCATTTTATGAGAGCTTTTATGGTGGCTTACGCCAGGGATATTACACATACGATTAATTTAGTTGTACTTGTTTGTCGCATGCCTACAATTATGTTGATACAAAACATTTTCTGAATCGATGGGCATATACTGCCCAACCGCATACAAAAACATTAATGGATTTAGGCAATATTTTCTTCGAATGCTCCTCTCACTTTAGGCTTCTTTATTAGTTATTGCATCTAATTATTGACCAACAAACTTACCTTTAGCATTTTCTTGCAAATATGTGGTTTCAGGATGGCCTGTCCATGGAGGAGGGTCAATAGCGTTTCTTCTATCAAAGTTCTTTTCCTCCCTGTAGGATTTGGAACCCTTGTGGCATAGGCACCTCCTTCGACGCATTAAGATACTCTCACCTCCTGATTTTGCTGCTGCTCATATTGTCTGCCTTCACAATCTACTTCGATTTAGGTGACTTATTCTCTTCTCAGTTTTGGCTTCTTTATCCGCTACGACATCTAAGTCTTCACTAGCACACTCACCTTTAGCATTTTCTCATAGATATGTGGTTTTAGCATGATTGGCCCATGGAAGAGGAATAATAGATTTGCTACTATCAAATTTATTTTCCTCCTTGTTGGATTTGGAACCCTTGTTGTTCAGGTGCCTCCTTAGGCGCATCAAGATATTATCACCTCCTATCGCCTTTTGCTTTTGCTGTTGCTCAGCTTGTATTCCTTCACCATCGTTTTCTTCAAATGCGAGTGGAACAATCTGCCTTGATTTAGGTGTTTTCTTTGATGCTCCTCTCACTTTGGGCTTCTTTATCAGTTGCTACCTTATGTATTATAGCCTTACGCAAATTCTTATATCCTATCTTTAAATTAATTAAATTATTTAATGCTGTGGCGCTTTGCCCTAATTATGATGTGGTGCATAGTGCTAATGCTCGCTATCAATGCATGCTGAAGCTGGAAGGAGCTTTGTAATATCCAAAAATAGGGAAAATCAACAATAATGGGAATATCTTATGATATTCCAAAATTGGAGATACAACAACACATGAATATAATAATGAAATAACAGTGATACATCAACACATAGGATGTAAGAAGATCCAAATAGCCATCATATTAAGATCATAGCAGCAAATTCATACAATGTCTTGAGAAAAAAATCACTCAAGCTAGGAAATACAAGCCTCAAGAAACATGTACATGGAAAATGAAGTACACTGCTACACAGAAAATGCCCAAGGCTATGACAACGCAGTTTTATCAGAGGAACTGCTGCTGGGAATATGTCAATACATGGATATGGAATTATACAGCTCAAGAAGAGTTGGGAGTAAAGATATAAGCTCGCAAATTCATTTCCAAGGCAATCCTAGAAGGATTTCCTGAAATATGCAAAATGTACAAAATGCCAGAGTTGCAGTCCTAAGACTGAGTAGCAGCTGCAACTCAAGAAATGGATGGAGATGGTTGAAGATGATGCATAAGCTAAATAAGTAGACCTCCTCCAATAGATCTTCCAAGTGAAAGGCTGATCCTATCACTGAAGATCTCACCCTCCAACAATCCTGCAGAACCTTACTGCAATTGCACACTGAAAATAACGCAATCAACAAGAGGGACTGCGCTGTAGGAGAATGGAACTATGTTGGCCGAGTGCCAAAATCTGCAATAAGCTCCAGAATCTTCCTCACTGGTGTCCCAAAGGAAACAAATCTTTCTCCTTTGAAAAACAAGCTCCGAAAGTGGTGTTGTCAACCCTCCACTGCAACACCCTGCAACACAACCCAACTCTTAACAGAAACTGCGCTGTAGCTGAAGGAGGTAGCTTGGCCTGAAGCCTGAATGTGGAGAAATGAAGAGCAAGCTCCCTCAAGAGGCCTCTCTTGAAAGGAGAAGGAATTCCTAAACAGTAATGCCTTGTGCTAAGCAGCACAACAACTCTTTTAAATAGCAAGAGAATGCACAAAGTATAACCAGAACATGAAATCAATAATCCATAACATGAATAACAATGGCTGCCTTGCCCTCCTTTTAAACAAGTGAAAGCCCTCTCACCATGGGTCCCACTCATTAGGGTTTCCTTCACCAAATAATCCTCCTCCCATTCATACTACGTTGTCTCTCAAAGTGTTCTCCACCTCCTATCTCAGCGCTATTGACTTGGTCAAAATTGACCTTGTCCACATGCAAATGACCCTTTTCACACATGAGGGTGTGAATCCAGCTCCTATGATGATCCCTTTTCACACTATGAGGGATTTTATTCTAATTTCTTAAATGTATGGGCCTCCTTACCTATTTATTCATCTCCTAAGTGAAATAAACAAAAATCAATATTCAAATTAGCTGCATGCTAATTTTGGAATATTACTGTCCTCCCCTCCCAAATGTTGCTTGTCCTCAAGCAACTGCAAGGATAGAACTAAGAAGTTTCCCCTCCTCCTGCTGTAGCATCCACATGTGATATGCTCCTCCAAGAATGAGATGTTGTCTTATCAATAAATCTCCATATTGCCCCTCCCAAGCATGTAAGTTAGCTAAATAGCTATCATCATGAACAAGTAGAGTACTCAAGAAGGAAATAAGGTGATGTCTAGAGGTCCCCTTGAGGCGTGTGTATCCTCCATCCCCAAGCAATCATCCATATAAAGTGAGTTACCTCCCAACATGGCAACTCCTGAAAATCATCTTCCACCTTGAGCTCCTGCAATGTAGGTTGGCTGAAAATCTGAACATGGTAGACAAAATAGCCTACCCCACGCTGTCTTCCTCTCCACTTATGATAAGTGTAGAGTGTTTGCTGATATTGGGCTGCAATAAGGTTGCCCTCAAGCGGCAAGATGAAGAATAGACCTCCAAGGATCTTCTCTCCAACGTTATGAATCAAGCTGGCCCAAACCATACCATGTATGATGAATAGGACTTGATCATCATATGGAATCCAATCAATCCTATGGCCCACCTCATAAAGGAACAAATGTTTTACTGTAGTGGCCATATCATCTCCCGTGCTCCCTTTAGAACATGTAATGCAAAAAGTGTGGGAATCCTTTTAACCAAAGGACACATCTAACCAATGTGTCACTCCCCAAATCATGCTCTCAATAAAAATAAGAACAACAACAACATAAGGAACTCCAATGAGAATCATGCTAGCTGCCATATGAAGCAAGGGAGAAGGACAATGGTCCCTCAAATGTAGCCAACGCAGTTTGACTCTCAACTACAATGGAAAATGACATAAGGTGTGGCTTCTCAACCACTTGCTTGCTGCCCCAATCTCCTCACAAGTTTGGAGAAAGTGTATGATATATGGTGCATAGTAATCATGTTCTCCATAAGATATCTCCTCCCCAAGTCCTCCTAGGGAGTGGCCATCAATAATGCTCATGGCCTCAAATAGACCATGAGGTCTAGAAGGAAGAATGCTCCTCCTTTGAGAAAAGTCCTGCACATATATGGTTAAGGGATGCATATATACATTATACAAGTCATTATGCAAACAAACAATACCCTTACCATATGTCTTGCTCATGCAAATGGAGTGGCTCATAGATGAGTCTCCTCTCATCCTCAAAGAGAAAAGAGGTGGCTGTGCTAACTCTTCCAAAGAGTTATTTATCTCCTCCATCTCCACATGATCCATGCATCTCCTCATATGCTGATACATCTCCTCCTCAAAGCCTTTCCAAAAATACCCCTCCATGATGGTGTGGTATGCTCTCATAGAATAAGTGTGGCTGAAAATGAAATCTTTATGAGCTGCTTGTAGCAACTTATCCTTGAGCTTGGAAGCTCTAGATAAGAAGATCCTACTATGATAGTATATGAACCCATCTCTGACTGAATATCCATTCTCATGCAACTGGTCATCCAATATCATACAAGTAAAAAGATCCTTGGAATACTCCACCAATAGCTGAGAATTCCAATATGGATCTACCTTCCACAGTGACAGCGATGATGAACTATCATGAAGAACATCTGTCATATGGTTGTCCTCTTCTTTGACATCTCCCATGTCAAAGATGCAAGTTGGAAGGCTGCTATCGTCCCCATGTTGCTCCTACCACAACAAGTGAGAGTAGGTAATGATGATGTTGGGAGAATATCTCCCTCCTCCTTGAGTCTACCCAAGACTCTTAGTGATGTACCAAGCTCTCCCAAGGTCTCCACTCCTCTGAAATCAATGAGTAATGCCTCCAAATGTGAAGCATCCCTCATCATCTGCTGATCTAGTGGTCTCCCCGGTGAAATGCCTCCATGCAATGAGACATCATCATCAAGAGTAGACTGCATATATGGATGGACAGACTTGTCCTTGCCCTTATTGCGTAGTCCAGTCTCCCTCTTAGGTGCATCAACCTCCTGAAATAGATAGGGGTGTGTGCTCCTCATCACATGATGTTGGTCATCCTCCTTATTTCCTCCTTTTATCTCCATATTTGCACACCCTTTCATCAATGGCACATGTCGATTATGAGTTGTGCCTTGATCTCCACATATGAGATCTTGGGGAATTTCTTGCAATGCTGCAATAATCCCTCTTGTTGGAGCAAGAGCTCCCTCTTCCTATGCATGAGGTGCTAGATAAACTCCAGACATAACGGCGCTGTTGCCCTCATCTTCCTCACTATGTATGGGCAACCTCCCAATGATTGGATCCTCTTTTGAAAAAGGGATCTCCATACCCTCTTGCTCAAGAATATGAGATAGAGGTCTTGCCTCTAACAAGGTATAATGTAAGATGTCAGCCTCCTCAATGGTTTTTTGAAGTAGAGTTGACTTTGCAGTTTCCTCCAACACATGCAAAGTTTCAGTTTGTTTTGGTTTGTTTGGTTTCACCAAGGATGTATTAGAAAGTTTTCCATAAAATATTTCTACTACCCTCTTAGTGAACTTTTCATAAGAAGAAGTATTTGCATTTTTTAAAGAAAAATACTCAAACATCCACCATGCATAGGCCTTACCTCCAAAATGCAGCGTTGCAGCTTTGATGGCTTCATCTTCAGAAATTTTGTGTTGCTGCAAATAGAAGTCTAGCTCCTCCACCCAAGCTCTGGCTGAACATGTAGGTGAACCATAAAAAGTAGATTGAAGAAATATCTCCATATCATGCTGCTTGCTTCTCTTCACCTTGATCTTGAAAAACTCTGTAAAAGTGATATGATCTCTAAAATTCTGAGTTTGAGATTCATACTCTTGCAGAAAATCACTAAGAGTTTCCCTCCTAGTCATTCCTTCTTCTTCTATCTCTCTCATGATAGTTCTGGACACTTGACTGCACTGTGCATAATAGGGTGTAGCTGCATTCCAATCTATATTTGGCTCTAGATCCAAACTCCTCTAGAGATTCCATCTCCCTTCTCATTTCCTTGAGATCTTCTTTAATGCTCTGCATAGATTTAGGAAGAAGCTTTGAGAGCCTCTCCTCCTTTCCTTCACATAATGGAGTCTTCTTTTTTCTGTACATCTTCTCTTCTCCTTCTTCTCTAGATAAAATAATGGCTGAGATCCACAGGCTGAGCCAAGATTATGCTCTGATACCACTGTAATATCCCAAAATAGGGAAAATCAACAATAATGGGAATATCTTATGATATTCCAAAATTGGAGATACATCAACACATGAACATAATAATGAAATAGAAATGATACATCAACACATAGGATGTAAGAATATCAAAATAGCCATCATATTAAGATCATAGCAGCAAATGCATACAATGTCTTGAGGAAACAATCACTCAAGCTAGGAAATACAAGCCTCAAGAAACATGTACATGAAAAATGAAGTACATTGCTACACAGAAAATGCCCAAGGCTATGACAACGCAATTTTATAAGAGGAACTGCTGTTGGGAATATTTCAATACATGGATATGGAATTATACAGATCAATAAGAGTTGGGAGTAAATATTTAAGCTCCCAAATGCATTTCCAAGGAAATCCCAGAAGGATTTCCTGAAATATGCAAAATGTACAAAATGTCGGAGTTGCAGTCCTAAGACTGAGTAGCAGCTGCAACTCAAGAACTGCACGGAGATGGCTGAATATGATGCGTAATATAAATAAGTAGACCTACTCCAATGGATCTTCCAAGTGAAAGGCTGATCTTGTCACTGAAGATCTCACCCTCCAACAATCCTGCAGACCCTTACTGCAATTGCACACTGAAAATAACGCAGTCAAGGAGAGGGACTGCATTGTAGGAGAAAGGAAATATGTTGGCCAAGTGCCAAAATATACAATAATCTCCATAATCTTCCTCACTATTGTCCCAAATGAAAGAAAGATTTCTCCTTTGAAAAAAAGCTCCGGAAGTGGTGTTGTCAACCCTCCACTGCAACACCCTGCAACACAACCCAACTCTCAACAGAAACTGCACTGTAGCTGAAGGAGGTAGCTTGGACTGAAGCTTTAATGTTGAGAAATGAAGAGCAAGCTCCCTCAAGAGGCCTCTCTTGAAAGGAGAAGGAATTCCTAAACAGGAATGCCTTGTGCTAAGCAACACAACAACTCTGCTAAACAACAAGAGAATGCACAAAGTCTAACTAGACCATGAAATCAATAATCCATAACATGAAAAAAAATGGCTGCCTTGCCCTCCTTTTAAACAAGTGAAAGCCCTCTCACCATGGGTCCCACTAATTAGGGTTTCCTTCAACAAATAATCCTCCTCCTATTCATACTGCGCTGTCTCTTAAAGTGTTCTCCACCTCCTATCCCAGTGTTGTTGACTTGGTCAAAGTTGACCTTGTCCACATGAAAACGACCCTTTTCACACATGAGGGTGTGAAATACAGCTCCTATGATGATCCCTTTTCACACTATGAGGGATTTTATTCTAATTTCTTAAATGTATGGGCCTCCTTACCCATTTATTCATCTCCTAAGTGAAATCAACAAAAATCAATATTCCAATTAGCTGCATGCTAATTTTGGAATATTATAAGCTTTCCATTCTTAATGTTGGACGTGCTATTTTTCGTCTCGGTCTCCTGAAGCTACAAAACCTCTGGCGAGCCAAAAATAAGATATGCGAGTGCCTTCTAGTCCTCGAGCGGGAGGGTTGGTTTCAGAGTGGCTATCGCCATTGGCAACAACCTCAACATAGAATGTGCATCCCCGTGGCATGGACTGGTGTCAAAAGCGGTCATGGAAGAAGGATGCACCTTGCCCCTTTGCGATGATATAGATTCTTCATAACCCTGCCCATACTCTTCCACGTTTTTCTCTTCTCTACGGAACACATCTTCTTCAGCAACAATAGCTTAGCTTCCTAATCACTGTCAAAAGTTTCGATACCCTTAGCTTTCTTAGTCGCCTAACCCTAATCTGATGAGAATTCTTTTATGTTTAGGTTACACTAATGAAGAGAAAACATGAATTTTTTAAATAGAAAATATTATCCATGTGTAAAACATTTCATATCTCTGTAGTTTATGAGTACATTGAAATTTAAATTTCTAGTTTCTGAATTTTTGTTGTTTTATTTTTTCTCATAGGTATAAAAAAAAAGAATTGCAGAGTTGTTTGATTTTTTCTCATAGGTATAAATGAATGGCAGAGGCTGTAATGGTTTTGCCAGATCTAATTTAATAAACAATATATTAGTGATAATTCCATTCCCCTTATTGATCTAATTTAATATACAATATATTAGTGGTAATTCCCTTCCTCTTATTGATTTGATTTAATTATATACTAATGTATTTTCAATAGCATATCAATTTATTCATTTAAATTGAACTTTACAGATAGAAAAGTATTATAGAAGAGTCATTTATATTTAAATTGAATATTTGTTGTTGCATAAATATGTGGAACAAAACCTCATAAATATGTATAATTTATCCTCATAACCCTACCCGGACTCCATGCTTTGTTCTACTATGAACTTTTGTTCATTTAAATTTAACTTGTTGCATAAAATATGTCGAATAACCTTTGTTCATTTAAATTTAAATTGAATATTTGTTGTCACATAAATATTTCAAACAAACCTCATAAATATGTCGAATTTATCTTCATTTCCCTACCTGGACCCCTCCACGCTCTTCTCTACTCTGCGGCACACTTCTTCCATCACAATAACTTGGCTTCCTAATCACTGTCCAAAGTTCTGATGCCCTTTTCTTTTTTCGCCGCCCAACCCCAATATGATGAGAATTTTTTATCTCACTATTTTATGTTTAGGTTACAATCATGAATATACCGTATGATTTCTTTTTACAGAAAATATTATCTATGTGCATAACATATTTATCTCTACCGTTTACCAACACGTTGAAATTTAAATTTCAAGTCTATGAGTTTTGTTGTTTGATTTTTTATCACAGGTAGAAAAGAACTACATAGGATCTAATGCTTTTGGTAGATCTAACTTAATATACAATATAGTATTAATTCTGTTCCTCTTGTTTATTTCATTAATTATATTAAGATGTATTTTTAATAACATATAAATTTGTTCATTTAAATTTAAATTGAACTTTTAATGTTATTAAATCAGCTCACAAAATAGAATAAAGGATAGATCAACACCTTAGAAATCAGCCTCTTAGAGGGGGAAACCTCCTTTACATTACATAAATGAACAATTATTGGATGATACAAATGAAAAAACCTCCTTTCTATATATAGGAGTCGATGGGGTCACAATATAATCCTAGCTGACCTAACAATAAAAATGTAAGGGCACAAAAATAACAATAGTGGGCTATTATGGGGCACAATAATAACAATATGGGGACTACAGGGGTACAAAAATAACAATAAGGGGGATACAATAACAAAAATAAGGGACTACACTAGTAATATAGGGCCCTAACATGCCCCTCTCATTCAAAAAAGTGTTGTCCTCAATGCTTGAGTAGTTCTGGATGCTTTTGTATAAAATTCTCATCCTCCCATGTGGAATCTTCAGTGGGTAAGTTTTTCCACTTGATGAGATACTCTAAAATTGATGCTGTTGAGTTCTTGTTTCCGTGACTGCTTCAGGTTTCAATATGATTTTTCCTTCCTCATCAAGTTCTGGCAATATTGTTTGAACTGAAAGTTTGTCACCTATAACCTTCTTTAAGCATGAAACAGGGAAAACTGGGTGCACTCAGGAAGATGCAAGAAGCTCCAATTTGTATGCCATGGTACCAATATTTTTCAACACCTTGTAAGGACCACATTACTTTGGTGATAATTTATTATCCTTAATAGCTTACTTGAGGGACATTTTTTTGTATGGTTTTAGCCGTAAAAATACACAGTCATCGACATAAAAAATTCTCTCACTGTGATGTTGATCTTCTTGTTGTTTCATTCGATTGTGTCAAATTTAGGTTATCCTTTAAGAGTTGGAGAATTTTTTGTTGATGCTCGATGTGATCTTCCACTGCTTGAGCCTTAGAATTTTCTCTTAAATATGATATGATGGACGACATATGATATCCATAAAGTTCCATAAATAGGGTCATTTTTGCTACAGTGTGGAAGGAAGTGTTATACCACCATTCAGCCAAAGGTAATCAATTGACCCAATGTGTTTGTTGATCAGATACAAATCAACGAAGATATCCTTCCAAACATTTGTTCATTATCTCACTTTTCCCATTGGATTGAGGAGATAAGGTATGAGCTAGTTGAGTACCCAAACAAGAAAATAATTTCGTCCAAAAATTTCCAGTGAAAATGGGATCTCTATCGCTTACAATAATCTTTGGGTTTCCTTGTAGTTTTTGAATTGTTTCCATAAATGCAATAGAAACTGTACTCGCTTTAAATGTATGAGATAATGCACAAAAGTGTGCATACTTGGTAAGTCTATCAACTACCACCATGATCACACTCTTTCCTTCGGACTTAGGTAAACTTGTGATAAAATCCACTGAAACCTCCTCCCAACGTTTATTCGGAATGGATAAAGGTTGTAGCAGACCCAAGGTCTTAATTGTATCAACTTTATTTTGTTGGCAAACCAAACATTTTGCCACAAATTTTTGAATATCAGATTTAAGGCCATCCCAAAAAAATTCTTTCTTCACTCCGTGGTAAGTTTTTAAAAACCTTGAGTGTCCTCCTAAGGGAGAAGTGTGCAATTCCAAAAGAATATTTTGCTTTATTTGGGAATTATTACAAATATATAAGCGATCTTTGTACCATAAGGGATCATTTTTCCAACTAAATGTATAAGATGTACTGTGATTTTGCTGAAAATTTTGAAAGAGTGTCCATACTTCTTCATCATTCTTCCATTCCTCCCTTGCTTTGGTTATCCAATCTGGTTGGATAACAAAAATTGCACAAAGTAGTGCTTCCACATACTTATACTTTGTTGAGAGTGCATCTGCAACAACATTTAACGTCCCATTTTTGTAGAAGATTTCAAAGTCATAACCCAACATCTTCGTGACCCATTTTTTCCGCTCTTCTGAAGATAGTATTTGTTCCAAAAAGTATTTAAGATTATCATGATCAGTTTTTACCTTGAAGTGTCTTCCCATTAGGTAAGGTCGCAATTTATTTAGTGCATGTAGTATTGCCAACATTTCCTTCTCATAAATAGCTTTCTGTAAATACTTTCCTTTGATTGGATGACTTTCAAAAGCAATGGGTCTTCCTTCTTGCATTAAAACAACACCAATTCCATTTCCTGAGGCATCACATTCCACAATAAAGGTTTTTGTGAAGTCTAGCGTAGCTAAGACTGGTGCTTGGAACATTTCCTCTTTAAGATGTTCAAAGGCCTTAGTTGCTTCAGGAGTCCATGAAAATGCATCTTTCTTCAATAATGTTGTTAGAGGTGCTACTATTATCCCATAATTCTTAAAAAAATTGCAATAATACCCCGTTAACCCGAGAAATCCTCGCAACTTCTTTATGGTTGTGGGGACTTTCCATTCCTTAATGGATTTAATTTTCTTAGGGTCTACCTTAACACCCTCCTTAGATACAATATGACCTAGATATTCCACCTCTTGTACTCCAAAGAAACATTTGGAGGTTTTTGCATATAATTATTTCTCCTCCAATATTTTGAGCACCCTGTCAACATGTTGAACATGGTCCTTCCAAGACCTGTTGCAGATTAATATACTAACACAATTTTTCTAAAGAAGGATTTGAAAATGGAATTCATAAACCCTTGAAATGTAGAAGGTGCATTGGTAAGGCCAAAAGGCATGACCAAAAATTCATAATGACCCTCATGAGTTCGAAATGCTGTTTTTGGAATGTCTTCAGTCTTCATTCTAATTTGATGATATCCTGAACGAAGATCCAACTTGGTGAAATAAATTGCTCCATGTAATTCATCCAATAATTCATCAATCACAAGAATGAGAAATTTATCTTTAACAATGAGCTTATTGATTTCCCTATAATCTGGACACATGCGCCATGGTCCATCCTTCTTGTGCACCAATACTACTGGACCAAAGAAAGAACTTTGACTAGGTTGAATTATACCACCTCTAGCATTTCTGTAATCATATGTTCAATTTCTCTCTTTTGTACATAAGGATATCTGTAAGGCTTGATGTTTGGAGGAACACTTCCTGGAATTAAATGAATAACATGATATTGATCATGAATAGGTTGGAGTCATTTGGGAGATTCAAACACCTTGGAATGATTGTGCAAGACATTTTGGAGATATGGATAAATAGATGATTTTGATGTTGGAACTTCTAGTGAGCATAATTGTTCAATGACACCTCGTTGTTTTTTCTTCAAAAAATTTGTCATGACATTAGACCTTATTATCTTTCCTGGCTTCCCTGCGATACCTAGTAATTCAAATTCCTTTCCTTCCGAAAAAAAAATTCATGAAAAGTTATTGAAAATTAAAAGCTACCGTCCCCAAAGATTGTAACCATTGTACTCCTAGTACAACATTAGCACCACCCATTGGAATGGAAAGAATTTGAATATTCAATACATATTCCCTCATGGTTAGCTTGATATTATGGCACTTTCCAGAGAAATTTATAGTTCCTCCATATGCCACCATCACTTGAAACTCTAGCGCTGGGTAAAGGAATAAATTCCATTCCTTGTCTACCTTACAATGAATAAAATTATGGGTACTACCCGAATCAATAAAAACTATTACATTTTTCTTCTTGATACGTAATTATATCTTAGTAGATTGAGGAGTGGTAATTCCTGCCAATGCATTACAGGATATGGTCAAATCAATTTCTTCTTCCTCTAGGGTTGGTTCCTAGTGTATATCCTATTATTTTGATGTTTCTTGTTCCTTTTCTTCTTCCTCTTCACAAACTATGTAAACAAATTTCTTCTCAACACACTTATTGTTGAGATTCAACAAGAAGATCCTAGTGAAAATTATGCACCTACACTAGGATGGAGCCTCAGACTATTTTTAGGTGGTGGTCTATTTTTAGATGCATGAGAAAATTCTATTTATAGATGATGAGAAAATTTATAGATGTACGTGCGAGTTCTATTTATAGATCGGATGTCTATTTATAGATGCATGTCGACTATTATTATCCCTTAATAATAGTTGGACAATAAACAATAATATATTCTCAATGAGCACTTGGAAATAGTTAACTGAAGTGGAAAATCAGTTAGCTACAAGAAATTCGAGTTCAAAGGTTGGTTGGTGGGACATGCAAGTGGAATTAGTTGTAACTGAGTGATTCGAAGTTGTGATAGAGTTGGATGTGTAGTTATGTGAGTTGTAAAGTAGTTTAACTCAGTTAAGTGAGTTAAACTTAGTTGTGCTAGTTGTAACTGAAGATACACTAGTGAGAGATCGGTGAATTATTTATTTAATTAATCCAAAATCAGTGGTCTCACATGCAACTGAAGATTTAATACTGTTAACTACATGCATGTCAGATCTAGTGGAGACCCAGTTGAGATGTAGGTGAAAGGGACAGTTTGAACATCAGTTGTGACATTAGTGGGTGCACTCATGCAACCGCACACACATAGGATGTGCCCATGAAGATTGCGCAGTAAAGGCAAGCATGATTCCATTCATTAAGGGATTTCTATCAGTTTGGATTGCGCAGTGGAGGCACGTTGTATGGAGGCAATAAACTGGCACATGAATTTGCCAATTTTTGTATGACAGTGTGAGACGATTGTATATTGTACTGAGAGCTCTTGGATTAGAGTTTTGTATGAGATTGTTTCATGATCCATGATATATACATAATATATGATAATGGGGTTTTTAGCTTTATTCTTTCCCAGTAAAAATGTATGTGTTATGTGTGATTGATCTTTCTTCTTGATATTGCAATTGGCGACCGTGTTTTAAATTCTGCAAGATTTTTGTAGAAGAGATTATGTATTTAATAATGGCATATAATTGTTAGATCAGGAGAATCCAGGCAATACATATTTTATATTAAAATTTCTACATGGTATCAGAGCACAAAAGATTGCAATTTTGAAGCAGGAGCTGAGTTTGTTGGTGGAAAGAATTCGAATTTTCAGAAAGATTTTCTTGGTGCTATAGTTGAGTAAACATCGAAATGGATTTCAATGTCTTGTGGCTAGAGTATGCACTCGAGGGCATATCGAAATACATTTCTTGGAAGGAGAGGATGGAGGTGGTGCTTGAAGATAATGGCTTGAAGGAGTTCATTGACAATGATGTTTCTAAGCCCACTTCGACAAATGCTGCATTACTTGACGCATGGAAAAATAAAGTGGCAAAAGCGAGAAGGATTTTGTTGGAAGGTGTATGAGACCACATTGTCTCAAGCCTTCATGGGAAATCCACACCATATGCTATGTGGAAGGCTTTGACGTATCTTTTCCAAAGTAGCAGTGACCATAGGAAATTGGCGCTCAAAGATAAACTCAGGAAGATCAAGATGGAAAAGGGCGACAACATTCCAAAGTATGTCACGAAGTTTTCCAATGTTGGGATGAACAGGGGAGTGTGGGAATAACTGTTGCTGATGATGATCTGGTGATCTTGGCTCTCTTGGGACTTCCTAAGATTTGGCATAGTTATGAAGACTTTGTCAACGGATGGGAAAAATTGCCGGATTGGGAATGACCGTGGTTGGATCTAGTGTAGGAGGAGTTCAATAAGAACACCAGAGATGGCTCCTCATCAAAGCATGATGATGAAGAGGATTGTGCTTTGTAAACCCAGGCATGGAAGGGGAAGGGGAATAAATTCCATTCTAAATCCAAGTCTAAAGGAAAGAAGATGGATTTGTCCAAGGTGAAGTGCTTTCACTGTCACGAACATGGGCATCTCACTACTAACTGTCCGCATAATAAGAAGAACAAGAAGGCTGATGGAGCTAAAAATGGTGAGGCCCTTGCCTCGCAATTTGAACTTGACTTCTCCTTGATCGCATGCATGGTGTCAAGTGCATTGATATCGGTGTGGTATTTGGATAGTGTCGCTTCCTTCCACATGACGGGAGATAAGGATCTTTTCAGTGACTTGGAGGAGAAATATCTATAAATGCATATAGAGATGGGCGACGATGGACGATACAACGCGATTGGAATTAGTACCATTACCTTTGAGAGGGAGTCAGGTAAACAATTTCAATTGAAATATGTTATGCATGTTCCAGGTCTGTAGAAAAATTTGTTCTCAGTCACAATGTTGGAGGACAGAGGTTATGACATTGTTTTCAGCGATGGAAAAGATTTCTTGCGACATAAAAAAATGGGTCAAGAAGCAAATATATACTGGAATTCCAATGGGAACACATGCTCAATTAGATCAATGCAAGGGTTGCACCATGGGGAAGTATATAAATTCAAAGGAGAACTGTGCTTCGGTGATCTTGGAGAGAGTTCACACAGACGTGTGTGGACCATTCTCGGTTGCTTCAACAACAAAACATAAGTATTATGTTATTTTTGTTGATGAATTTTCTCGTAAATGCTAGATATTCTTCATGCAGAAGAAGGATCAAACATTCTCAAAGTTCAGTGAGTTTAAGGCATTGGAGGAGAAAGAGTCTGGGAAGCAAGTATAGGCTCTGAGGAGAGATAATGGTGGAGAATACATCTCTAACGAATTCAAAGACTTCTGTAGCAAAGAAGGAATTTGAAGAGAAATAATAGTGCCTCATAACGCATGGAAAAATGGGGTCGCAGAGAGGAAGAACAGAACAATTGTGGGTGCAACACGAGCGATGTTGCATGATCAGGGCCTACCAATGCATTTGTGGGCGGAATCATGCAACACTGCGTTTTATGTGCAAAACCGTTGTCCTCATAGAGTACTTGGCATGAGTACACCTGAAGAAGCTTTCACTAGTAAGAAACTAGATGTTTGTCACTTTAATATTTTTGGCTTATCTGTTTATGTGCATGTGACTAAGAATGCCAAGAAGAATATGGAGCCGACTGCTAAAGCTGGGATATTTGTGGGGTACACAGAAACACCCCATAATTATCGTGTGTATTTTCCTAACAGTAAGATGACTGTTATGCGATGGGATATAAAATTCGATGAGGGGAAAGCCATGTGGTTGTCGCTTGAGAGGGAGCTGGAATTGCATGCAGAGGATGAACTGTTGGTTCCCAACGATGAGTCTCTAGATGCGGATCAGCCATAGGAGGAGGTTCATGGACTGGAGGAGTCCACTCACGCAAAGCCAAACATCAGAACTGGTAGAAGGCGTACCACAGAAGATGATAGGTTGAGACTTGATGCTGCACAGAATGTAGGAGACCCTACTTCACAGCGCATACAAAGACAGTCTCCTGACCGATTTACTGGATACATGGCTCTCATGAAAAAATGTATTGTGACTGACCCATCTTCCTTTTAGGAAGAAGTGCAGGAGCCCACATGGGTAGATGTAATGGTGGAGGAGTATGACTCCATTGTCAGAAAAATTGCTTGGGAAATTGTTCCAAGGTCGGTTGATAAATCAGTGGTAGGTTCGAGATGGATCTACAAGGTAAAGCAAGCTGCTGATGGGAGTGTTGAGAAATACAAGGCCATATTTGTGCCCCGGGCCTTCTCACAGATTGAGGGTATTGATTATGAAGAAACCATTGCACCTGGCGCAAGGTATTCTTCCGTAAGGACCATCCTTTCTCTCTAAGTGCAGATGGGCTGGCACATTCATCAGATGGATGTGAAGACTGTGTTTCTTAATGGGATCATTGAAGAAGAGGTGTACATAGAGCAACCTGAAGGATGTGATACCTTTAGCAGGGAGTCACATGTGTGCCGAATCAAAAGAGAGTTGTATGGGCTGAAGCAAGCACCCCGTGCTTGGTACATTCAGATAGACAGCTATTTCACTAGACTAGGCTTCACCAAAAGTGAGGTGGATGAAAACCTATACCAAATTGTGGTGGAGGGTAAGACTTTAATCATTTTTTTTTATGTTGATGATTTAATATTGACTGGTGATGAGTAGCTGATACACTCATGCAAGGAGAACCTTGCAAAGGAGTTCGAGATGAAGGATATGGGCCTCCTTCATTATTTCCTTGGATTGGAAATATGGCAGCGAGATGGTGAACTTTTTGTGTCTCAAGGCAAGTATGCAAGGGAGATACTGGGTAAGTTTCACATGAAGGGCTGAAAACCGATGGATACTTATATTCTAGGAAACTGGAGGAAAGAGGATGCTACATCTGGAGAGGTAGTAGATGCTACTGTCTATCGACAGTTAGTGGGTTCGCTAATGTATTTAGTGAACGCGAGACCGAACATATGCTATGTAGTTAACCAGCTAAGTCAAGCGATGGTTAAGCCTACCAAGCTCTTTTGGAAGGTGGACAAGCATGTCCTGAGATACCTGAGGGGCACATATGAGTATGGCTTATGGTACAGACAGATGGATGAGGTGAAGTTGTATGGCTTCACGGATGCATATTGGGCAGGCAACCCAACAGATAGAAGGAGCACATCAGGGGGGATCTTTAGTATTGGATCTACATCTGTTTCTTGGTACAACAGGAAGCAAAGATCCATGGAACTCGGTTTAACGGAAGTAGAATACATGGTTGCGATTCAAGTTGCATGTGAGGCTATCTAGATGAGAAAGATCTTGGTTGGTTTGTTTGGTTCTCATTTAGACCCGACAGTGATTCATTGTGATAATCAGAGTTGATTTAAACTCTCGATTAATCCCGTGTTTCATGATAGATCTAAGCATATAGATATCAGGTATCATCATATCAAAGATTGTGTGCAACGGAAGATCATGTTGCTTCATTACATTCCCACGGAAGATCAAGATGTCGAAATTCTGACGAAGGCGCTCACCAGGAGAAAATTCGAATACCATAGAGACAGGATTGGGGTGAAGGATAATCCATTTCTTGTTGAGAGGGAGTGTTGAGATTCAACAAGAAGATCCTAGTGAAAATTATGCACCTACACTAGGATGGAGCCTTATGATATTTTTAGCTGGTGGTCTATTTTTAGATGTGTTATCCTGTGACTGCACATGACATGGAACAACATTCCCTAAAAGAAATCACAGAGCATTGGCAGAGAAGCAGTTAGAGCGAAACAACAACAAATGGCATAGTCGTGCATGCATGCAGGTCAAGTCGTGAAGGTGGGAAAAACTGTGAAAGGGGCGAGAATTTCACAAACAATAGTGTTATATTAAGCCTTATCATTATATCATATATATGACAAAACCTGTTCAAACCTTTTGCGGGACCCCATATGCCTCATCGCATATCGCTGTCGCAACATTTTTGTTATAACAATCAAATGACAAAAATTATAAATCACTGATGCGATATAATGTGGGACCCAATCCCGGCCGCCCTTTCCTTCCCATTTCATTTTTCCTTTGAAAAACATCAAAATTTTCCTTTTCATTGGTTTTCTCTTGCTCCGCTTCCCGATTCTCGATCACGATCATAAGTGGGCCCTCATCACATTTTGAAAACTTTATAAATTTGGCATAGAGACTAAAACCCTAAATATTGCGATTACCGTTTTGTAATTGTGATATCGCATCGTGTTTGAATTACCATTGCACTCGCTTGCGAGTCTATCCATTTTAATTTGTGATGCGGTAAGCCAGCCCCACCTCCATAGCTCCATCTCCGCATCATAAGCCATTCCAATACATATGCCATATAAAATTTATAAACTTACCGCTCAAACCTTCGCTAATTCATAACACTCTGCCGATAGCCAGTGGGTCCCTCTCCCTGCACATCGCAAAACTTGAAACTTGACCCCCCCGCAACGTATAACTAAAAGCTAAAACTTGAGATATGCGCTACGTTTAAGTCTCACTCCTTCCATGCCACGTCATTCTTCTCCTCCTCATGTCTTCACACTTTGCAGTGTTCAATGTTTACACCCTCTGTGCCTATAACTAAATGCCATAAGTTGTGATATGCGATGACGGTCCGGTCCCACTTACCCTCCACATTATTTCCTTCCCATCACCCTCCATTTTTCCTCCATCTCCACTTGCCTACCATACATACGACAATCCTCGTTGCATTTCGCACCTCTCCAATCTGATACCGCAAAACACCCTCTTCACAGAGTTCAACGCCCTTAAAAAGAGACAAAATGAGGATGTAACATAATTTATAAAGAGGTTCAACAAGCTTTATAATAATCTTCCTGTTGAACTAAAGCCTCCCCAAGCAACTGCTAAGGTGGTCTTCGTCAGAGATTTTGAACCAGAGTTTGGTTTCACGCTAAAAGAAAGAAATTCTGCCTCTCTAGATCAGATTCAGACTGATGCACTGGAAGTAGAAGCAAAATTCGCTTCTACTGGTAAATTCAAAGGCAAGACAAAGCATGAATCCAGAAGAATGGGCAGGGAGGAGGCCTCTACCTCTAATCAAGAAAGGGAATAAGAGGAGTATAGGATCGAAGAGATGAATAAGCTAATCATAAGCCTATCAAATAAGCTGGTGAAGCTTGAATTAGAGGCCAAGAATTCCCCTCCTCTTCCTAACCAAATGATTCCAAACCATGGGTTTAATCCCCAGTACCGGAAGCCCCCTCCACAGTTGTTGCAGCGAGAAAGGAAAGAGCAACAAGATCACATCCAAACTCCTCTATACCTAGAAGGGGAAATGGAGGGACAAGCCGAGGAAGTAACTGACGGCCAAGAAGATCAATTCCTCGCTTATTCATAAGATGAAGAAGGTGAATTCACCCTGCAAGGTAGACTAGAAGAAAAGGAAGTCCCCCCAAGGGATCAAGATATTGATAACTACTGTAGGCAGTTTGTGGACTTCATGCAAGTGCAACTCCATAAGAAGTATGACCTCAGGTCCTCTAGAAAGAGAACCCGAGTGCAAGAACAAAACAAAGAATCAATACGAAGAAGACATACCTTTTATAGTTCCGCTTGTAAGGGGAAGAAGCCTTTAGAAGAGCCTGCACATCCTAAGGCCATTGTGCCCACTTCCACAAAGCTAGGTTCTGATCCTCCACAAAATGAGGGATTTGCAGCTATACCCTTGAAACTACCTGATCCTCCTCAAGAGAAGTTCAAAGAAGTTGTCACAGAAAAATCTCCCACAACCTTTAGCCTCTAGAAATAATTAGAAAAGGTCAAGATCCCTGTCCCCTTGACCAAGCTTTTAAAAAATCCCTTATACAAGGCCCAAGTCTCTTAATTCATGCTGCCCTAGGGTGTAGGCCCTCTCCCTAACAACCTCAATCTCCAAGAAGAAATGCCCATGGTGGTTTTTGGACCTCACGTACAATATATGGACTCAGCCACTCCCCCTTTTTATGTGACTTTAGTCATACACGGCTGCATGCTAGATTCTGGGGCCTCGCATAATCTATTGCCATTATCTGTCATGGAGCAGTTGGGATTGCAGATCACCAGTCCGTATAAATATCTGTATTCTTTTGATTCCAAGAGGGTGAAATGTTTGGGCATGAGAAAAGATCTAGTAGTAAATTTAGCCCAGATTCCGACCAAAAGCGTGGTAATGGACATTGTTGTGGCTGATATCCTAGCTCGATTTGGAATGTTGCTGTCCGGATCTTGGGGTACCAATATTGGAGGATCCATAAAGCTCGACCTCACCTATGCCACTATTCTGGTGTTCGGTGGGGAGGAGAGAAGATTATACCGAGAATCCATATTTGTGAAGATGGTCACCAAAGCCAATGGTTCCATAAATTCTTGGTCTATGGTAAGGAGGGCACATTCTCTTGTCTTATGCTAGAGGAGGATGAATATTTCCTACAAGAAACAGAGATTTGTCCTATGATACGGGAGAATAATATGATCAGAGAGGAAATCAAGATATGGACCTTGCAGTTTGATGGAGCTAACTCAAGAGAAGGAAATGTGGCTGGTGTACTCTTGATATCCCCAGAGGGATGATTGGTTCCCATCTCCTTTAAGCTAGAATTCGAAGCCACAAATAATGTGGCCGAATATGAAGCACTGCTGCTGGGGTTGCAGACAAGGCAAAATATGAACATATAAAACCTCAAGGTGTTTGGAGATTCAGATCTTGTAGTGAGACAAGTCAGGAACCAATGCCAAAATAAACAACCGCACCTCAGAGCCTACAGGAACGAGGTATGGGATTTAGTTGAGAACTTCTTTTCTTCATTTAATATTCAGCTCATGCCAAGGGATCATAACAGAATGGCAGACTCACTAGCCATGGCTGCTAGTAATTTTCACCTCCTGCAAAATCCTCTGCTTAGATATGAGGTTGAAGTGCGATATCACCCTTCTATTCCAGACAATATAAATCATTGGAAAGTCTTCGAGGATGAAGAGAAAGTCCAGTGTTTCATGGAAACAGTGGGCGAATTGTCAAATATGGTGATCGATTCAGTCCCCGAGGATGACGGTGAAAAGCCAACTAGGTGGGAGGAGACACTGGCTGGACATCGGGTTTTGCAATTAAAGGGAAATGTCATCCCCAGGGGGCTCATGCCATTGGAGAGATTGTTTGAAAATAACGATGTCCCAGTAGACCCTATAAAAATGACCCTCAATGAGCCTATCAAAGATGTGAATATTGGGAGAGAAGAATATCCGAAGGTGATAAAGTTGTCAAAAGGGGTTCCTGAAGAGTACTAAGGTCAATATCTCAATCTGTTCCAATCCTATAAATATGTCTTCGCCTGGTCATACCAGGACCTGAAGACTTTTGACATAGATATTATATAGCATAAAATACCTTTGAAAGAAGATGTGAAGCCTCATAAGAAAAATTTGAGACATATCAACCCCCTTCTCCTCCCATCTATCGAGAAGGAAATCAAGAAGTTGTTGCAGGTCAAGATAATTGTCCCTTTAAGATAATCCAAGTGGGTGGCGAACCTGGTGCTGGTAAGGAAGAAAAATGGTGAAATAAGACCTTGCGTGGATTTTCACAATCTGAATAGAGCCTCGCTCAAGGATAACTATCCCCTCCCAAAGATGGACCACATCCTGCAAAAGGTGGTGGGATCCTCCCACATTTCCATGATGGATGGGTTCTCAGGATATAATTAGGTAGCAATGCTCCCATAAGACCAGAAGAAGACGGAATTCACCACGCCTTAGGGAACCTTCATGTATGCCCAAATTCCCTTTGGCTTGATAAATGTCGCTGCTACATTTCATCGTGCGATGGACATTGCTTTCATAGGAGAGCAAGACAAATTTGTAGTGATTTACCTGGATGAAATCACCGTCTTTTCAAAGAGTGACACTGAACACATCGAGCAACTTCGCCGAACCTTTGAAAAATTCTGCAGGTATGGTCTGTCTCTGAATCCTCAAAAGTCCATGTTTTCCTTGGAGAAAGGAAAGTTGTTGGGGGACATAGTGACTAAGGAAGGAGTGATGATCGATCTGAAGAGGGTATAAGCGATAGATGACATTCCCCTACCAAGAAACAAGAAGGAGATACATGTGTTCCTAGGAAGAATAAATTTCCTCAGAAGGTTCATTCCCAACTATGCTGAGATTGTCCGAAACATCATTGGGATGCTGAAGAAGAACATTGAAGTTAGATGGACTCCTGAATCCAAGAACTCCTTCATTAGAATCAAACAGGCCTTTGCAGAAGCTCCAGTACTAGCCAGTCCAAATTATGGGAAGCCGTTCCTAATTTTCTCTTTCACATCTCCTCACACTGTAGCTACAATACTTCTACAGAAAAATGCCGAAGGACATGAGCAGCCCATTGCGTTCTTCAACCAAGTCCTGCGAGACGCTAAACTGAAATATGATATCCTAGAGAAGCAAGCTTATGCCCTAGTCAAATCTCTAAATTCATTCCGGGTGTATGTATTACAGTCCGCTATAACTGCCTATGTTCCCACAACAACGGTGAAGGATGTGTTGGTACAAGGTGACAATGAAGGAAGAAGGGGCAAGTGGATAGCCAAGATTCAAGAGTATGAACTGGAAATAAAGCCTTCCAAGCTCATTAAAGGCCAAGGGTTGGCCAAGATCCTATCTGAATCCAAATGTCAAGCTTTGGGGATAAATCTGTCTACGGCAAGAGGAGAGGCACAAGAGGGTATAGGTTCACATCAAGGCATGGAATCCTCCACGAAAAAAACACATGTGAAGTACCTTCTCTCCCCATGGTATAAATATATAGTGGAATATCTTTTATCGTTGAGATGTCCTCCTAACTATGATAAGACCAAGTAGCGCACTCTAAGGATGAAGTCTCAAAAGTATATCGTGGCCAATGGGCAACTTTACTGGAAAGACATGGTGGGGATCCTACTATTGTTTTTAATAGAGCAGGAGGTGGACCAAGTGATGGCGGAATTCCACGAATGGATATGTGGCGAACACTATAGCATGCGATCCACCGCACACAAGATCTTGAGGGTAGGTTTATTTTGGCCTAAACTGTTTGGTGATGTACATGCTCATGTTCGGGCCTGCGAAAAGTGTCAAACATTCGCTAAAAAGCAAAGGTATGCGCCTCTCCCATTGATCCCAATACATGTTGAAGAACCTTTTATGCAGTGGGGAATTGATTTCATAGGAGATATCCACCCGACCTAGAGTAATCAACATCGATGGATCCTCACTGCTACAGATTACTTCACTGAGTGGGTAGAAGCTGTGCCTACAAGAAATGCTATAGATTCAGTGGTGATAAAGTTCCCATAGGATAACATAATAGCCAGATTTGGATGCCCAACTAAAATCATTACAGATAATGCTGAGGCTTTCAAGTCAGCTATATTTGTAAATTTCTGTCAGAATTACAACATCTTGCTGGGACACTCCACTGCATACTACCCACAAGGCAACGGGCTGGAAGAATCATCCAACAAGTCACTGATAAGAATTCTGAAGAATACCATCAATGAAAATCAGAAGAACTGGGACTCTCATCTCAAGTTCTCACTCTAAGAAAATCGCATCACCACTAAAAGATCCACAGGAAAATCCCCTTATGAGTTGGTGTATGGCAGAGCTGCGGTCTTCCTAATTCAGCTTGCATTACCTGTGGCTCGATTCTTACAAGAAAGCAAGGAAAAGCCCAATGACCTTATCCGAAGAACGAATTAGTTGGTGGAGTTGAATGAAACCTGGGAATAGGTAAGCCTCAGATTAGTAGAATATCAAGGGAAAGTGAGAGGCTTATTTGACTGAAGAGCTAACGATAGAGAAATCCAAGTTGAGGATCTGGTGCTATGATGGGATTTCAGGGGAGAAGACAAAGGGAAACATGGGAAGTTTGACCCCCTCTGGTTCAGTCCTTTCAGGGTGGCAGAAGTGAAAGGAAACAATACTTTCTCCCTGGAAAACTTGGAAGGAGATATACTTGAGGCACCCGTAAATGGGAAATTCCTCAAGTTTTACTTTCATCACTGACGAGGGATAATCTAGCTCACTGTATATATATCTTTTCACCGTGTACTCCCTCTTGTTTACATTTCTCCCTTTTCCTCTTCCATATAATATTCCACTGTTTCCATTTTGTTTCATTCATTGTTGGCTTTTTCCATTTCATCTTCCATTTTGTGTCCACTTGGCCATTGGTATAAAATTTTGTCTAATCAGTGTGCATTTACAAAGCCATGTACCCAATAAAAGCACATGCATTCAGGTCTGTAGGTTCTCAACGCATTGGAAGCAACACATTGTCCCCAAATGGATCCAATGTTAGCCTATGACTGCACATGACATGAAACAACGTTCCCTATAATGAAATCACAAAGAAGTGGTAGAGAAGCAGTTAGAGCGAAAAACATCAAATGGCAGAGTCGTGCACGCATGCAGGTCAAGTCGTGAAGGTGGGAAAAACTGTGAAAGGGGAGAGCATTTCACGAACATCCGTGTTATATTAAGCCTTATCGTTATATCATATATATGAAAAAACCCATTCAAACCTTAGGCGAGACCCCATATGCCTCATCGGATATCATTGTTGCAACATTTTTGTTATAAAAATCAAATGCCAAAACTTATAAAATCACCGATGCGATATAATGTGGGACCCAATGCCCACTGCCCTTTCCTTCCTGTTTCATTTTTCCTTTGAAAAACATCAAAATTTTCCTTTTCATTGCTTTTCTCTTGCTCCGCTTCCCGATTCCCGATCGCGATCATAAGTGGGACCTCATCGCATTTTTCAAACTTTACGAATTTGGCATAGAGACTAAAATCCTAAATATTGCGATCACTGATTTGTAATTGCGATATTGCATCTTGTTTGACTTACCATTGCACTTTCCCGCGAGTCTATCCTTTTTACTTTGCGATGTGGTAAGCTGGCCCCACCTCCGTAGCTCCACCTCCGCTTCATAATCCATTCCAATACATATGCCATATTAAATTTATAATACTTACCGCTCAAACCTTCGCTAATTCATAAAAATCCACTGATAGCCAGTGGGTCCCTCTCCTCGCACATCGCAAACCCTGAAACTTGACGCCCCCCCCGCCCCCCCCTTCGCAATTTATAAATAAAAGCTAAAACTTGCGATATGCGCTACGTTTCAGTCTCACTCCTTCCTTGCTACGTCATTCTTCTCCTCCTCCTTGCTTCGCACTTCACAGTGTTCATTTTTTACACCCTCTGCGCCTATAACTAAACGCCATAAGTTGTGATATGCGATGGCGGTCCGGTCCCACTTACCCTCCACGTCATTTCCTTCCCATTGCCCTCCATTTTTCCTCCATCTCCACTTGCCCGCCATACATTCGACGATCCTCGTTGCATTTCGCACCTCCCCCATATGATACCACAAAAGACCCTCCCCCCCCCAAAAAAAAAATCTAGTTTCCTGTTTGCAATTCAAGTACAACACGGGCTTCTACTTGGAAAATGCAAGGGTAGTCTATTCAGATTTCTCAGGGGATCTTTGCTGAAGAGCTAGGCGCGCGCAGTACGACTTCCACTTCATAGTAGATCGAGTGGAAATCAGAGGAATTTCAAGTAATAGGAGAAGATGTGTGATGACGGCCATCCCTGCCCACCTACAATTTCTCCTCGCCATACCGTTATAAAGGCTCCCATAAGTGGCCTTAATGGGCGAACCTGTCCTTTCTTCTTTCGGTTTAATTTTGATGATTTTACTCGTGAAATATCAATTTCATCCCATTCTTGTTTTAATTTTCTCCCATCCCCATTTTAACTCCCTCAGTACATAAGTAATTGCTCAACGTGCGCTCTGCAAGTTATGTAGCAAATTTTGATTTCATAGATATGAGTCGATCATAAATGATTAAGTACCGTAGCTCCTCCATGAAAAATCTATATATAGTGAGTTCTAAGATGAAACAAAGGTTCAGAAAGTTTGGAGAAATCTGCTGTAGTTTTGTATGATTGTGCTCCCTGATCTCTGAGACACATGTTTGGGAGAGCTGTCCGAATTTAATTTGAATACAAAGCTGATATTTGGATTCCAGATGGATCAATGAGTAGTATGTATCTGTTTCCTTATTTTATTAGTGATCTCCTTTTTAAGTATAATCATCTGTCATGCAATGCTGCTTTGAAGGGCTGTGTAATGTAGCTGCTGGTATTCTGCTGGTAGCTGCTTTGAAGGGCTGTGTAATGTAGCTGCTGGCATTTCTAAGGGCCCCTCTGCTTCCATATCCAGCAACACTTTGTTCGCCTCTATGCCGATGTATTCCATGGATTGTTTGTCTTCTTGGTTGCATGCATGGGGATTTTAGTTTTCATGTCATAGGCAACGTAGCGCCGCTACGGTGAGTCGATCCTAGGGAGAGACGAATAAGAGAATCATGCTTCTTAGGTTGATTAGAGTAGTTGGTTGATGGTTACTGATTATTATTTCATTTATATTTTGAAATAACTATAAACATAGTGTTACCTGCTCTGCCCTAGAGTGTTTTTGTAGCGTTTAGATGATAGAGATATTATCATGTTTGGAAGTGGGGCTGTCAGTGTCCTTGCTTTTTGCTGCTGTGTGTATATTATTATGATGCTTGGTTGTTTTTGTCCTTTGTTTCATCGCTAAATCAATGTGTTCTATTGATCACTCTTTTAATCTATGAAATAACATCTCACATGAATTCTGAAACCAAAGTGAACTGAAGTGGAAATTATGAGCCGTAAATAGAAATAATAATATAAAATAAGTGATGTTGAGAGAAATCATGTCAAGCGTTTTATCTCAAACTCAAAGTCTCAGACAATTTTCTTCCATCTCAATTGAATTGCAATATAATCGATTATTTTTCTCTGAAACACCACAACATTTGGTAATGGCGATGTGAACATAAGCAATTTCCCTTCGACGCTGGAGGAACTTCGGATGCTTATCAGAGATGCCCATTTCATTTCCATTGATTTGGAGATGATGGGGTCAGCAACGTTCCCTGGCCAATTTTTTTTGAATTCGACACCTTCAATGTATGATACTCAAATATCAAGGATTTCACAGATAAGTTTGGCGCTGTGAAGTTTGCAGTGTGCCCCTTTCGCTATGACAATGCCAATGATCAATTCCTTGCTCACCCATAAGATAGTTTGCACAAAATTTCAATGATGCCGTTATTTCTGCATGCCCCCCAAAAAAATATCTTCAAACCGGTACGAATTTGTTACAATTTGTAAACTGAAGTTTACACAAATTGAGAAGTATAACCTTTTCATGCTACCAGGCTAACCATTTTCTATTCTGGTTTCAGTAAATGTTTGTCGCGGATTTGTTTCTAACATGCAAGTGTCTTAAAAATGGCCATTTTTTTCCAGTTACCAACAAACTTGTTAGCATTTTCTCAACAAATGGTAGCCAAAGTCCAATTCTGAGTCACATTATGTTTTTCTCCTTCTAATTTATTTTAAAAAGAAATAGTAATTTTGCTGGTTTTACCAAGAAGTTTGTTGAATATTTAGAAGTCACGGTGTCTTTGTAGTATGTTAGTGTGAAATGAGTTACTCTTATTATTGAAAAATTGTGTTTGGACATTGAAAACTTTCATATAAATCAAAACACTCTTTTCTAAGATTACTGTATGTTTTCACGTTTTCCTGTTTTCATGTTTTCCTAGTCAACTTCTGTGTTTTTTCTTAACTCTAAGTCAACCCTTACTCTCCTCATTGTCGTTGGATTGTTGTTTGAATTGAATCTGGTAACTTGAGTTGAACCTGGTTTCATATTTTTCAACTTATGAGTATTTCAACAAGAATTTACATACATGTCCTACATACTTTTTTTTGTTCCAATTTACTGTCAAAGTCCCCCTCTCCAGGAAATTGTGCCAAAATGTTTAACCATTAATAAATAGAAAAATTCATCTCACTTTTAGTGGAATGCTTCCCTAAATTGGGTAGGAATTTTGCTGGAAGTATAGTTCAATATGACCGATGGACATTTTAATCATGGAAATTTGGCTTTAGGGATTTTGGCCCTATTTTAAAATGACCTAGATTGCTAGAATTTTCAAAAAATGAGTTGATAAGTGTGTAACTTTGCCTTACTAGGAATAAATAGACTCAAATAATAAGTTGAGTTTTTTCTCTTTTCAATTCACACTAAATGCTTGTACTTGTATAATAATTTCTCCTTGTATGCCACTGGTGAGAAGGGGTAAATTCATCATGGGTTGAGAACAATTATTATGTTTTCTTGGGCTATATGCCCTCTTCTATTTGGGTGACTACTGTTGAGGAAATGAAAGGAAAGGGGATACATAACACCATGAATTTGCATATAAGGGATCTTATTTAAGTTCCAATAAGATTTGTATGGGATCCTTATAAGATGATCCATAAAGTATTTGGATTGGATCCTTCTAAGATGATCCATTGAGAATCCCAAATCTATTTTTAGATAAGGCCTTACAAAAAAAGAAGAAGAGAGACACGATCCTCTATACATTCCATGATCTATTATGACCATTATTGCTTAAAATTTATAAAGAAGGTGAAAACATTTACAAGTATTTGAAATCCTAAAATGGCTCTATAAAGTTAGATTATTTTTGATCTATTTATGTTTCGATTTTAATTTTATTTTTGTAATGGACATTGATAAAGTATTATGATTTATGCATGTTATTTATGACCATATTTTAGTTTTAGTATATTTGAAGAGTTGGTTACTTGATTCTTTAATATTGACATGTATACTATGATAACCCTTATCTTGTACAGATAAAAATATACATTGTTTGTATTAGTTAATATTTTTTAGTGTAATTTTTCTAACCAATGTTAAACCATATTAATTAATCTATTTTTGAGTTGTTATTGATAGCATTCAATAATTTTATTTTGTTGGTCATCTTAGATGTCCTATAAGATATCTTTAGTCATATTTAATATATTCAAATTCTATGGCATGTTAAGGTCAATGAAATTTAATTTCAGGGTTATGGATATTTTATTGTGAGTGTTCCATTCAATTTCAAAACAAGGTTCAAGATTCAATGAGTCATTTGTTTTTTACTTCATCTCCACATTTCTCACTCTAGTGCCCAAGGAGGAAAACACAACTTCACCAGGTAAGTTATGCTCAATAGCTCTATATAATGTCATTTACAAAATTATTTCCAAATTGATTGTTAATCATCTTAAGGCCATCCTCCCACTCCTCATATCTCCTGAGAAAACCAGGTATGTGGAGGGAAGATATATCCTTGATGGTATCATCCTTTCTCATGAAGCAATACATTCCCTTAAATCGTTGAAGAGAGTTGGCATGCTAATCAAGATGGATCTCTCCAAATCCTTCGACAAATTCAACTAGGACTATATGGAAAAAATCCTCTTGGCCTTTGGATTCTACCCCAAATAAACTCATTGTATATTATCCCTTGTTACTACAAAATTTTTTCTCTATTATTTTGAATGGATCCCCTTTTTGTTGAGAATTTGGAGGGCTAGAGATTAATTAAAAATTCTCTTCTTAATAATTACTTGTGAGGTTACTTGAGTTACTTATTTATTCCCTACATTAGCTTATTAAATCTTTCATCAAGTCAATTATCAAAATACACGAGACACAATAATTAGGCTCCTAGAGCCAAGGCAAAACCTCTCCCTTTTGGAGAGGAAAAACCACGAGAAATTCTTCTTATAGATTTTTAGATGACAAGTACCATGACCAAGAATTAGACCCTTGACCTATATGCACATCCAAGACCTTGCCCTTGCTTCTTTGATGTCCTTCAATTCTGATCCTTCTTTCCTTCACCAACTTGCAATATTCTGCATCAACACTTCCTTCTTCAGATACTTGAGATATATATAAGATGCAGTTAGGAATGTAAATCATAGATTTACTTTCCTACTTTCTATCACTTTCTCACTGCTCCATTTGCGCAAACCACTGTTCCAACTTTTCATGAAATGGGGATGAATACCAATGTCACCTTTTATATGCAGACATATCTGCACTTCAACATATAAATAGATCCACACTTCAACATATAATCATTGTCCTTGAACTAACCCTTTCTCATTGTAAATATTTTAGAATAGTCTGCACTTCTTCTGGTGAATAGTTCGCACTCTCGTTTCAACAAACCACAACTCCTATTACACTAAGAAGTCCCACAAATATATGTATCTTATTTAGTCCTGAAACTATCCAAAACACGCTATGAAATACACCCAAAATCCACACTGAAGCTCATCCAAAAGATTCACACTGAACCTCAGAGATGACCGAAAATTTGTGTGCAAATGATTCGCATAACATGTGTATATATAGGAATAGGTTCACAGACTTTAGGCCGACCATCTTATTACTTGTAGGACGACTAGTCATGCTGTTGGAAGGCCTACATTAACACATCATATAAGCTTATATTTCAGCGTAGATTAGGGCTGTCATAAGATATTCTTCCACGAATTCTTTGACAAGGTCTTGGAGCATTCTCTAGACTAGATTCTTCATTCATATGACACCTAATTATATTATACCTAGAAGAAAAAAACCCTAATAGACATCAAGAAAAATTCTATTAACCTATAATAAAATCTTGCTCATGAAACCCATGAAGCAAGTACATCAAAATACATTTTATTATCTTTGTCTTCTTCTTTACATAAATACATAATTACATAGTCAATATGAAGACCAATCCTAGTTACACTTTTCAACACTCCCTCTTTAAGAGGGAGGTGTTCATACATGTACATGGTCACTTTCAAATTGAAGAATCTCATAAGAAGAATTCGATTGGTAATCATGTCTGTGTAGCATCATATCAACCATCATTGTCTTAGTGTGAGGCCTTAACTAACAACCCCATCTCTCAACGAGACAATGGCCTACAATGTTGGCGAGACACATGACTTATGGACACCATAGTCATTGTCTCTCCAAGGCACATACTCCACCTAGGTGTTCCCAGAGTATGACCTTCTTGAAATATTATTCTCTTGGGTAGCCAACCCTCAAAGAATATAGGTCCTCGACTACTCTTATATTGAATGCCCCATCTCATTCTCAAAGAGTATCGAATGCCAAATGATTACCCAATCCTCCATTCTGTCTTCTAGGTGAAGACCATAATGGTGTGTGTATCCATTCTCTCCACATGGCCTTCACTAAGACTTATGGCTATTAGTCCTGGTCTAGTGCATGACACATGTATTAGAGAATCACATACATCACTCCCTCTCAACTCAGGAAGGACATACTTCAAGTTTATTCCAAGTAAGACACTTACCTCCAGGCTTCCTCTCAATTAGGGTCCTGCAGCAACAATGATGAGACGCCCAACTTCTCAGGAAGAATTCCTCCCGTCGATGTCATGGATTTTGATATTGAGGAATCTTCAATTTTTGGCTATATAGGGAACAAATCATCCATCACTTTGATTAGTCACGAGTCATGTCAACCATCAGAAAATGATTCATCAGTATTTCTTATCTGCTCCACCTTTATTCCATGCTGCTTTCCTTCGAATCATTTCCAAGGATCATACATCCTTTCTCATGATTATCAGCCTTGCACAAAATCATCCAGATAAAAATATACATATGAACTTTTAAAACAAAAGTTACCTTAGTGATGATCTTTCACCATGAGATCTTCCTATTGGCATCAACATCCTTTATTCAGATTGACACATCTCCTAATGATATGTTTGGTCAAGGGTCTTCTTCTTTACCATATTTCTTTTAGAGTCTACAATATATCCTCTCAGGAGATATTCTAGTCACATCTTCTTGGCTTCTAGATGATAACTGCCTCTTGACATGGTTGCATTTCATGATCTCTTCCTTTCTGCACATTTTCATTCCTAGAACTTACAGTTTCCCAGTTCCTTGTTCATATACGATAAACTCATATTCCATATGAGGATATATATTATGTTGATTTCATTTTTCAGTGCACCGATAGATTCTCCTTCATACATCATACTAAAAAATATGGAAGTCTAATACCTGCAACCATATGACATGGATTCACAACATCCAGTGTCAACATATAAATATAAACATACCTCATACCTTTATCATTTAAGTTATCCTGTAGTAGTTTTACTAGAATGAAGAGCTTCATTCCCTTGTGTTACACAAAATTTTTTCACCGTCCCTGCAATCCCTCGCCCCGTATATTAGAGGTCACGAGCAGTGTCCTACTCTGCAAATACCTTCTTTGCATCCTTCTGCATAAGGACATGATTCCTCCTGTTGAATATTTCCTCAGAAAGCACTCAAAAAACTATGTTTTGGCATTGGCGTGGGTATCCAGTTCATCCCCCGCGCCAATGGGGAATATTTGCACTAGAGCCTGCGCCAGCTGGCGCTCTGTCTCTTTGTTGTGCCCGTGCCAGCCTTTTTTGGAATTTTTTTTAACAAATTGGAGACGGAAGTTTCCTTTAACCACCTTAGGAATGACTCATTGCAAGTGGTTAAACTCGATAAGCCACAGATCTCTTCCTTTAGGAAATGTTTGATGGAACATTCTTAGAGGATAGGACTCCTCCCATGATTATAGGAATCATAACTTTTCCTTCTCCCTCTATATAAACAAGCCTTCTCCCTTTACAAAACTAGCTGAACATATAGCCAAGAAGCTGAACTTGGAGAAGAGATATTATAGCTGAGTAATCGCTATAGAGAAGGTCAAACCAAGGAGGATCTCGTAGAGAGAGCCCCATCTGAATTCCCGACGAGCTTTGTGAGACGTGCTCCACTGGAACCCTGCTGGAGGAGATCGCAACGTCGAAGCCTGGTTGTAATCTTCCTTCTTTAAATTAATATACTCGACTATGATATTGATTCCATCTCTGTGTTATGTTTATTTGACGCATTTGATTTAGTTTTCTTCGACTGAATCATAGTTAGGAATGTGAAATAGTATGTTGTGTATCGTCTTCGTTTCTTGTGTATGTGCAGGTATCCGGGCGTGAGAACGAGAGGATTGTGATGTATCAAATCAGGAGCGAGAGGCAGCCATTCTCCCGGATGACACAATAGCGTAGGACCTAAGGTAAGTGATCTACCAAGTCTTTGTACATTCTTAACTAGGAATTGATTTCATAGCGTGTCTCGTTTGTGGCTAGACCCACTATAGGGCTAGTGGGATTGCCTCTGTCCGCAGAGGGGATTTACCTCACCGAAAAATTGGCGACTCCACTGGGGATTAGTGCGAGTTTGTCCTTCGTCTATTAGATCTTCTTCTTGGTCTTTTCTTGATTAGCTTGCCTTTTCTGGTTGTTTTGCTGATTCTTAGGCCCCTGTTTAGCCCCAGAGGATCAGATTTGACCTCTTTTTTTCCAGTTTTTCATCTTTCCAAGTTTGGCTTGATTGGTGTGGTTTCCAGCCTGACAGTCGTGCCCACTGGCGCGAGTTGCCAGTTTATCAACCGCGCCATCCCCTGTTTGGCACGGATTACAACCAGATAATGGCACCAATTCCTGTAGGTGCTAGGGTTTTCCCTGTTTTGAAGTTTTTGGTCCATCCTGGTGTCTCTAGGTGTTTTCTTGACTTGATTTGAATGCTTTGGGTTTTTTTGTGACTGTAATCAGCCTTCTTCATTCGGTTGTTTGTCCATTTCTTTCAGCATCATAGCTTTAGGGCTTTCTAGTGCTTTGACATGCTGAGCCTCCTGTAGGAGTTTGGGTCTCTTGTTTCGCGATCACCTTCGTTATTCGCTTGATTTCATTTAGCTCCCTGGATCCATTTTGAGTGGTTGCTTTTGGTGAAATGAGTCTTGAGTGAGTCTTGTCTCTTTCATTCAATTTTTATTCATGTCACTCCAAGCATAGCTCACATTGCTTGTATGGGTCCGTTTCAACATCTTTCTTTGATTTGAGAAATTGTGACATTGGTTTGAGTTTTTGTCTTGTTTTCTTTTGAGTTGTTTGAATTGTTTTGTTTCGACTCTTTCATTGGCATTCTCGAACTAGTGTGAAGATTAGTTTTTCATGTTCTTTAGTGCACTGTTTGCTCTATTACATTGAAAAAATCAAAAATATATTTTGTGCTTGCATTGTGGAATTGAAAAATCTTTCGCATAGCTAGCATTCGGCATTCTAGGAAATATTTCTCGTTCTCATTAGTTTGCATCCGGTTCTGTAGTGGATGCTTCTGTGTGTTCTCATTATTTTCTATCGCTTGAAAACTCCTAACCTTCTCGTAGATAGCTCTTCATTGAACGAAATGGTATTTTATGGAATGTAGCTTGCATTCAGGGATTTGTGAGATCCAACATTTGGTAGGACCTTGGAATTGAAACATAAATACAAGATCAGCTTAAAATTTATTCAATTAACTTAAGGCAACATTGAAACTTAACGAAATATTTAGTGGTCTAAGTTAGAGACGTGTTTCGGCGTCTTAAAACCTAGTAGCTGTCGCTTTCCATCTGGCTTCAGACAATGCTAGTACGGACTTGTGCTCCCCGTACCATCAAGTATATAAAGGGAGGCCCCTATAGGTTGCAATCCTTTTATCCGTAGGAAGCTGAGTTTGCCGCCTTGTAACCGTGATACACCAAACACAACATTCAGGGAGACTACCTGCACGTATGTCAATTCCTTGGTTGATTCTTCTTTCATTTTATAACCTAGGTGTATATGGAAGTTCACGGGAACCAGGTACACCCTTTTACCTAGACTACCTGAGTAGTCATTTTCGATCTTTACTGACTCCATAAATTCGAAAAGATCATCGAGAACTTGTCCTTTCATGCTCGTTTCAACCTGAAAGTGATAGAGTCACCTTTTGCCTATTTCTTGACTCTTAAAATTGTTGAATATTGCAACAAGAAACAGTGAAGGAGGCATCCTAAAACGTCATCCTTGATCCTAGTTGGAAAATAATCACCTAAATTAGGTGGGGCCCACACAGGCTATTTTTAGGTGTATGTCTATTTTTAGACATGGTGAGCATATTCTATAAGATGCAGGATGCTATTTGTAGATGGTTGGTCAAATGTGAAAAATATATGAGATTATATTTTTAGAATATTGGGTGAATTCTATTTATAGATCGTCAGTCTAAAAATAGATATGTCGAATATTATTAGCTCTTAATAATATTTGGACTATAAACATTATCTTATTCTCTTGGAGCACTTCAGTTAAGTGCACAAATGTGGCACAACAGTTGACAGAAGGAATTACGCTATTCCCGAGGGTTTACTGGAGCTAATGCATGAGGACTTCAGTTAGAACTCATGTGACAGAGTTTGGTGGAGTCACAGAAGTAGTTGGTGGAGTTGTATTCATTTTAACTCAGTTAGACTCAGTTGAGCTAGTTGTATATAATCTAACTGATTGATACACTAGTGAGAGTGGTGTGAATTAATTCAATAAATAATAACTCATTAGTCAATCAAGAATACATCGCTAACTACACAGGCGGCGTCTATGGAGACCAAAGGAGAGATAGGTGAAAGAGCAAGTGTGACTATCGTCTAGACTATAGTGTTGCATTGTTTGCACCACAAATTTAGTAGAGATGCCTATGAGGATTGCATGAGCAAGGCTGGAGAAATTCGAGTTCATTCAGAGCCATTCTTCAGTAAGGATTACGCAGTAGAGGCAGGCTAGAAGGTGGCAAAGATTGGTGCATGGATTTGCTAGATCGGGCCTGATTAGTGTGTAGCGATTGTATTGTACTGAGAGCTTGTGATAAGCTTTGTATGATGATTGTTACATGATCTCTATGACATATATTATATACATATAGTTGGGGTTTTCAACTTCAGGCTTTCCCGTAAAACAACTGTGTTAATGTGTGTGAATTTTTATTGTTTCATGTGTGCATTGCAATTGATTTAATTTCCGCATGTGATGATCAATGGTGGAATAGATCCTGTATTGTGCATAAAGTTAAAATAGTGTGTGATCAGGTGAATCAAGGACATATGCATGCTTAGTGCATATAATTTCTGCAAAAATATGAAACGACAGAGTTTTGTTTCAATGTCTTAAAAATTAACTGCCCACGAAATATTCCTGGTTAAAGTTAGTTTCCTTAGGGTGTTGTTTTAAATTTGTTTCTAATGGCAACGTTTCCGGAGTTCACTAACCCAGGAATCCCTTCCGAAGGGAATCCTGGTCCTTTTCCTTCTTTTGGGAATGTTGGTACTCCTTATATGGCAACGTTGTCCCTGCCTGGGTTAACTATTGGGTTTCCTGTATGGTTATTTTCAACCCCGATGGTCCCGAGTGTTCCGTCCACCATACAACCATCTCCTCCACTAGAACAACATCATGTTGCTTCTAAGCTGGACCTCTCCCCTTCTTCACCTATTTCTTCATCCTCATCTTCTACTTCTCCTGGTGAATGGCTGGATTCCAGTAACCAGGTGGCTAAGAAGAAGAAGAAGAAGACCAAGAAGAAGAAGTCAGATAAATGAGAGGCTAATGCTGCAACTATTGCTTTTAAGAAACCGCCCATTGCGGAACCATCCAAGCTTCCACGGAAAGTCAAATTCCCTTGCATGCTCTGCAAAGGTAACCATCTGCTTCGAGACTGCCCTGGCATTCCCAAGGTACTTGACGCATGGTCTGACGGCCGTTCGCCGTTGCTTTTGGCTTCTGAAAGTCATATTGATAACACATCTTCGACTAGCTCTGGTAAGACTCATAAAAAACAGGGCAAGATTACCAATCCTTGTAAGTTGTGTGAAGGAAATCATCCCATTCACCTTTGTCCATACATGGATGAAGCTAAGAGAGTGTTGGAAAACTATACTTTTTCTGCCCCCAACCTTCCGGCTGGTTACCAGAAGCTTTCTTCCAGTCCTCCACTAGTTGATTCCACGATCAGTCAAGCGCCATCCTTGGTCGATCCTGCTCCCCCAGAAATTCAAATTCAGGAATCCATTCCTGACCAAATGTTGGTCGAGGAGTCGATCGATCTGACCCCAGCTGTGGTTCATTGGGTCTTTTCCGTTGAGAGTGGATCTTTTTCACCTCATGTTCTTCTTGTTTCTTCAGATTCTTCGGACTTGGAGAAAGATTCTTCCGTCCCTGTAATTCAAGAAGCTGCTCCTCCTACTCCCGTGATGGAAGTCCCAGAGGATGCTCCTCTGGCTCTGGTAACACCGAGGGAAAACCATCTCAGTTCGATGGTATCCCCTCCAAGTAGTCTGGTCACTTCCTTTGATTGGAGTCGATTCGCCAGATACCGCCTTCCGTCTTATGTGCCTTTCGAGATAACGAAACAAACCTTTGATCTAGTCGTACCCAGCATTATTATAGATGAAGGCGCATCTGTTAGTATTCTGTCTTCCACTACTTGGCAAGCTTTTGGTTCTCCACCGCTTATGCCTGTTACCCAAAATCTGTTGGCGTTTAACAGAGGAACCAGTCAACCATTAGGGATCCTTCCAAAGTTTCCTGTTACTTTGGGAAGGAAAACCGTCCATATCAACATGATGGTTGTTCCAGGCCCCTTAGATTTCATTTTTCTCTTGGGGCGCGAATATATTTATATCATGGGGGCAGTTGTCTCCTCCCTCTTTCGTGTGCTCTATTTTCCACACCAAGGTCGGATTGTGACCATTGATCAACTTTCATTCATTGGTCCTGACATGACATCTGGTCCACCATCATCCCTTCCGGGTCTTTATCCACCGATTTTATCTTCGTTGCCGCAGGTTAGCTATGTGGCTACCTGTCCTGTGCCTGCATTCAGTGAAGGTGCTGTTGTGCATCGTGTGCTGGGGGCATTAGGTGCTGATTTTCAAGATGTTGTTCTTTCATCCGAGGCGAACCTCTTGGAATCTATGACCTCTTATTTGTCATAATGAAAGGTTGTTGGAGCACAATTCGTTTTCTTGTGTCAAGCTCATTAACAAATGAAACAAGCTCTTTCGAGGATAGTTCGTCTTCTATGTCAACCTCGTTTAAAAATGAATTAGGTTTCGAGGATAGTTATTTTAATGTGTCAACCTCATTAAAAAAATGAAACACGTTCCTATTCAATTCGAGTCTTTGATAAGGTCTCGTAATATCCCAGTCGAGTCTTTCTCTTGATCTCGTAATTTGAACCTTCACTCCATCTACCTTTCATATGGACTGAAGCTTGGGGGGCATGTACCTCGAATTGAGTTACCATGCTGGGGGCATGCTTACTTTTTCAAGCATATTTTGTTTCCGTTTCAAGCTTGTGTAAAAATGAAACCTGTTTCAAGCATAGCTTATCTTTTTTTCAAGCTTGTGTAAAAATGAAACCAACTACAAGCAGAGTTTCCTGATTTCAAGCTTGTGTAAAAATGAAACCATTCGCATTTACCTCTTGTGATTGCCATTTTATTAGCCTGTTTTTGCCAGATGAGCCTTGGTTTTCTCACTCCATCGTCACTATCTGCTTGGCCGATCATATGCCTTCACTTGGTTGTTTCACCCATTCCTGAGGAGCCATTGCGATGAGTGGTCTTCTTAGCCCACCTCTTGACCTTTATTTGTTCTGAGAAGTTCCACCATTATCGGAACCAGTAGCTACCCTTAAAACCACTCGTTCCTCCAGGAGGAGTCAACTTTAAGCTCTTTTCTAACTCTCTAAAACTGAAAATATTTCTGAGTCGCTTGTCATTTTGAACTCGTTAATTTGGCTGCGAAACGATATCTACCCAGTATACGTTTACCCCTTTTTTCTTGCTGGGATAGATTATTTACGAAAAAGGAATACCTTAGTTGATCGAGACTAAGAGGTTCTCTGAGACACAGTTTTATACCTTTTCGGATCTATGAGACTACCTACGAAAAGAGATTGCTGGAGTTTTCTTTTCCGCCTTCTTTTCAAATTCTCTAAATATGAAAATATGCCGAGTTCTCCCTTTGTCAGACTTGTTAAAACTTGATGACATCCGATTCCGTCGTCATGACGTTACTCGAGTTCCTTCTTCCTAGGGCTCGTAAACTGTACTAGGTTGGATTTGTCCGAAGGACAAACTTACATCGCAAGCATATGCTATCCCCTTCAAGCTTGTTTTCAAAAATAATTGGGTTACTCACCAAAATGGTGGGGGAAAATGGAATCAAGATTGTAGTCGTGTTGGCAGTATGTCACTCTTGAACATGGCACTTGTCTGCATTCATGTCAGGTTGGGGACATCTCATCTCGTTATTTGTTTGCCTCCATGGGTTTGGTTAATCTCTTTTGGCCACTCATATACTCTTTTCCACGTCACCATGACCTCAGATCCCTTGATGTCAAATACTGCCAAATGCAGTGTCGTGCCACCAATATGTTCAAGAGAAGTTTGCCTCTGAAGTTTTCAACCTCCCTCTAATTCTCTGTTGGTCTTGATTCACAAACATCATATTCCTCTGTCTCATGTCGATGATGTGGGAAACATTATGGCCCACCTTCGATCAAGGTCACTTCCTGTCGACTCCAGCTCATTATCCAGGAATTTGATCTAGAGACTCCCTTTAGGTACCTTAGAGCCTATGCCTCAATGGCAGGTTCTTCGCATTCAACGCAAGGTCCACATCATTGGCCTTCGATTAACTGACTCTGCGAGTGTTCGACGTCAGATCACTGTTCACATTCCATGGATTGTACCTTTTGTACCTTGAGAGCCATTGTCATTATTGGTGGTTTCTATCGCGTTTGTTAACAACTTTCATCATTGGATGGTAATCAAATGATGTTCTTGCATGTTCGAATTCAGCTCACATATTCACATTCTCGAATTTGTACTATGTTCGGGTCGAGATGGAGTGCAAGACCCTGGGTTTTGTCTGATGAAATCCAGGTTGCGGGTTCTTTGTGGATTATTATGACTTATTATATGACTCTTTGATTGGATGGCTGCGACCATAACTGAGTCTATTTGTGAATCCTTACTGTTGGATGGCTGTGTCCATACCTCGGATCTCATTGTTTATGTACTCTATTTATGGATGGCTGTGCCCATGCCACATGTCGTATATCAGATGTATCAGTTGTATTCATACTTGCTGGTTTTCTGACAACAATGTTTTGGTCGAATGCGTTCTCATAAAGCATTTCACCCCTACCTCTCTCTCAGACCTCATCCTTTAGGGGGCATCTGTTACACAACATTTTGTCACTATCCCTGCAATCTCTCGCCCCGCATATTGGAGGGTATTTCTTGTGACCTGTGAGCAGTGTCATACTCTGTAAATACCTTCTTTTCATCCTTCTGCATAAGGACATGATTCCTCCTGTTGAACATTTCCTCAGAAAGCACTCAAAAACCTATGTTTTGGCATTGGCGCGGGTATCCAGTTCATCCCCCACGCCAATGGGGAATATTTTCACTAGAGCCCACGCCAGCTGGCGCTCTGTCTCCTTGTTGTGCCCGCGCCAACCTTTTTTGGAATTTTTTTTAACAAATTGGAGGCAGAATTTTCCTTTAACCACCTTAGGAATGACTCATTGCAAGTGGTTAAACTTGATAAGCCACGGATCTCTTCCTTTAGGAAATGGTTGATGGAACTTTCTTGGAGGATAGGACTCCTCCCATGATTATAGGAATCCTAACTTCTCCTTCTCCCTCTATATAAACAAGCCTTCTCCCTTTACAAAAGCTCGCTGAACATATAGACAAGAAGCTGAACTTGAAGAAGAGATATTATAGCTGAGTAATCGCTATAGAGAAGGTCGAACCAAGGAGGATCCCATAGAGAGAGCCCCATCTGAATTCTCGACGAGATTTGTGAGACGTGCTCCGCTGGAACCCTGCTGGAGGAGATCGCAACGTCGAAGCCTGATTGTACTCTTTCTTCTTTAAATTAATATACTCGACTATGATATTGATTCCATCTTCGTGTTATGTTTATTTGACGCATTTGATTTAGTCTTCTTCGACTGACTGATAGTTAGGAATGCGAAATAGTATGTTGTGTATCGTCTTCGTTTCTTATGTATGTGCAGGTATCCGGGTGTGAGAACGAGCGGATTGTGATCTGTCAAATTAGGAGCGAGAGGCATCCATTCTCCCGGACGACACAACAGCACAGGACCTACGGTAAGTGATCTACCAAGTCTTTGTCCATTCTTAACTAGGAATTGATGTCATAGCATGTCTCGTTTGTGGATAGACCCACTCTAGGGCTAGTGGGATCGCCTCTGTCCGTAGAGGGGATTTACCTCACCAACACCTTGGCCTGCTCCATCAATATGTCATCACATCCCAAAATTCTGTTTCCATGATGACCCTTTATCTTGATGACTGCCTTTCATTAGTAATGTTTATAAGAGAGGTTTTCATGGAGCTTGTTTCACAAAGAGCTCCTACCATGCTTTTATCATGATGCTATAATATACCCTGCTTCCTATCATACTATTTTATAACCAATAGAAATCACTTAAAGGAGAAGATGATCTCAATCATAGTGGAGATCCCTTGCTTCTTATTTATTATATTTCTTAGCATTAGGTTCTTCTCTTATATCTGAGACATGGTCTTCTTCCTTTTTCCTCTTGTCCTTTATAAATTTAGGACAATATCGTTTATAATGCCCAATATCACTACATCCAAAGCATCGTGGTTTTTTCACATTGATTTTATTATTCTGAGGAATTACCGAATCTTCCTTTCTTCCTGGACATGGCGACAAAGGCTTGATTCTCTACACTTGATCCTGCTTTCAATCTTGATTCTTCTATCTTACCTAGAATTTTGAATGGAATGGCTTCTTCTCTCCCATCTATGCTTGAAGTAAAACCTCTCCATTCTTTCGGTAAACCATTTTGTACCATAATGAGTATTTCTCTATCAGACATTACTTCTCCCAACTTCAATAGTTGATCTCATATTGCGAAAATATCCATTAGACATGTAATTATTCCTTCCTTTGAAATTATAAATTTGTATAGTTTTTGTCTCCGGGATATTATTTCCTTTGTAGAACCTTTCGATAATAGTTCCACCAATTTATCATATATTTATTTTGAGGATTCTAGCTTTGATACATAGGGAATGAGAGAGTCTTTTATGGATTCCATAAGAATCCTTCGAGCTCTTATGTCTCCCTTAATGTATTTGATATATGCTAGAATATATTATTTTGGAGGTTGAATTATAGTTCCTTCTATGAAGCTCATAAATTCATTTTCAATTAGATTCATATCTGTCCTTTTATTCCATGCATTAAAGTTTGATAAACCAACCAATTTTTTGTTCTCCATACAATGAATCATTTTGATAGATTTAGATAAAGTCATAGATACTTATTTGAGTAAGTGACTTTATCCTTCAACAACTTCCTTGATGATGACGAAGAAGTTAGGAGCCTCTTCTAAGATAGAAATCTTCAATCTAGGTAATCTTGGATCCTTGATGGTAAAGGATGTCTTCAAAAGATGATGTACTCTTCTAACAATGTCTTGAATGTAAATATTTGATGGAAAATATTATTTTCTTGAAAAGTTGATCCTTTGAATGAAGATCTTTCTCGAAAATAGCTTGAGAGTCTTCCTTGCAAAATTGATTTGAATTTTCACCCAAACTTTGATTTTTTCTTCATGGAGTGTCTCTTTGTCAAGTAGACCTTGAGTTCAGCACCTTAGCTCTGATTCCATGTTGATAATTTGGAGGGATAGAGATTAATTCAAAATTCTCTTCTTGATAATTACTCGTGAGGTTACTTGAGTTACTTATGTCTTCCCTTAATTATCTTATTAAATATTTCATCAAGTCAATTATCAAATACACGAGACACAAGAATTAGGCTCCTAGAGCCAGGGAAAAACCTCTCCCTCTTGGAGAGGAAAACCCATGAGAAATTATTCCTATATTTTTTCAGATGACAAGTACCATGACCAAGAATTAGACCCTTGACCTATATATGCATCCAAGACCTTGCCCTTGCTTCTTTGATGTCCTCCAATGCTGATCCTTCTTTCCTTCACCAAATTGCACTGTTCTGCATCAACAATTCCTTCTTTAGATGCTTGAGATATATATAAGCTGCAGTTTGGAAAGTAAATCAAAGATTTACTTTCCTGATTTCTGTCACTTTCTCACTGCTCCTTTTGCCAATAACACTGTTCCAACTTTTCACATTCGGGGATGAATACCATTGTCACCTTTTGTCTGCAAACATATCCACACTTCAACTTATAAACAGATCCACACTTCATCATATAAATATTGTCCTTGAACTGACTCTTTCTCACTGTAAATAATTCACAATAGTTCACACTTCTTCTAGTGAATAGTTCGAACTCTTGTTTCAGAAAAACACAACTCCTATTACACTAAGACATCCCATAGATATATGTATCTTATTTAGTCCTGAAACTTGTCCAATACATGATCTGAAAAACATCCAAAATACACACTGAAGCTCGTCCAAAATATCCGCACTGAACCTCAGAGATGACCGAAAATCTGTGTGTAGATGATCCACAGAACATGTGTATATATAGGAATAGGTTGACGGAATTTAAGTCGGCCATATTGTTACTTTTAGGTGGACAAATCATATTGTTGGAAGGATGACATTAAAACATCATATAAGCTTATGTTTCAGCGTAGATTAGGGTTGTCATAAGCTATTCTTCCACGGATTATTTGACAAGGTATTGGAACATTCTCTAGACTATATTCTTCATTCATATGACACCTAATTATATTTATACCTAGAAGACATAAACCCTAATAGACATCAAGAAGAAGTCTATTAGCCTATAATAAAAGCTTGCTCATGAAACCCATGAAGCAAGTACAACAGAATACATTTTATTATCTTTCTCTTATTATTTACATAAATACATAATTACATAGTCAATATGAAGACCGATCTTAGATACACTTTTCAACACTTTTGACACTTTTAAACACTCTTGTGGAATATGAAAAGGCAACCCCCTCTCCCTTTTTATCTTCATTCTCATGGCAGAAAGACTAGGAATATCCATCGAGGCTACTCTACAACAAGGTTGTATTCAAGGCTTCAATCTCCATGATGACATCACCCTCTCCCACGAAAAATTCATCGATGACACACTCCCTTTTAACCACCCATATTTCAAAGAAGAAAAGGTTGTCAAAGCAATCCTTAACCTTTTCTCAGAGGCCTCTGAAACCTCCATAAACCTGGAAAATTCCAAAAAATATTTCTTCAACACTCCTTCCATGATTCAAAGGAAAATAATCTGAAAACTTGGTTTCACCCCTACTCCCCTCCCTTCCAAGTAGTTGGGATCCCCTGTGAAAAATTCTTCCATCAAGAATTCTTCATGGAATAACTCTTAGATAAAATCAAAAGTAAACTTGATAATTGGACCTATTTCTCATTGAACATAGCCAGTTTCCTCATTCTCCTAAAATAAATCCTCCAAGAAATTCCCACTTATCTCTTCTCGGTTCTAGAAACCCCCAAATGAATCTTAAAAACCATCTAGAATCTCTAGAAGGACCCCATATCCAACAAAAGTGGCCTTTAGTCAAATGGGAAATTTTATGCCAACCAAAAATTGTTGGCACTAGGTCAAACACACAATGGAGCCATGGGATAAAATTTGGCACAAAAATTATGCCTTGAAGACTAACAAATAGAGACTCTTATGCTTATACTTACAACCTCAAAGATCCCTCATTTAAAACCTGGAAATGTGTAACCAATACTTTGTTCAAATGCACATTTTTTGGGAAGTAAGAGATGGGATATCAATAACATTATGGGATGAATCTTGGAAACAACTACCCAGCCTGAGTAGCACCTTTCAAATTACTCAAATTCAAGCCTATGCTCAAATATACGAGATCATTTATGTTCACCAATATTGGTAGTGTTATCCATAATAACAATTAGGTTAGTCTGAAGTTAATTAGGTTGAGCCAATTAGGTTTGAATAAGGTCTTTGGAATTCCAATTTTCAAAAAATGCACATATGTGAGGGGTCTTGAAGGTCATTTTTCATGTGATAGGAATTATGTCAAGGAAAAATTAAAAAAATCTCATGCATGAGAAAATATGGTCGCTTTTGTACACTTGGCATTTTCACCAAAGTCCGTAGCGAATTCAACCTCTAGAACATTGCATGCGCTACAAAACTTGTCTTATTTGATAACAGTGGAAAAAAGGTCAAATAAAAACCTTGCGGATTTGAAGGGTTGCCATATTTTGTGCCCAAATCAACGGTGTAATATTCCCAATTAGCTTTCAGCTAGTTGGAATATTAAATTTTGTTTTTGCTTCTTAGTTAGAAGAATAAGAGGGTAGGGAGACCCATAAATCTCATTAGTAGGATTAAAATCACTCCAAATGTGAATGGAGGTCATCAAAGTAGCTGGATAAAGCACCCTTATGTGTGAATAGGGGATGAAGCATGTGGAATGGGTCAACCTTGACCAAATCAACAACGCTGGTATGGAGGGAGTGGGCATTCAATGAGAGACAACACAGTTTTGGAGGGAGATTATTTGCATTGAAGTAGTGGATTTAATGAGTGGGGCCCAAGGTGAGGAAGCTCACGAAGCATATAAGAAAGTGAATGACAGCCATGAAAAGCATGTTTTGAGTATTATTTTTTTATGGTTTGTTATGTCTTGTTGCTCTCTTCAGCTGTTTAGCGGAGACTGTAGTGATGTTTAGCACAAGGGTGTTCCTCAGCGGGAATCCCACCCTCATCCTTGGGGGAATTTGAGTGCCCACTCAGGAGAGGTTATTGGGCTACATTTCCACATTCCGACATCAGGCCAAGCTACAAATTTCTTCTACAATGCAGTTTCTGTTTAGAGTTGTGTTGTGTTGTAGGGTTGTAGCAGTGGAGGGTTTGACAAGACTATTTCTGAGCTTGTTTTTAGTGGAGGAAGCATTCTTTCCATTGGGAGGAAAAAAAGGAAGGTCCTTGGCTTCATTTCATATTTTGGCACTAGGCCAAGTCACCATCATCCCCTACAACGTAGTCCCAGTCTTAGACTGCGTTATTTCAGAGATCAATTGCGTAGAAGGATTCAATGTATTGTTTGGAGTGTCTGTTTTCCAGTGAAGGGATCAACCTTTCATTGGGAGAGGCTATTAGAGGAGATTACATACTTTCTACATCAGTTCAGACACCTCCTTCTAGCATTTAGTTTGTAGCTGCTCATTCAGCCCTAGAGATGCACTCCGACATTTTGTATATTGTGTATTTCTGGAAACCCTTTCTGGGTAGTCTAGGAAAGGTGTTTGGGCCCATAAATATCCATTCCCATTATTGTATGAGCATTTTATTATCAGATCCATATGTTTATGTTATTCAGATGTAGTTACATTCAATAGGACTGCGTTGTATTAGTCTTCAGTATTTTGTGTAGCAGTTACATTTCATGTTTTAGTGTTTTTTGGTGTTGGAAGCTTCTGTTGCCTAGCTTGAGGAACTTGTTCTCCAAGATATTGTACTCGTTCATTTCTGTTATACTTAATACCATGGATCTATCTTTTTCTCATGATTGATGTATTGAAATTTACTGCTATTTTCCATTATTGTGTTCAATATTGCCACTTTTCCTATTTTGGGATATTACAGTGGTATCAGAGCATAATCTTGGCTCAGAATGTGCATTTTTAGCCAATATGTCATCAGAAGAGGGAGATCCTCTCACAAACATAAAGAAGAGGCATCTTATAATAAACCAGAGATATCATTATACAGATGATAGAGAAGACAAGGGAAAACTCCCATATCAAGAGAGGAGGATGACAAGGAGTTCCCTAAGCTTCTTATTCGAACCATGCAAGATATTGAAAGAGAAGTCAAGGAGATTAGGATGGATAGAAACAAAGAATCCCCTAAAGGGTTTCTACATGGAGAAGGCTCTGACATTTCACATCACTGGCATGATCAACCAGTGAAGTGGAAGATTTCCCAACTCTCTAATATTCCTACATTTTTAGCAGTGGGAAATGGAGGGTTTCAAGAACAAGAAACTCTTGAAGATTATTTTCTTGAGTATGAGTCTCAATCTGAGAGGTTAAAATATCATTTGAGCTTTCGGGAGTTTTGTCAGATTAAGGACAATAGGAGACCCCGACATCACAATAGAGGGGGAGGATTCATACAAAACAATGATCCTCACCGAACTATGGGTAGATTCTTCTTGCCCGATTTTGATGGGTCATCCAAATGCACAGCCAAATATTGGGTAGAGAAGCTAGACATATACTTCCAGTTGAACCAAGTACCAGAGATGGAAGCCATCAAAATAACAGTGCTGCACCTTGAGGGTGAGGTACATGATTGGTGGTTTCATGGTCTTTCTACATTGGGTCATGCCATTGTGACTGCATATTCAGAGTTCACCTGGAGGTTGGTGGAGAGGTTTGATCAAAGAGACTCGGAGGCACATTTCATTGAGCTAGCTAAGCTTAAATAGTTAGGTAATCCAGAAACTTACATTTCTGAATTTCTAAAACTTTATGTTATGGTTCCTGATTATCCACAGCTAGGAGGGTCTATATGTTCATTGATGGACTAAAAGAAACTCTACATGGGTTGGTTAAGTCAGCCAAACAAACTACCCTTCAAGATGCTATTGAAAGGGATAGAGATCTACAAGATTCTTTGCCAAGAGCAAAGGCACCATTTTAGCAAAATCCAACTTTTCCATCAAAGTGAAAATATGTGAAGGCACCTATTTCAAAGGAGAGCCAAAAAAAAGTACCTGTTAGTGATGATGTCCAAAGAGACTTTAGGAGAAGCAATATTTTCTTCACATGCCAAGAATCATGGGCACCTGGACATAGACGTGTAGCAGGGAAGGCACACTATATAGAGGTATTTTCTGATGATGAAGAGGAGGAAGAAGAGGAACCAGAAAAAGGTCACAGTGCTGGGATAGTAGCAGAAGGTCCACCACCACCAGGAGGTGGGAATGGGGCATTTTCTCCAATTGTAGGGGCTCTTGCATCATTGAGGGGAGTACCCAAGTACTTGAACTTGAGAGTTCGAGGTTCCATTAAGGATCAAAGGGTATCAATGTTGATTGACAATGGGGCTACCCACAACTTTATTGATGCCTAGTTAGTGCGGAGCAGAGAAATACCTACTGATGACTTTGAGGGGTTTTCAGTTTTGGTCCCAGGAGCTAGAACCATGTAGTACATGTAGTATGTTCCAGAATTATCTGTCACCATGGGGACATATACCTTGAATGATCACTTCTTTGTGGTTGAAATTCCTAACACCAATGTGAAATTGGGTGTGCAGTGGTTGATTACTTTGGGGAAAGTCACCATATATTGGGAGACTTTACAGATGGAGTGGATAGATAAAAGGAGTGGTAAGAATCAAGTGATTAGGGGCATGCACACATATCCCTCTCAGACAGCTTCTACATAGAAAACAGAGCTGGATTTGCGCAATGGGAGCAAGGACCTAAAAATCCAATCAGTTATGTAGATGACCTTGGCCCATGACACATTACTATTTAGAGGCATTCCACCATGGAGGCCACTAGACCAAGAGTTGATGAGAGATGTCTCACAATAGGTTGCACCACTCATAGATCCAAGAGGGGTGAGAACCTTGGGAGGACTTGGTACATCGCAGAGAGTATTGGGTAGGCTCAAGGAGGAGGGAGACATTATCCCAATATCAGTATTACCAACTCTCACCAAACATCTTGCACTGAGAGAAGATGTTTCAAGGATGGAGGATAGCACCATCATGGTGCAAGGAGGCCACTCCATGGCTTTGGAGAACTAGAAGATACCTCCACATAGGGAGAAATCTTCCACATATGGTAGAGGATGGTGGCCTCTTATACATACATTGGCAAAACTCATAAGGTTTTAGTTGGGTAATAGCTTCCCATGGAAGGCTAACCTCCAAAAACTTCAACCTTTACTTGAGCAGGAGCAACTAAAAGAGGAGCCGCAAAGGCATGATAGTAGTATCCCGGTATATGACTTTGGCATGGGAGATGTCAAAGAAGAGGGCAACAACATGACATGTGATTTACATGGTAGATCAACAACGTTGTCATTATGGAGTATTGATCCTTATTGGAGATCCCAATTGTTGGTGGAATACTCCAACGATCTCTTGTTGAACCCTTATTTAAACTAAGAGGGGGGGTGAATCCATTTAATACATTCATGGACTTTTAAAACTTTCCTTTAAACTTATTTACACCTTCATTTTAGGACCACCTTAATATATAATGAAACAACAATCTTAATATGTGAGCGATAAGTATTAAGCAGATTAAATACATAACATCAACACATATTCATCGTGCATATGGACAACAGATATAAGTGGAAAACCATAAGGGAGAAAATCACATCTTATTATTGTTGTGATGAAAAGGCAAGCTCCAAATCCCTCTCACCACTGATTTTCTGTAGGCTCCAACCTATAGGAGGCTACTACCTCAAATTATGCAAGCTACAACTTGCAAGGAAGCTCCAACTCCCATCCGTTTTATGTAGGCTACAACCCATAGGAGGCTCCTACCTCAACCACATCCAACTGCAAATATATCAAGCTACAACTTGAAATGGAAGCGCCAAATCCCATGTATTTTCTATAGGCTACAACCCACATGAGGCTCCTACCTCAACCAACTACAATTGGACATATATCAAGCTACAACTTGATATGGAAGCACCAACTTCCTCACACTACTATATAATCATATGCTGATTTACCTGGAAATCTACTCTGTTTTTCTCCTTCTTCACTGTTGTCCTTCCAGCCTTCAAATCTTCTTTATATCATCTCTGGATCTTCACAACTTCTCCATCTGCTCTGTCTTCTTCTTCCACTCTCCAAACTCTTTATGCATATCACAATAACATCATTTATAGAGATCATTTCATATCTTCTTGCATTCCATATGGGAATATGAAATGAATAGGTATGACTCTTTGCCTTCCACCTTCTCATTTCCTCGCTCAACATTTCAGGATGTTACAACTCTATATACTCATTTTATTATTTAATTGGAGTTTTTCTTTGCCGACGGAGACTTGCCTTTGCATCACAAACAATATAAAATAAATAATACATTTACAGTTACAATCAATTATTTACTTAGCCCTTTCAATTTCTTAGCTTTGTTGTGCATTTGTCCTCTTCTGCTTGCTGTCCATTTGTCTTTTCTATTTCTACAGTTATATTCCAACTGTACTGTATAACTTCCCTTTTGTTACTCGAGTCTTTTCTTCTGCGTTCATCCTTTTCGTTTGCCTTAATGCCGCAACACTGTTATGCCTGAGCTCCTGGTCCTTTGTTTTGCGTTCATATAATTTCTTTGTGACCTGTGGGGTATGGCCCACATAAAACTCCCATTTAACACAACAGAGTATTACAAATCTGAGTTTTATCAACATACATACGTTTATCGATCAAACAACGCATATATAACATACATGCGTTTAGCAATCAACCGCGCGTGTTAACATACATATTTTGAGCAATCAAACGACGTGCACATAATATACACTGGCCATATATAAGTCCAAACTAATGCATAAACCCCAAACCAACGCAAATACGTGGGATTTTCCTACCGGAGGGTCCCACTATACCTTGAGCCAATCACATCTCATCGCAACTACTTGCCCGCAGGTTTCCCACTCTACCGATAGCGATAAACCATAAACCATGCTATTTGCGATATGCACTCATGCGCAGTGCTGACACGTGGTTCTTCCTTCATCGCATCACATCGTTTGATCCTTATCGCTTGGCAACCAAAACAACATACCTTGCGATGTATTGAAGTTAAGACCTATTTCTTGCGGGATGCGATGTTGCACAAGGTCAACACGTGTCACTCCATTTCGCATTGTAAAACTTTAACTTAACTTGCTGTTGCCTTCCTTCATCCCTTAAGCGCTACGATGTGTGGTATGCGAGTGAGGTAAATGTCATCATGCCACGTCACTTCCATGTCACCTTGCCACGTCATCATAAATTACCTGCGATCTGTGGGGTCAGGGCCACATCATCCACTAGAAAATTTGGCGGAATTTCTGACGGCCAATGCGTCTCTATTCTGACACATAGTCGTCGCAAGAGCGACAGTTTGAGGATGGGAAAAACGTGGTTTGTCATAACGTCGCAATTCCGACGCCTTGAGAAAGTGTCGCAATAGCGACACCTTTTCCGTCGCTTCCAAACAAGCGTCGCTCTTCCGACGTTTACCAAACCGTCACTCTTCCGACGTTTCTATAGTGTCGCAATTCCGACGAAATGTGGTCTGACATTTTGAAAGTCGCTCTTCTGACGTCTTTATACTGTCGCTCCTCCGAAGACGTCAGAAGAGCGACTTTCCGTACAAAAGTGTCACAAGACCGACGCATTGCAAAAGTGTCGAAAGACTGACGCTTTCCAGAAACGTCGCATTACCGACGCTAGGAAGAACTGTCGCAATTTCGACGAAATGTGGTCCGACATTTTGAACATCGCTCTTCCGACGTCTTTATACTGTCGCTCTTTCGACGTTTCTAAACTGTCACAATTCTGACGCCATACAAAAGTGTCGCAAGACTGACGGTTTCCAGAAGCGTCCACGCTTTCCAAATGTGTCGCAATACCGAAGCCAAGAAGAACTGTCACAATATCGACGGACGTCGCAAGGCCGACGAAAGTGGAAATTGTTCAAAATGTCAGAATACCGATGCTTACGAAGCGTCGGTATACCAACAGCGGGTTCAATTTCTAAAAAAAAAAATGAAACTTTAAAACAGGACAGTAAATCTCCAATATTTGTTATGAATTGTGGGCGTTCTAATTGTTATGAACATAATTCGACCGTGAAATATTAATACCTCTTTTGAACCTTAGTTAGGACAACAATAGTCGACGTATATACGCATGGGGCCTAGCGCTAGTGGCCTTTCCACATCCAACGGTGGATAATACGTCGCTCTGGCCTTGACAATCCAACGATCCAACTGGATATCGCGCGAGTTAGTTGCACGATCGTTAACTCGCGATGAGAGTGGGTTTTCAAAACCGCTCAAGGCCACATGTCAGCCTATGACATTGATCGCATCCAAATGGGGAATACCGCTTACCGTACAAAGGCGGGGCGATATGCCGGAAACCCGTCTTTACTGTGCGGTCCTCAAGGTTCCGAATACTCTTACTCCAGGTTCCGTCCACTTGCCAATGCCTTACTGCCATTGAACTCTGCCTCGTTGTTCATCCTTCGCACGACCATACCAAACGAACTCGGGCACAATCATTTCGAGGAGACACGACGCATTACATATGCCACGGTTTATGTCTTATGGTTCCGACAAGGTTAGTATCGACTCTGCAAATCGATACACCGGTCCTTGGTTCATTAAATCACTTACACATTCACAACACTCATTACGATGTTTTACCTAGCTCACAGAGGTTCGAGCACAGCATCTCCTTGCTCTACCATAGGTGCACGGGAATGTCATTAACCTAATTCACCCTCTGTTCACACAACTGATTATAGAGAAATTCCCCAACTGTTTGACACAGTTATCTGTGGAATTCACCAATGCTCATAAGTCCTGAGTCATTAGCTCGTGTTCCACCGAGAACTCAACCAGTCTATATGCACATAACCTCATCACAGGGTTTCTTAATTACCACGGGATTTCAATTATCTTTCACTAGGATGCGTACATATATTCACACACAGAAAACTTACTCAATCAACGCACATATAATACTAACAGATTCCTTATATAAATGAAATTTCTTACAGTCTCCTGGTCCTCGGCCAGATCTTCGATACAATGGCCTCCTCTTCCCTATGCAGCTCTATGCAGTTCTCTTTGCAGGTCTTCTATGTAGGTCTATCGAATCTGTCACGAAGGTTTATTTTTATATCAATTACAATGAATCGATTCGAATTTCTCGATGACTCACAAACTCTTCAAATTCCTAACTCTAAGACTAACGCTCTGACAGATAGAGACAGACTCCTAGAATTAGCTTAACTTCTGAAACTGACTATCTCTTCAGGTGCCCATTAATCATTCGGGCAGTTACATTTTCTCTACAAATTAACTAAATTAGCTCAACTATGGATAATTTCATAGGGAAATAAAACATGAGACCCCCCTTTACATTTATTTATGTACAAAATTTGTCTTGGGCCTAATGCCCCTGCATCAGATAACATAGTGAGGGGCTAAATTTCTAGAGCTTCCATGCATCTGTAACATATTCGGAGCATTTTCATGTGGTTTAGCTACCCTTGTCACTCAAATTGATAGTAGATTAAAGATGACAGATGTTTTCAGCGTAACAAGAGCCATTTCAGGTTTCATTGGAAACATTATTTAGAAAACACAATTTGTGCAATCAATCTTCATACCGAAGTAGCATATATTCAGTTTCACAATGACCTAATGTCATCATGTACTCAACAAGTCAATTGTTGCAGTTTCATACAACCTCAAGCCTCAAACATCTTTACAAGTGAGCATTTCAGGTCCGATTTAGAACAAACCTGTTAGAGATTTTACTGAAATCAAGTTACATTCTAATGCTCATTTAATATAGAGATTAAGATTCTGAATCTATGATGTTACTATTGTTGCCAGTATTTTTATTGTACTTGTGCCATACCCAACTCCACTAATAGTAACAACAATGTTGAATCCTGATCAGTCTCCATCCATGGGATTTTAATGGCCCTTAGATGTGAGATTCACATGCCAAATTGAATCATTTCATAGAATGACTCCACTGCATATTACTACCTTTCAGCTATGGCTAAGTATCAATTTTACCAATTTGGCTAGCACTTGAATATAATCCTAATTACATCAAATTTCAAAATTTGAGTCTAACCCTAAGTGCATAAAATTTTGCAAAACCCACTTACGCAACATAGTCTAGGAGGGGTTAACATGCCTATGAAGTATTTAAACATTGTTGAGGGCTAAGAATAGTTGGACTTTGCCAACTAACCAAACTCACTTTTGACCACTTCTAGTAACTTTAGCCTGTAGATGCTCTCATAAAAAGAAAGCAGGTGGTCCAATAAAAGGAAGGGGATTGGTTGCGTGTTTCATTCCCTTTTTTTTGTCAGCTGAAAGCTTTCCAAGAAGAATAAATCTACTGAAGCATGAAACTGATTTTGTTGCTGCCCCAACTACCACTGATATACATCACAATGTGTCATAGTTTACTGTAAGCCTCTATTGAGAGTGGGCAACACTAAATCCAAGTAATTCCCCTCATCCCTTAAAAGACACCTCTAAATATAACTAGAAATTTCAAATAGTTCGTAAAGGAAAAGTACAAAGATATAACAGATCTGTGTTGAGCCAAAAACCTGTGCATTCACAACAAAACTGGGATGGATAAAACTTAAAAACAATTATGGACTTTGACAAAAAATCGTCTTATGCATACAAAATTAAAGAAGCATTGGCATACTACTATGTTTACAAATTTAAGGACAGGCAGAGTGAGTCTCCGGGCAACACAGTTTCATGTGGAGACCCTAGATCCTTGTAGCCACAATATCTAGTGACTTATAAAATGATTGCCAAAACAATGCCTTTGCTATGCATGTAAGAACACCACCTGTATAATGAGGGAGATGTAATATTGTCTGAGAAGCAGATTTATACAGAGTGGTCCAAGATTGTGTATTTATGGAAGATACAATTGATTTTGGCATGAAACATGTATCCAAGATTTCAATGTGCCTTATTTTAGAGCCCATTGATGATTTACTATGAAACCTAAACTTTCAAAACAAACACATTGAAATCACAAGATCTCCATCACGAATATCATAAATATTAACTGTCTTTTGGGCATTGGTAGTAGATACCATAAGAGGCCCACATGGCCTGTACCACCAATGTTGATTCTCTGGCACAACATTTGCAAAGCCAAAATTTCTCCCCGAGACATCCCTCTCTGCCAAAAATGGAGAGATGGTACTGGACGTTGAAGTGAAGGCCTCTGATTCAGTATGGAATGCCATAATTTATTTATTATAAAAGTCCCATGAACAGAAACCCGAGTCCAATGTAAAACCTGCAGATGCTGCCACAACATATTTACCAGAGCAACCATCTGAACTAGCTGCTCTGATCAACCAGCAATCACCCCACATGTTTGGGGTAAGCCCATATGGAGCTTTATATTCAGCCTTCTCCTGGAGATTGGAAAATAACAATAATGAGTATTACTCATACATCAACTGCCCTTTATGTTAAGGGAAAATTTAAAGAGTGCATAAATATTCTTGAAATGCCAATCATAGTTTCTAGAAAATTTCAACAGTCTTTGAAATGAACTACATCCTATTTAAACTACATCAAATATTTAGGCAAATCATTTTTTTAAATAGAAATTGGTGAATTTTATTTCAAATATAGAAATTTAAACCATGAGAATAATCTAACCCCTAGGATTTTCCCTATTTCTAATAGAAAATCACAAAATGTATAAATTATAACACCCATAAACCCCAAAATTAAGTACAATAATTAAAACCTCCACACCTCTGAATTTGCTATATCGTGAAAAGAGCAACATCCATCATCATGGGAAAGCAAAACCGATTCTCCTTCTGATACAAACCAGCCTGCAGTAGATGTCTTATGGCTGAGTTGATTCAATCGATCACAGGAAACCTCTTCAGTTTCTTCAATATTGCCAAAATGCTCTGGCTTGTTTTCCCGATCATCATCAAAGTCCATATTTTCATCACATTGAATTAGTTGGGGTTCATTACGATCAGGTCCAGTGCCTATTGCAGAGCTCCGGACATCCAATCCAATATTGGAACTGCCATACCCGTTCCCATTAGAGATTGTAAATCCTGCTTCTGGCTTTAATTTGGTAAGTTCAAGAGCACTAGAACTGGATTCAGTTGATTTAGACTTGGTATAGTTGTCCTCTAATTTGTATTCCGATACAACACTATACTTGTGCTTCAACACAGACAGAAATTCTGCAGCAATGGGATCTTCATCTATGGGGCTTATGGATCTACCCTCAAAAGCATCTCGAATATCTGATTCATTTTCATTCAACTGATCATGCAAATCCACCCTCGTCTTCAGCACAGCAAGCTGAACTGAAGGCCGGTTTTTCAACAATTTATGGTGGGGGTAAAGCCTGTCTTCCAGATCTTGACTATTTAAGTGTTTAATTGGTTTTTTCAGAGACCTGACCATAGAATCAAATGAATCCTACGAATCCTGTGAAATAATAAACAATAGTAAGGCCATTATTTATTGTTTTTAAATAATAAACAACATGCCACAAACCCACATAATTAGTAAATTATTTAAAGACAATAATTCCTACATATTAAAATATAAAGCTATAACATACCAGCTCATACTCGAACATAACATCTGTATCAATATTATTCTTCTGTATCTTCATCCAATTGATCGACATCTATATCAACATCTGATTTAGAAACAGTGTTGAAATGATTGACCATGTCATCATCATCATCAATTATGTCATTTTCAATAATATCCTCATCGACATCATCATCAATAATTGTTGCCTCATCTCCTATGCCTGGTTCATCTTCTAAGATATCTTCTTCATCTGTCAATGCATCTTCCTGCTCATCTGCCACTGCATCATCTTCTTCTAGATCAATATCATCTTCTTCCTCTACATTATACTCTACCGGCCTTCCTCTTGGATCATATCTAATAGCAAATGACCATTCGTTCTCACCTGGAACCTCTGAGTAAAAGACTTGTTCGCATTGGCTTGGAAAAACATAGCAATCTTTTCCTGCTTCAAACTGCGATGTTTTAACCATTGGAAATCCATTTTCATGTTGAATAAGTGTTCTATCATCATCATGTACATTCATTCGTAGCCTATACCATTTGACGTCGAACAAAACTATTTTGAAGGAATTAAAGTCACACTCAACTATATCATCTAAGAACCCATAATATTTATTTTCAGATTCTCGAGGATGTCTGTCACTCCTGGAGGAAACATTAGTGACCTGGAATACTGCAGTTATCCCACTATCAAAAGTTTTCTTGTTATCATCCAACTGTTTAATGCGAAATTTACGACCATTGCACCACATAGCCTTGTGGTGTTTCAACTGCAATATGCCAAACATGAAAAATATGCATTCTCAATTAATAATTAATCATATAATTTACACAGCATGAAAATTATCTGAAAAATCAAACTTGTTGTCACATTATAAATATAGTATAAAATAAGTAATGAATAAAATAGGTGAATTAATTGCCTACCTTTCTATCTTTCAGACCATATGCTAAATCAATTTCCCTGTCCGTAACGTTTCCATCTCCACTACAATACACTTCTCTAATCAATTCAGACAGTAGTTGCCATGATAACCTACCGTTGTTACATGATTTACATGTTTCAATCCATTCACTCATCCACTCAAGATTGTTTGCAATGTATAAAAGTAGTGCCTCATAATCTTGAGCACCTGAATAAAAAAACAATAATTCACCAATATTAATAAATATTACTTATAACCATGGTAAATTATATTAATTAATAAACTATGAAAGAATGAGACCTAAATGAATATAATGATCATATACATGATGTAAAAAAATGAAACATTATATGTATTATACATAATAAATCTTTTACCTCTCACTTTCTTCATTCTACCTTTTCCCAACAGGTGCTCCACTTCAAATTTTTTGATGGAGTTCACATCCCAAATGCAATCCATCGCCTTCATGGCTGGCGTAGCTAATATAGAAATATAATGACTAATATACACCATCGATTCATATACCACATATCCCTCCACCATAGAACCCTCAGGTCGTGCTCTTTGTCTAACCAAAGCCTTGAAGGATTTCAGGTGCCTCTCAACCATCCACATTGACCTTGTGTGTACTGGTCCACACATTTCAATCTCCTCAACTTGGTGTATCAATTAGTGTTCTTGTGCATTGAAAAATATTGGAGGTAGATACTTTTTCATTTCACACATTAGCCGAGGAATTTCTCTCTTCCAATACTTTATTTCATCTTGATGGATTTCTTTCAATGACAACCATCTTCAAATCATTACGCAAGGTTATTTCAATGAAACATAATATATATTTCATTACAAGTAAATTAATACATCATTTCATCAAGTACGAAAAGAAATTGTAGCAATTAGATTTTGCGTATAAATCAAAACTACTTACCTCATGTATTTACTAAGACCATATATAACTTGCTTGACATTGTTGTCGAAGTCGTTTGGGAGAGATACAGGTAGAACATACTATAACAATAAAAAATGAATCGTTATTGGTTTCCAAATTAAACAGAAAAAAGGAAAATTTAAAATATGTATTCAAGCAATAACATACAAAAACATATACCAAAAAAATTACCTTAATAAAGGTATGCCAATCATGTGTTTTCACCCCATTGAAGTCACCTTTCTTCGTTAAGATATTATTTATGTTTGAAGCAAAACCTGTTGGAAATTTAATTCTTCTAATGACCTCTTTTACATCATTGCTTTGTTGTTCTGTTAATAACCATGGAATATTATTATAATTTCGACCTCCATTGTTATTTGATCCGTCGATCACACTTTTCATTGCATGATTCGATTTCTCAATGTCAACACAAATTTTGTCAATTTTATCTCTATCATGTGCACCATCTATGGTTCACCATAACATTTCTATCACATTCTTCCCGACATGCATTGTATCAAACAAATGAGCTATTTTTAGGTCCTCATAGTAGGGAAACCTTGCGAATTGAGAAGGATAACATTTCATTCCAGGTGGAAGTACAATATTAGTACCTTCACCGTGACGATGACCTTGATATTATTGAATAAAATAAATCAGAACAATATTAATTATAAAATAAAATAAAATAAATTCATTAGTTAAAACAAAAATTTCAAACATTACATAAACAAATAATATATATATATATATATACACAAATTACGTACTAGCTGCTTGATGATTATTAATTCTGGTATATTCCAACATCCACAACTGAGGTGTCATTCTTCGTGGTTTTAATCCAGTTTCTTCTTTATCATTGAAAATATGTTTTTCAGTAGTACGATACTTATGGTTCCTAGAGAGGAAGTGCCTAAACTCATCAAACACCATATTTCTTAAGTCTGGCGAATGACAATACTTCATCTTAGGGCCACAAACTCGACATGCAAATCTACCCTTTGTTTGAAGACCTGCAATAGATGGATCAATAACAATTATACTATGAGATCATTTTTAAAACATACAATATGGTATATCTAATTTAGATAATTATGTATTATATTAAAGTGCAACGAAATATTACATACCACAAACATGTGTTAGTCCTGGGGCATCATGAATTGTCCATACAAGAATTCCACGACATTGAAATCTCTTCTGCTTGATTGGTTTAGTGATGTCATACATAGTGATGCCATGCCATAACTGTATTAGCTCATCGATAAGAGGCTCAATATATACATTCATATTTTTGACCTGGTACTTACCTAATTGTTCAAAATTACGGTACATAATAATTACTACCATGATATATTTATATATAAGTAAGTAAATAAATAAAATATATATTTATGCAAACAACGAGAGGAATGAAAATGTTACATTCAAAGAAATAATGTATCAAATACTTGGAATAATCATAGTCAACAGTATGTGCTCCCTCTTTATTGACATCCAAGGAGGAATGTTATTATTGATAACGAAAATAGGCCACACTGAGTAAGTATATCTAAGCTCTCCGAATGGATTAACACCATCAGCTGCCAATGAAAGCCTAACATTACAAGGTTCATTTTTAAAATCTAAATATTTTTCCTCGATTTCTCTAAATGCAGAACCATCTGCAGGCATTCGAAGAACACCATCTCCACATCTATTCTTTGAATGGTAATCCATAAACTGTGCTATGATGTTACACCTGAACATTCGCTGCAAACGTGGAATTATGGGAATATGACGAAGAACCTTTTGAGGCACCTTTTTGGTTAGTTGATCTGTTCGATATCTACTGGTACCACATTTCGGACATTCTGTTTTCAATGCATGTTCTCCATAATATATAATATGATCTTTAGGACATGCATCTATAGTGTTATATTCCATTCCAAAGTGTTTCATAATAGCACGTAGATCTCGATATGTTCGAGGTAAAGTATTTGGCGATGGTAAAAAATATTCACCCAACAATCTACAACATAAACAAAAAGTAGTGTCTTGTAAATATTATTAATCATATATATATATATATATATATCATAGTTATTAAAACTGGAACCGGTGACTGGACTGGTGGAGCTAATGAACCAGGTTTCGAATCGGAACCAGTCTAACCGGTAGCGGTCAGATCTCAATGAACCGGTTTTAAAAAAATTACATTAAATAATTATTTTTTAATTAAAAAAAAAAAACTATTTTTAAGATTTGCAACCATGATTCCAAGCCAATAGAGACAAAATATGAAAATTTTGCTCATTTATATACCATGCAAAGGTGAATATATCAAAATGGCACCAAATGCAATACATATCATTGCATTTTACATAAGCAAACTTGTTGAAGTAATGTATCAGGTTTCTCTTATATTATTCACTGTGTTTTATTGCTGAGTTAATATTATAATATACAATCTGTCCCTGCTCAGATCTGTTGTCAATTCATTGTATCAGCCTTAAAGACAATTCTGGGTTCAGTATATATATATATATATATATATATATATCAGACCAACATTTTGAAGATATTGTATTCTTCATTATCTATGTTTGCTTGCCAATAAATTTCTAGAAAAACATCTACAACACTTAGAGGTATTGAATTGGTTTATGAAACCCACTATTAGTGCTATTTGTAACAAGTTGAGAGAGCATTACAACTTCAGCAGTCTGCTCACAATGTGTTTGACGAAATTTATCACTGAAAAGATTCATTAAAACCCAGAAAACTCAGTGGCTAGTTTAGTGCATTTCCAAGCGGGAATTTTCTAGTGGTCAATTTATTATTGCCAGTCACATTTTCATTAGGTTGTATGTTGTTGTCCCTTGATTGGCGTCAAACCATTTGCATAAGTCTTGATGCCATGATCAAATTTCTTGTATGCTGTGTGAAAGGTTTTGTATTTATGCTGCTGCTATGTGTGAGCAGAGAGAGAGGGTCTGACAGTTCCTAGCTGAGTGTGAAATAAGGTTGCTGCTGATTGTTTTGAGAACAAAAATTGTCATCAAGTACACTTGATGAGTTGCATGATGCCAGGGATTTTATGCTAGCCAGCCTTGTATTTATCAGTCATCATGTGTATTGTTGCTACTATAAGGTGTTGAGTATGAGTTATTAGACAAGTTTGTTGCTAGTATAATAGAGGAATTTGCAGCTCATGGAGGAGACACTGAGTAATTTGCAACTCATGGAGGAGCACCTAACCGTCCAGTTAAGTACGGAACCGGCCGGTTTATGCATAAATCGGCCGGTTCCTTACTTAACCAGTCGGTTAGGTCCGGTTAATTGGCCAAAACAGGTGAGAATAGGCTATTGACCGGGTTGCAAGGCGGTTCCAACCGGCAGCCATCCTGACCGACCAATTTTGATATATATATATATATATATATAATTTATTATTTTACACATTTATTACAACTAAAAAAAGGGAAAATAATCAACATTTACATATATGTGATCATATATACATATTGCAAACCTTAGGAGTTGTGTCATACATCCGTTCGACAAATTATTCATAACCTTTAAGTTCACTAGCAACAATAGTAGAGAGATGGTGAACTTAAAGGTTATGAATAATTTGTCGAACATATGTATGACACAACTCCTAAGGTATGAAATATGTATATATGATCACATATATGTAAATGTTGATTATTTTCCCTTTTTTTAGTTGTAATAAATGTGTAAAATAATAACTTATATATAAGTTATTATTTTACACATTTATTACAATTAAAAAAAAGGGAAAATAATCAACATTTACATATATGTGATCATATATACATATTGCATACCTTAGGAGTTGTGTCATACATCTGCTCGACAAATTATTTATAACCTTTAAGTTCACCAGCAACAATGTAGCAAAGAGAAGAGTTGCATTTGAGTGTTCAAAAAGTCGTTCACTTGACCTTTCAATTAGAGGTACATCATAAATACCATCACTGCTATCTCCACCATCATCATCTAACTCACCATACAAGTCTTGGAGAATTTGATTTGTCCCATCATTAATGTGAATTGTCTCATTACTGTCATCATGATCTACCTCCATGGGATCATTAAAATTACCTTCATCATTCGCTTCATGTTCTTCACCTTGTACAACATCATTTCCAATACTAATATTTGCTACAATATTCTCTTGTACTGGTGCAACATCATCTAATCTACTACTATTTAGTTGTGGAAGTTGGTTGATCATCTGCAAAAAGTTGGGGGGCAACTGTGCCTTTATGAAAATTACAAACATTAATAATTAAACATTAGTGCGCATATAAAAAATATTAAAATAATATAAAATTTTACGATATAATCAAAATGAAGATAGATAATTAATTACCACAGACGATAGTCATTCGATCCACCATCAATGTGCCCATATTTCCTACAATGCATTGTTGTTGTTGCTATTAAAACTCTAACATTATTTCTCATACAACATTTTTTACAAGGGCAATAAACTCTGCCATCACCCCTTTCACCCTTTTGAATTTTTTTTCCACCTCCAATGTTTTCTTCCATTGATGCAAATTATCCTATAAAGAAAACAATAAATCTCTCTCAATGGTGTAGAAAACCCAAGACTTGTTGAAATCAATGGGAGCTCAATATATAAGCAAAAAGAAAATAAAAGTGGGCATTTTACAAATTGTGAGCTTTTTACAAAATGTGGGCTTTTTACAAAATTGTGGGATTTTTACAAATTGTGGGCTTTTTACAAAATTGTGGGCTTTTTACAAATTGTTTATATTTTTAATAAAATGTGGGATTTTTACAAAATTGTGGGCATTTTAAAAATTGTGGGCTTTTTACAAAATTGTGAGCTTTTTACAAATTGTGGGCTTTTTTTATTCTTAATGCATTTTCTGTAGAATACTAAACAGATTTGTCCAAAATTTGAGATGCAAACTGTAGTCTCTACTACGTTTGGAAAATTGGAGGTTTATAAAATATAAACTGCGAACAGAATTGTACCACTATGATAAGAAGCTGTCAGAAGCATTCCTTCTGCTTCACAAACGTGGAACTACCTTAAGAATGCTTATGGTTGATATAAATATTAGAGCATGGCAGTTAAATGTAGTAGTTATGCTAAAATACTGAATAACAACTTGAGAGTGCTCTTCAGATACTGTACGAATGCACCAAATTAAAGCCGTACCATTACTAAAGATAAATGGCAAAAAATAGTCAATTTTGATATCGTGAAGTTATGTCTTTCTCGGTTGCAAACTGGGGATAGGATGGAGAATATGAGAGAACTAAGTTTCAAGGACTAAAAAACCAAGGCCAACATAGTTCTGCCTTGAATCAGAGACAAAACAAAGCTGCCCAAAAAAGTGTTTGAGAGCACCCATTGAAGCTCCTATATATAGCAGAGTCAACATTTTCCTATTGAACAAGTTTGTATAGTCAAAGCCATAGCAAGATCAGATAGCCACGATCCTAAATGAGAACCAGAGCCAAAGCTAAGACAAATTCACGTTTAGCAGAACAAGACAGCCATAGCAAAGGATCTGACCACAGAACCAGATCATGAGAGATAGCAAGATTCTTGCTTCCACTGTGGAAATGTAGAAACTGTACAAGGGCTTTGCTTCCAGCAGATTTCATTGTGACAGTAATTGCTATGGTGTTGTAAGCGATCATTAGTAGAATCTTAAAGCCATTCCGGAATTCTTTTAACCTGGAGAGGGTTTTCTGTGGTTATAAATCCTCATGTTCAAATTCCATTGTCGATTGGTTGTGTTTGATATTATGTTTTTACTGTCCGCAGTTGAATTTTCACACAGAAAATTATCAGTCTAAAGTGGAGAAATTTTGCGATGTTTCTTTTGCTTCCTATTGTGAAGTATTTCGCTCAGAACTCTACTCATTGTAACAGAGGTCTTGGGCATAGAACAGGGGACTTGGGTTTTTTGGAATCAAACTTCAGGTTAAGATGCTCATCTGAAGAATGGCACAGTGAACCTTAGCATGGAGTTGGGAGTACCAATTTGAAGTGTAGGTAGGGCATTGTACAATAGACCAGTTAGATTTCTGGACGCTAATACAAAAGTTTCTTCTTCTTTCAAAACGTGTTTCTCCTTTTCTGTAACCAATGTGGGTCCTGTTCTTGTTTCAATTGGGGATGGATGAGCATTTGTTATTGCTCCAGATGATCACACTCTGGGTAGCCCTGGAGGCTATTTGGGGGTGATGAGTCCAATAGGTCTCAATGAACTGTTTCCCTCGCTGGGGAATACTATTGTAGTGGAATTTGATACTATTTTGGATGTTGAATTCCACTATCCTAACAGAAACTAGTACCTTCAGCTCCAGTACCTGTTCACAAAAGAGGGTGCCATAGTCATTGATGCGTGCAGAGAGGGTGAATTGCAGGCATTGCAATAGGTGTTGTTGTTGTTGCATTGGCCACTAGATTGTTTGTCTGGTTCTGTTACAAGCGCAAAGTATTGAAAAGGACAGAAAAATTTAGTTCAGATATTGTGAAATTGCCTCGGAAATTCACCTACAAAGAGCTCAGCAATGCTACGAAAGAATTTTTTTGAATGTGATTGATAATCGATAATTGCAAGCAAGGGTAATCCCCTTGTGAAACCCAAATTTCTGAGCATTTTCTAAAACCTGATGACGAAGTCATTGTAATGAACAAGCGCCTAGGTCCATATTACGTCCAAATCTACCAAGCACCAAGATCTATAAAAAAAATCCACAGTATCTGCGAACTAAGAAGAAGAGGCAGAAAATGTATTCTTCTTACCTGTTCGAATAGTGGTTGGGGTTTACCACGGCAAAAATTTGACAGAGCCCATGTAGCATTTCTTATCATTGAAATTCTGGCAGTATCATTCAACTGGGCAAGCACCTGCCTCGGAGCTCCATGACTGAGGGCAATATCCCTAAATGTTGCAGAGTCTCCAGCAATATTTCCCAAAGCCCAAACAGCCTTACATGAACACCAGTTGAACTCAAAGTTGGGTAGTATTTTTTTAAATCAAATTCCAAAATTATAGACGTATAAAGATAGTTGGGAAGAATAATTTTATGCCTCTAAAATGAACGTGCTACCTGTTCTCGAACATTATCATTCCCAGAGGCAAGAAGTTCCACAAATATAGGCAGTGCCCCGTAATCAATCACAACCTTTGTATTCTCAAAGGCTCCAAAAAAACCCAAATAGGGTCAACCCTACTACAGGAGGAAGGGCCTGCAGTAAGAACTTACCATTTTGCAAGAACTGAGGGCGAATGCTGTTCTGCAAGAGCTGAGGGTGAATGATATTCTGCAATATCTGAGGGCGAATGCGCACGTGATATCAGACGTTAATGTAGTTTTTAAAAAAATCATTTTTATGTAGCGCGCATTTGAATTTTAGCATTTCAAATCATTTTTATTTACATTTGATTTTTGCATTTCTAATACAAGTGACAAACAAATTTCTACAAGAAGTTGAAATTTTTACTAGAATAGCCATGAAATACTAATTAAAATGGCTTAAAATGCAAGTGGAACTTCAAAATAAATGTAATTAAAGGTTCTCTCCACTAAATTTTTGCAAAAGTGCTTACATTATTTAAGTTATCTAGGATATTTTTTTGTATTACACAATCAAAATTAAATAATGAAATAGTTGGGTAGTCTTATTGTTTCAAATTAGGACATAATTTTCAAATGGTGATGAAGTTTCATGTGATGATTAACTGACAATATTCTCCTTTCCTATCCTTGAAAAACTATACAAAGTTCCCTGTTGCCACATGAAACCCTAACTCATGTAGCAGCATAGGACCAGTCCTCCATTTTGCCCGTCATAAGGCATTTTGCACATATTTGACGACTAGAATTTGCGGATTCCCGTTTTCCATGAGGTGCTAGGAAGGATATAAGACTTAATTTTGACGTTTGAAATTTTTTCAAAAACGTTCTTACGCCCTTTAATTTCCACTTACCAATAATTTTGCAACACTAGTCCTCTTCGCAATTGCAAGGCTGTACTCAAAAAGTAAGGAAAGTTACTTTTTTGGCTCACTCAATGATCCAGGTGGATATTGGTGGCCACCCGCCTATTCCACTTGGGGCCCCACCATTGTCTCTTTCAGTTTTTCAGTTTCAGCACAAATTACTATTTTTAGCAGCTTTTCGGGTCCTGAACTTCCAGAGCCGTTTTGAGGCCCTAAGCGACGTTTTTTGGACATCGCACCTCCAGCAAAAATCATTTTGTATCATTCCATTTTGGAATTATATTCATGGCAAAAGTTGTAGTCCTTGGATAGATATTTCTAATGATGTATCATGTGCGTCAAACAGAGATAGTATGCCAAAGTTACGTCCCTGGGAAGTTGAAACACCAATTTACCCAAACGGGGCCCATAGTTTTGGCGCTTCATCTCCTAGGGTTAGGTTTTTGGGATGTTTAAGGTTCTCCATTGTTTCTCAATAATAAATAGGCCCTCGCGCCTCATTGTAAAGCAGTTCAGAGGTCTGTAGCCACCACATCTCTTCTCAGAGATAGCTACCAGTACCCTAGCTAGTTTTATTTCCATTGTCTGTAAGCAAATTTCAGCTCTTTGATATTAATGAAATGAAGTGTTATTTCCGCTGCATCTCTGTATTTATGGTTATGTGTTTATTCTGTTGCGTTCCTGCATAAATCCGGATCAGTGGTATCAGAGCGGTCCGCTTTTTCTCGATCCTTCTTTGCATGTCCCCAACGAGGTCGGGGTATAAGGAGCTAGGGCTTGATCTGGTGGAACCTTTGCAAGATCAGCCTCGCAAACCTCGACGGACGCCCATGGGGGACGAAAATAAATATGAGGGAGCAGGAGATCCTATCAAAATATTGCTCGAGGAGGCCCTCGAAAAACAAAGGAACGCGATGATGGATAACTTTGCTCAGATCCTTCAACGGCTGCCCACCGGCGGCGCATCTGCATCCAGCAGCCACTCTGGAGGTGCGACTCCTTTTAAGGTACAAGTAAATTTTTACATTCCCATATTTGAGGGTCAAATAGACGCAGATGCCGTAGATAGATGGTTGAATCTATTAGAAGGATATTTCTGTGTTCATGACTTTTCAGACCGGGAGAAGATTATTTTTGCACTCCTCAAAGCTACCCCCCATGTTAAGGACTGGTGGGAAACCTACTGTGAGAACAAGGACCAGACAGAACCCTCTCTGTTCTCGGTCGTACCAACTTGGAATTCTTTCCAAGATGCCGTCAAGGAACAGTACTATCCCGTGGGGAGCTATGAGGACAAGTACATACAATGGACCATGCTGCGACAACAAAGGGATCAAGATGTGCACGAGCTGACGAATCTGTTCCATACCCTGCGCACAAAGTTGGGTATCAAAGATTCAGAGAAACATTTGGTGCTAAAGTATCGCATTTGTCTGCACAGATACATTCAGGAGGAAATGGAGTTCCTCGACATCTCCTCGCTTGGTACGGCATACCGGTATGCTGCCAAGATTGAGCAGAAATTCAAACAGAAGAAGCGAGACTTTGGATCTGCGAATCAAAAGCAAGGACAAGGTGCTTCCAAACCGCAGAACAAAGGACAGAGTCTAATACAAGTGACAAACAAATTTCTACAAGAGGTTGAAATTTTTACTAGAATAACCATGAAAGACTAATTATAATGGCTTAAAATGCAAGTGGATCTTCAAAATAAATGTAATTGAAGGTTCTCCCCACTAAATTTTTGCAATGGTGCTTACATTATTTAAGTTATCTAGGATATTTTTTTGTATTACACAATTTAATTTAAATAACGAAATAGTTGGGTAGTCTTATTGTTTCAAATTAGGATACAATTTTCAAATAGTGATGAAGTTTCATGTGATGATTAACTGACAATATTCTCCTTTCCTATCCTTGAAAAATTATACAAGGTTCCCTGCTGCCACATGAAACCCTAACTCATGTAGCAGCATAGGACCAGTCCTCCATTTTTCCCATCATAAGGCATTTTTCACATATTTGACGACTAGAATTTGTGGATTCCTGTTTTCTGTGACGTGCTAAGAAGGATAGAAGAATTAATTTTGACGTTTGAAATTTTTTCAAAAACGTTCTTACACCCTTTAATTTCCACTTACCAATAATTTTGCAACACTAGTCCTCTTCACAATTGCAAGGTTGTACTCAAAAAGTAAGGAAAGTTACTTTTTTGGCTCACTCAAAATTAAAAATTTAATAAATGAATTACCACTTATCATTATTGATATTTTAAAATTAGAATCAATTTAGTTTTCCCCTTCCTATTTCAGAAAGTTCACAAATCCTTTCTTTTACATAAAACACCAAAGAAATAATAAAGCCTATTGCCCTGCAAACTTCCAAGGTTGTGATTAGTGAAGCAGTGAAAAAGTACGGCTATAGCACTAAAAAATTAGAATGCCAATCTTCCCCAACATGTAGTGTTAATATAGCTGGTGGCTTGGCTTGATGGTCAAACAGTGAATTACACAAGCACAAAATAAAAGCTTTAGGCGTCTAGTTTCTTACACTCGCACTCTCAAGGCATTTAGACTTAGGCCGATCTCAAGATTGGCTCCGAGGAAACTAGATTGGCTCATTAACGTGCCATATTTTAATTTCATAAGGTATGTTTGAAGTTTGAACTGCTAGGGTAATTTATTATTGTGAAATCATAGTTCTAAATTATCTCCTATTTTGTGAGCAATGTAATCTATTAATTGTAAGCAGATTCATTAAAAAAATTCAAACTGATTTTAGCATGAATGATGATAATTTATATATTAATTAGTTTTTAAGATTATTTGTATTATGTAGGAGCACTGGAAAGAAAAATCAAGACTTCATTTTCTGTTTTCCTTATTTTATTGGGCTTAAATGGAGAAAATTGAATATGAATAGTGATTAATTGTAAGATCAATGGGCCAAGGCCATACATCAACATTGACCACAGTGGGGAAGTATAAAATCATGGATATTCATGCAAGTATAGTTATTATTGTAAGATCAAAGTTAACTCTTAGCTTCACTAAAGAAATAGAAGGCAAAGATATAGCATCAACTAAAACTCACGTGAAAAAGTAGATGAAAAATGTACAATCATCCAATGGAGAGGTATTCTATAATTATACAGTAAGACTCTTGGATATGCCTTGAGACTAAACTAATTCTCAATATTTTTGAACAATCATCCATTGGAATTTAGTAGGAAAACCATAGTAAATCATTGTCCAATGGCCATGCAAAAATATATAAAAAATAATACTTGTTGGTTGTTTTACAATAGGTGGACCATGATGGGACAACTGAGAAGGTGGGGGTGTTTTTTTAATCATGGAAGTGAGGTTTAGTAGATTTATAGTCAAGTTACCTTTCCCTATGAATTTTCTCGATCAAGTTATTCATTCATTGAACTTTGATTCATTCCTACTGTTTTGATACACAATCCAATCCAGTTGAATCTTGAGGCTTCATGGAGAATTGCATTCATAGGTTGTCAAGAAAGAGGTTATCATGCACATGCACTCTTATTTTCTTGGTATCTTTGTAACTATGTTCAGCGTGAGTTCTATATTTTTAAATTATCATAATAGTTCGTGATTATTAGGCTTTTATTTTGTCTTTTAAGAATTTTAATTTAATTATTATTAATCATTAAATTTATATATATATATATATATATTATAGTTATTAAAATTTCAATAGGAATTATTCTTCAATGGTACATCAACTTTCATACATGAAAATAGATACTGACAAATGGTACATCATGGCCTGATTAATTTCGCTCAACAATTTCAAATGGTATAACATTTAGTCAACAATAATCATTAATTTCTGTACACAGAGACTAATTTCTCTGGAAGCCTGAGATTTCTTTGGCTTGTTATTTTTATAACTACATAGACATAATTAATAGAGAGATTGAGGACAAAAAAAAAATCTAGCGCTTAGTCTCCACTACTCAACATGATTTTGTGAGAAATAATACATAGATTGATTTATTTGAGAGCCTTAGCATTCTTTGGCTCATTATTTTAATCACAACAACAATAAAAAATGCACCGAGGATATGTTCTTAGTCTGATTATGCAATTTTTATAAGACAGATTATGCAATATTAATAATAAACATAAATTTATTGCAATTTAGGGAAAGCTCGTTCATGTTTTTTTATATTGGAAGGTACTTTCTTTTGAAGTAATTTTAGTAGATCATAGCATATATTGAGGAAATATTAGTTTGACAAGAATCAGTTATTTCTCTTGAAACTTTAGGTATTAAAAGTCCACGACACAGATATATCACACTCCAAAATCCAAAGAAAATGGAAGAACGTTCAATTTTTTTAATCAAACTTTTATTGGTGAAGGGTTAACTTATTACGAGAATGTCATTAATGAAGTGAAAAATTTTAAACGTAACATTTATTGACTAGAAAAATAATGACCAAAACAACAAAAAAAATTGTGTGACAGGTAAAGAGAAATCCAAATTCCAACCTTGCCTGCCACCTGTTGGTGAGTGGAGGTTATTCACTTTTCATTTACAGCTTACCAAGTTACTCATGTTACCAATATTTTCACATCGCTCACTTTTAGGTGACTACTTATTTTACTTCTTATTTATATAGAACAATTGGTAGATAATTGTATTATTTGAAATCTATAACAAATCCAGGCAAAAAAATTACAACAAATAGAAAATTATGCAAGAAATTCACCAGGGCACTAATGTGTGGATACCCTATCATTTCTTAGATCCTCATAACTTACCAACACCTACTATATTGGTATACATATAATATGGCATTTACCTTAAGTATTTCATATGTATCTAGAAGTAAATAAGTTGTATGACAATTGTTATGGCAGATATAAGATGTGTATTATAGTTTATATTTCAATTTTTCTTAAGTAGCATGCATGTGCGGTTCATATAGTGACTACAATTACCAAATATATTTGAGTGAAGATGTGAAGATGATGATCTCTCATTAGGTCCTAATTACATAAAGCATCATTAATTAGATTTCCAAATGAATAAAATATGTTAACAAATTAGTAAAAACTAGGAAAACAAATCATGCTTTAAAAAAATATGGCACAATGAGTCACACTACGAGATTTATTTAATTATTCATCAAGAATGTCGCTACAACATATATATGATCCTCATTACCATAGAAATGGGACATGTGACCATCATTTTTGTTTCGCGATGACATTCCACATCATGAGCATTGTTTAGGGTTGATTGTGTTGATTTTTTTAAACAAATCATTTATACATTTTACGGAAATTATAGACACAATTTATAATCACATTACAAGATCATGATGTATGGATATTCCTTATCATTTCTTAGATACTCACAACTTACCAACACCTAATATATTGATATACACAGCATATGGAATTTACCCCTAGAATGCGACATGTATCCTAAAACAAATTAGTTGTATGGAAATTGTTGATGCAGGGGCATTAGGCTCAAAAAAACCTTTGTCCATAAATAAATGTAAAGGGGGGTCTCATGTTTTATTTCCCCATTTATTTATTCATAGTTGAGTTATTTTTTGTTAATTAGAGAAGAAAATGTAACTGTCCGAATGATTAATGGGCACCTGAAGAGATAGTCAGTTTCAAAAGTTAAGCTAATTTTAGTAGTCCATCTCTGTCTGTCAGGGGGTTAGTCTCAGAGTTAGAGATATGTAGAGTTTGGAGCATTAGAGGAGTTGAGTCGATTCAGGGTTTGTATAAAAATAAGCCTTATAGGCATAATAAGGCAGACCTGCATAGAGAACCGCATAGACTACGTAGGACTGTCGTAGAGACAGAGTAGAGGAGAAGGGCTAAGTAATTCGAGGATCTGGTCGAGCCAAAGTTGTAAGTACTTCACTGCATAAATGTAGAATTATTTCAATGGTATTGTGCATTTGTCGAGTTAATTATGGCGTGAATGGTTTCTGTGTCCTGATAATCAACTGTATAGTAGTCTGGAATACATACTCGATAATTGTGGTTTAATGGGGTCCTGTATGTTGAAAGAGGAACCGAGTCCCTTCCTGAATTACTAGCCCATGTGTGAGAGGTTCTAGCCTTTCCCAAACCCATTGGATATTAGTTTAACTCGATGTAAGTATTGTTGGATGAATAAAATTGTGTGATAACCCATGTTAAGCACCATGATAATGGACGGTGTGGCATTGGACAGTGGTATGGAAATTTTGTGGTCGAGACTCATGTAATACAATGGGAAATTCCATGGTAGAGAGGGTCCACAGGTCCAAATTATGGATCTCCCCATAGTGTAATAGAGAATTGTGCTCGAGCCTTTGATTCAAGGTTCGATTGGTGCTACCAGATACATAGAACCGGTGTGTGAAGGAACCTTATGGAGTGTGAGTCCTTAATTGAAGAAAAAAAAACTAGTACATGAAGATGTGAGTCAAAGGAGAGGAGGCAGAGTACAATAAAAGAAATCTTGACGGAACCTTGAAGATAAGAGGTGGAACTGTGACCGAAGTGCACAGTAAAACCACCATTTGGAAAATCGGTGATATCGCGCAAGTTTGGAGGTGGTAAGCAGAATTGGTGAAAAGGATGCGACATATGTCTCCATGAGACACGTGGCCGAGGGCGGAATTATAAAACCATTCTCATCGCATATTAACCCTTGGGCGTGTTCGTTATGTGAGATTTCGTTGTGTCCATTGGATCCTCCAAACTGGTGCGATGCTCCATCGACCGTCGGATTGAGAGGTAAATTACTGTGGAGCCAAGAATGGTTTATGTATGACCATTGAGTTATAGACCAAAGTCGAGATTTGTTATGATCTTTGACGATTGGTAGAGATTATAATAAGGAGGATTGTATAATTATGTGAATGGCCATCCGTTTGGTTGAAACTAAGTGACGAAGTTCGAATTGACAAGGTTGACATACATTAAACATCACGATTGAAATATGAGAGGGTCGAGCAGTTGATACATTCGAATATCAATTCGAATATGTAAAATGAGTGAGCCCAAGGTTTTGGGGTTTAATTCCTAAGTGGCTTGTATTTATTACGGTATATATTAATGAGAGTAGGCTAGTCATTATATTCGGGGTGTGTAAAGAGCGGTTGAATGTTGATAGGTATGATGGGGATTAGACCATAGAACGTGGGGACTTATAGTATGGTTTAGAACCATCAAGTGACGAAGTTTCGCATGCGAGAAGGCATGGCATAGGCCCTTGGGGGTATTATGATCCTTGGAGGAAACTCCCATAGCTAGAAGAGTTGACAGAGAAAATTGGATCGAGTACAAATGTGTGGTAGGTAGGTTTTACCCTGCACCAATTGTTATGGTGCATATATGATGTGTATTACAGTTTATCTTATAATTTTGTTGAAGTAGCATACAAAAATTTACATAGTGATATGAGAACCACTCTCTAGAGTATACATCGATTTTGTAAACATGGCTTTCGGTTGCTTTTTTAAGATATATCATTGGTGATGCATGATTATATAATGAACAAATAAATTGAACTATAAATTATTCCTCACAACACACACGAGACACACATATTGATGAATTAATAATTTTTCTCATATAATTTTTTAATCTATTTTGAAAAAAAAAAATTAGACCTAATTGACTCTAAGAAGAACAAAAGAGAATTCATACCATATCTTCATAAAACATACAATAGCAAGAAAATTAATCTATTGAAATTTCATTTCCAAACATATTCATGGAGTAAAATGAAGATTAAAAGGAGATATTCATGGATTTACCTATAACATCACCTCATAATTAAGAAAGTAAATGTACAATATTAATGATACATAGGTTAGGAGAAAATTAATCTATTGAAATTTCATTTCCAAACATATTCATGGAGTAAAATGAGGATTAAAAAGATATTTATGAATTTACTTATAACATCAACTCATAAAAGTGTAAATGTACAATATTGATAAAATTTATTTATATATGATAAATAATAAACCTTTATCTCACATGTATCATATAATCTTATAAACAAACAATTGCATCGGGGGTGCAAGGGAACGTCGGAAGGAGGAGATGTGAATCATTTTGTGCTATAGGAGGGGTAAAATGTGTAATAAATGAAGGAGCTGAATATTTTGTTCGTTTGTGACGATATGGAATATTGGATTTTATTTTTAATAAAATAATAATTATTAATTTAATATTATTTAATTTAATTTTTATTTATTTATTTATTTATTTTAATCTTTATTTATTTTAATTTCTATTTATTTATTTATTTTATTTTTATGTTTTAATTAAAAATTTTATTTTATTTGTATTTTTAATTTTATCTTTATTTTATTTTATTTCTATTTATTTCTATTTATTTATTTATTTATTTTATCGAAATAGTGCTGAGTATTATTGGGAGCTTCTTGTCAAAGGCTCAACCTATGGTCTCAACCATAGTCAATTTCATTTCCCTTTTACACAAATGGTTATAAAATCATGCACCCAAGGTATACTGCTTGTGCGGGAGTGATTTACCTTCACTATATGGTTATGAGCCCATACATATATATTAAATCTACATATATCATTTAACCCGACATTCACCTTGTACTTACGGTCCACCAAGCTTTCGCCTTCAACTATGCAAATATATATATATATATATATATATATATATATATATATATATATATATATATATATATATATATATATATATATATATATATATATATATATATATATATATATTGGCCTAACTCATATACCATTTCTTGAAATTTAATCATAACATTCAACTTCATAAACCTCGATTGTGATTAACCCCGAACCCTATATAATATTACTCGGCCCCACATATATTTCATATGGGCGCTAACTCCGCAAATGCATTGATATAGGCCTACCACCTTTATGTTTTCGATTTGAATTAAAATCACGGCATATAAACGGATGCTCGGGCCCACGTTCATATAAACGCACCTTGCTTAAACGTCGAGTGGATCCAACGATCCATATGGTGTCGCTCCCCAAGCGTTAATCGGACGATCACTGAGAAATTTCGTGTTTTTTTTCTCACCAAGCGTTAATGCTCAGAAATAACGCGAAACTCGCGGTTTTGAAAATCCGCTTAAGGACACGTGGCATATTCTTTGTGGTATCGCGTTTTTTATTTCAATACAGCTTACCACTAGTGGAACTGCGCGAAAACCATAACCCATTCCCGAATACCACCTTTACTATTTATGCATCGCGGTTCCATTTCATCTTCGCTTCGAGGTTCTGCTTTAAAGTTTCAACGCCAATTAAATGTAGTTTCTTCCTTGTCCATAGAGATAAAGCTACGCCATCGATCATCCACTTAACAAACCAACGTTTGTTACTTCAAACAAGCGGGGAGTAAGCTTTAGGAAAATTCTGCCATCCTTTAATAGACAGAGCGTGGTTATACTTGCTCTTTTAACAGGGCCTTATTCAATCTCTCTCAATTTCTTATGCAGAACGCACACACAATCCCTCATTCACTGAGAATACCCTCCTTGGTGCCTTCTTCGCCGAAATACGATGTGTTCATCAACAGTCGTGAACCCGATGTCCGTTTCTTCGCCAGGCATCTTCACAATAGTCTTGTTTCTAGAGGATTGCGAGTCTTTCTCGACAGCATAGAATTGTAGGCTGGACAATCCATACCTTCACAAATAAAAGACACAATTAAAGGAGCCTCTCTCATTATTACTATTTTCTCTCCAAATTATGCGCAATCGCAAAGGTGCCTCAATGAACTACTCCTCACGCTACTCTGTAAGCCGACCATTTTTCCGGTCTTTTACCACGTTTGGAGGAAGACGTTGCAATTGCGACACTATGCCCCAAAGCGTCGCTATTGCGAAGGCTGCCTCCAAACGTCGCAATTGTGACACTTAGACATTGTGTCGCAATTGCGACGTTTGGAGGCAGCCGTCACAATAGTGACGCTTTGGGGCATAGTGTCGCAATTGCGATGTCTTCCTCCAAACGTCGCAATTGTGACACTTTTTCTAAGTGTCGGTATTGCGACACTTTTCTCTAAACGTCGGTATAGTGACGGTTTCGGGCGGGATTGAAAAAATTTGGGGAAATTTCCGACATTTGGTCAAAAGTGTCAGAATTTCCCCCAAATGTACTAGTGACACATCAAGACTCCTATCAAGTTGTTCACAACTTCTTTTGTGAAACATTCTCAATCTTCCCACTGTTGTTCCTTAACTACTCAGGGACTTACCCACTATGTTCTTCCTTCGTTGCTCCGATGAAGGCCAACATAGGGCACAGAGGGATGCCACCTATCACTGCAAGATGTCCATATCCCATAATGAACATGGGCTAGGAGGATTTCCCATCATATGTTGTATAATTCCTTCTCCACACACAAGTCTAGGGCTCCACAAATTGCTCCTATGGTTCGTCAACCCTTGAACTCAACCATTTCCACTTTAGCAACTACTTTTGTCCATCAAAGTCTTGCACACCGTGCTCCAACTTGGGAACTATCACATTGTCCTCCAGCAGACCATAAATTCTCGATCACGTCCACACTTGGCCCACTCTCATGCTGCCCTCCAACAGTCCATAGGTGACCGAGTCCATGTTGTAGCATCTACACCTAGTTAGGGCATCCTCACACCTAGGATACCCTTCTATTAATTTCCAACATAATTCACCAACTATGCCATTTCATCTGCAATAGAGGAGCTATTTCACAAATATAGGCTTCAATCAACATGTCCTCACCTAGTACATCCATCCAATCAACATCCAAGGGGACATATGCAACTCTTTCTATTGCTGCCCTCTTGCGTTGGCATTTCTACTTCCTACTATAGCATCTTCCCACTAAGAAACCCTTTCTTTTAGCTATTATAGTCATCCAACACGTGTCCAACCTAAACACTACATCCCTAGCATCAAATTCATCATTAATACATACCTCTAGGGCTGGTGTGATACTAATGTAGGTTTTTTCTTCTAGTTAGGGCATCTAACAGTCCACGATAATCCTTTCTCCAATAATCAAGACCCTTATCTCATATGTG